>JAOXNZ010000085.1:7125987-7150063 GCA_028566095.1 Kryptolebias brasiliensis
CTGCAAGAGAGTTCACCTTTGACAGAAAACATCCAGGACTAAAGTTTAGGTAAAAAAATCACACCAAAGACAAATAATTCTTAAACTGGACCAAATCTGCTTATCTTCTTTCAAGTGTACTCCCGTAAACTGAATCATAAACATGAGGGCAGCTGACAAGGTGGAAACAAAGCAAGCTGAGGCGGGTACCATGTGCTCCACAAAAAATAAAGTTTTGCAAACTGTGCACACGATTACCACCAACTAGTCTCCAACATTCGCAGCCCAGTGAAATTCCACCTTAAGGGGTAAGTTGAGTAATCTTGAGACAAACAAGTAACCCAGAGTTAATTTTATAAACCCACACCCAGCAACAGTTAAGGGGAAGAACCTTTTTATTTATTATTTTATGAAGATTTTGTTGCCTTCTGCATTTCTGGGCCAAACAGAATACAGCAAATTAAAAGCTGCTCACTCAAGATTACAATTAATGAAGGTTTTCCTGATTTACTGGAAGTTGCACTGCATGCTAAAAATTACCTTGAAGCTTGCCAGAGGCTCCTTGAACTCTCTTCCAGCTCAAAACAATACCACATTTCTGTAAAAGGAGCAATAAAATGGATTTAATGACAAAAATGTTAAAAATATCAAACATGGCAAAAAGAGTGATGTTGCTGTTTACACACGTCATATTTTACAACTCTTTTGTTACTAAATTTAACTATAAATATAGTAGTTTTGGCTGTTTGGAGAGGGTAAAAGAATCAACTCAGACACACTTGGTGCAGTATTTAATCCAATAAAAATAATTTTAAAGCGTATGAAGGGACTAATACATGTTTTTTAACATCTTACCGCCAGCAACTGTCTGATCAGCATGTCTGAAGCTTTTTCTGATATGTTCCCAACAAATACAGTGGTGGTGGGCCCGCTGCTCTCGTCGTCTTTGGCTCGCATAGCAGAAAAGTCTTTCTTTGGAACGGGAGGCTTACTGACGACTGGAACAGACTGAACCATAACTGCAGGGGTAGGGGCCATGATGCCCATGTGAACCGGGATCATTGGAGCTCCTGCAACAGTCAAACAAAATGCACATCAAGCAAAAACTGCCAGGAAACAATTAACACAAATAACGAGTAATGATGCTTTTATTTTCCAACATTGTATCAATCTTAGAATTCAATCTGAACATATTTATCAACACAGGGGTGCTGCTATCTGTGCTGTAAAAAAAAGGGTAAAAAAACAAAATAGGTGCTTACCTGAGGGGAAACCAGCATACTGAGGAGGAATCCCAGGAGGAGGCAACAGCGGCCGGTTTAAATGAGGAGGGAAGGACATTCTGGAAATTAATGTGACCTGTAATGAAGACACATTAAACTCTATTAGTATCCTGTGCAAGGTATAAGAACACCCCCATGTTAACAACTCAGAGTTAAAAATACTGTACAAAAACAAAAAAATCCTGTGAGAACGTTAGTTTTTTGACAGCACAAGGAGGAGGAAGGAAAACACTGAATTGTGTCGGTATTTACAAACCGATACTCGAATTTCCCGAAACGTCACTGGAATTAGCTGAACTTGGTGGGGTGGCACTCGCTAATTAAATATTATTAGGCCCAACGCTTTCAAGCAATAATTAATTATCAAATAATGTAAATAACAAAAAAGGCCAACAACAAACAAGCAGCTAAGTTAGCTAAAGCTAGCACCGAGCACGCTACCCGGCACAGCTAAATAGGCTAAGCAGTTTTGTACGTACAAAACTGCTTTTAGCAGGCTAAACACGACTTCAAAGTAAATCTAAAACTGCCCATATATACATACCACTTAACCGGGTCGTGTATAAAAGAAATAAAATGTAGTAAAAAAGATTAATGGAAGTGAAAGTATCGCAAACGTTCAGTACGTTGTTTTAGCACGCTAGCTGCTCGCGGGCCCTCAGACACATTGACGCAAGCGCATTACGCACCAAGAGTACAGAGGTGCGCTTGTTTTACGTACCGGGACGTGCCTACGGATCTGGATCAAATTACGTGGACCAGTTTACAGGAAGAAGTGGATTCTGTAACCGTTGGTGATGGATGGATGGATGGATGGATGGATGGATGGATGGATGGATGGATGGATGGATGGATGGATGGATGGATGGATGGATTTTTTTTATTTCAAGCTATGATAAAGGCACAATTTTCTTTCTTACTTTCTTACTTTAAAAGCCTCAAAATATTTTTATGGTTATTAAAATTAGTTTATATGTATTAAATTTACAATAGAGTTAATTAAATCACACTGTGTGTATACTCTGTAAAAGTCTTTTGCGTCTTGTTTTTCTTAAGCTTGTGTTTCAATAAAGACAATAAAAATGCTCTTTTTTAACCTAATATTGAATGTATTTAAAAAATAACTCCATATACACAAACACAAATTTATTAGTAAAACTGCAAAACTGAAAATAGAATTTTACTTTGATTTTCTAGATAATAAACTCTGAGCCAAAAGAAATGACCTTATAAAGCAATGTAACGCATATTAATTTCAATAAGCATCTACAGTGTGACGCTTTTGAGTTATTGATGCTGTTTTAAAAAGTAATCAAATGTAAAGAAAAATAAATCACTGTATGGAGTCCAGTTTAAAGGTTTTTGGCTGCTGGTATATCTATAAGAAATCCTGCCTTTATAGTAATAATAACAGTTTTACTTAATGTTATATTTTTATATTTCAGTGAATCAAAGTGTTGAGTTGTTGGTTGCTAGGGTGTTGCTAAGGGCTACATTTTGTGACAGATGATGCGCTGCGACGGATACGTCGAGAAGCCAGTGACGTCACCTCAAGGCGGGTTTTTCATGGAAAGTGCTAGAAGAAACGAAGTACAACCTCCCCCGTTTTAAATATTCATCCGTCAGATAAAAGAGATCTGCAATAGTTGTCAAATTTCGGAGAAAATAACGGTGCCCGTGTAATGTCGATTAGGCCGATTTTTTTATTCTTATGCGGATCCGTTTTCCTGGATGGCATCTATGAAGTCCAGAAAAAATATCGTCTCAGTATCGTCTTCTTTGCTGTAGCCTTAACTGCCACAAGATGGCGGCAACGGTACACTGAGTTCAGGTCTTTCGTAGTAGTTTTCTTTTTTATTAGGATATGTTGACTTTTCGCGAGAGTCACTATTCACTCGTCCTTTTATTATAACAGTTTCTAACTTATGATAAATTCACAACGTTTCTTTTTATTGCTTTTTTATTATATAAAAGTTTTACGTCATTGTAGGGCCACTAGGTGGCGACGCCGCGGATGGATACGACCGCACTTCAGACCCACGTGTAGTCTATAAAGACTCGCTGTTTCAGGAAAGAAGTTCCTTTCATTTTTCCCATCGTCAGCGAGCGCGAGGGACAACACTTTTGTTGCATTTTATTCAAGAAAAGTCAACGAAATTAACAAGGTACGTACATTGGTATCTCACTATATCGAGATAAATATCCCGTCCTTTTAATATCAGCTTTTCGTACTCGCTTCCAAAGTATTTAACATAATGTTCCACGATTGCCTCCTCACGAGTCACGCTAATTTTAACGGTAAATGTCTTGTGACGGACCGTTGGTACGTTTTGTTTTGGATTAGTCTGAATCTGTGTCAAACAGCGTGTATTTTATTTTATTTTTATTGGAGCAACGTGCGGAGCCGGTCAGCGGTGATGCTGGGCTGGGATGAATGCGGCACCGTGATGTCGGGCAGGTGTGGTGATCGTGACACAGCTAAATCGAGTCCTCGAACGCACCAGAGCCGTTACAAACGTCTCCCATCGGATCACATCAGGTCCGACCAGTTCTCAGCGTTTAAACGCACGTGTGCGACAGATCCGGGGTAACGTTCATTTAGCCGTTACGTAATAATCGATGGCTCCCCGTTTATTTATTTTTTGTGCCACAATCGGTCAGAAATGACGAGCGATCGCGTCGATTATTTAGTACTTAAAGGTAGGATTTCTTATAGTCTCGTTAACTCTCTTCTGGTCGTTCGGCTTTTGAAGCAATAAGGCTACTTTTTCCGCCTTTGCCGCTCCTCAGCACGTGCTTGCAGCGTCCATTGTCTGTAGTCGAAGAAGCCATGTTTTATTGATACTTCCGCCCTTGAGTTGTAGGAATTTTTTTTTTTTGGCAACTGTCCCAACTTTGCGAAACCAACTTGCCACTGCAGATCAGTTTAATGTGGCGTTTTGTGTGACGTGAAACTGAATTATCCTCATTTCTTACATATTGAAGCCTTTTGAAGTAGAAACTAAGTGAATGTTTTCTTGTGTGCAGATGCCTGAAGAAATGCACCAAGAGGAGGAGGTTGAGACCTTCGCCTTCCAGGCGGAGATCGCTCAGCTGATGTCCCTGATCATCAACACCTTCTATTCCAACAAGGAGATCTTCCTCAGGGAGTTGATCTCAAACGCCTCTGATGTAAGTCAAAATTGGACTGACCCTTAAAGCTTTCAGTAATGTCCATTTAAATTCATCATCTGATTTACTTGAGGGAAAGAAGTGTATTGACTTGTATCCATCTTTTTTTATTATTCTTTCAGGCTCTGGACAAAATCCGCTATGAAAGTTTGACTGACCCCTCCAAGCTGGATAGCGGCAAAGATCTGAAAATTGACATCATCCCCAACAAAGCTGACCGTACCTTGACCTTGATCGACACTGGAATTGGCATGACTAAAGCCGACCTGATTAACAACTTGGGCACCATCGCCAAGTCTGGCACAAAGGCCTTCATGGAAGCCCTGCAGGTACTAAAGGGACTGCAGCGTAGTTGTATTAAAGTTTTCATATTGAGAGTTAAGCTCTGTCTTAATACCTATTTGTGTTCTTCTAGGCTGGTGCTGACATCTCCATGATTGGTCAGTTCGGTGTGGGTTTCTACTCTGCCTACCTTGTTGCTGAGAAAGTGGTTGTCATCACCAAACACAATGATGATGAGCAGTATGCCTGGGAGTCATCTGCTGGAGGTTCCTTCACAGTCAAGGTTGACAGTGGTGTGTACTCTTAAAAGTTGTTCAGCAAAACTGAGAAATCTGAGGAATTCTTGCATGCCAAAATATTCTAAACATTTCTGTTTACAGGTGAGCCTATTGGCCGTGGAACAAAGATCATCCTATACCTGAAGGAGGACCAGACAGAGTATGTTGAGGACAAGAGAGTCAAGGAGATTGTCAAAAAGCACTCTCAGTTCATTGGCTACCCCATCACACTGTTTGTAAGTGCCAAAAATTACAACTTTTTTTGTCAGGCTTAAGTTTCAAACTGGTTATCAGTGAACTTATAAAGTTAACTTTTGTAGGTGGAGAAAGAACGTGACAAGGAGATCAGCGACGACGAGGCAGAGGAGGAAAAGGCGGAAGAGGAGAAAAAAGAAGAAGGCGAGGACAAACCCAAGATTGAGGATGTAGGCTCAGATGATGAGGAGGACTCCAAAGACAAGGACAAGAAGAAGAAAAAGAAGATCAAGGAGAAGTACATTGATCAGGAAGAGCTGAACAAAACAAAGCCCATCTGGACCAGGAATCCTGATGACATCACAAATGAGGAATATGGCGAGTTCTACAAGAGTCTGACCAACGACTGGGAGGATCACCTGGCTGTCAAGGTAAACAGAGTCTTTCTGTGGACATTTGGTTTAGGTCTCATGGTTTGTTGTGGCTGAAGTGGACTGAAAGAGTCAAACTAATGTTCTCACTCCTCCCTTACAGCACTTCTCAGTGGAAGGTCAGCTGGAGTTCAGGGCCCTGCTCTTTATTCCTCGCCGTGCACCTTTTGATCTGTTTGAGAACAAGAAAAAGAAGAATAACATCAAGCTGTACGTCAGGAGAGTCTTCATCATGGACAACTGCGAGGAGCTCATCCCAGAGTACCTGAGTAAGCTCAGTTGGGCTCTACCGAACAAAGCATAGAAATCTACTGAAAGTGCAATGTTGAATTTTATTTTTATTTATTTCAGACTTCATCCGTGGTGTCGTGGACTCAGAAGACCTTCCCCTCAACATCTCCAGAGAAATGCTGCAGCAGAGCAAGATCCTGAAGGTCATCCGCAAAAACATTGTCAAGAAGTGCTTGGAGCTGTTTGCAGAACTGGCTGAGGACAAAGATAACTACAAGAAGTTCTATGAGGGTTTCTCAAAGAACATGAAGGTATTTAATCTCTCTGAGCCTTCAGTAAACCATTAAACATCTTAATTTAAACTGCTTGAACTACATGGTTCCAGTGGATTTCTGGATTTTGAGGTTTAGACATTATATCTAGTAACTGAGTTGGTTTAAAAGGTCCTCAAAAGAAGTGAAGCATTTATATTAACAGAAAATGTAAAAGTTGCCCCCCCCTATTTTTGTAGGTTTCTGATCTTATCTCATTTAAACAAAACTGTCCCTAAATATTTTTTTTGCATAAATTTTTGTTTTTGACTAAAACAATCATCTTTTCTGTATTTAGCTGGGCATCCATGAAGACTCTCAAAACCGCAAGAAGCTGTCTGAACTGCTGCGCTACCACAGCTCCCAGTCTGGAGATGAGATGACCTCTTTGACGGAGTACCTGACCCGCATGAAGGAGAACCAGAAGTCCATCTACTACATCACTGGTATGTTAGTAAATTTTTAAAAGAGGCCAAAGTAAATGTATTATATACTATCTTTTGGGCATCACTGATAGTCTCTTGTGTTTTTTGTAGGTGAAAGCAAGGATCAGGTGGCCAACTCTGCCTTTGTTGAGCGCGTCCGCAAGCGCGGCTTCGAGGTGCTGTACATGACCGAACCAATCGACGAGTACTGCATCCAGCAGCTGAAGGAGTTTGATGGCAAGACCCTGGTCTCTGTCACCAAAGAAGGCCTGGAGCTGCCAGAAGATGAGGAGGAGAAGAAAAAGATGGAGGAGGACAAGGCCAAATACGAAAACCTCTGCAAGCTCATGAAGGAGATCCTTGACAAGAAAGTAGAAAAGGTTGGCATCTTAAATCTTGTCGAATTTTCTTAAGTATTTTAGCAGTCTCTACATGGTGTTGAGTTAATATTTGAGATGGTTGAAGCAACTCATTCTCTGTCCTCCAGGTGACTGTGTCCAACAGACTGGTGTCCTCTCCCTGCTGTATTGTGACAAGCACTTACGGCTGGACAGCCAACATGGAGAGGATCATGAAGGCCCAGGCGCTCAGGGACAACTCAACCATGGGTTACATGATGGCCAAGAAGCATTTGGAGATCAACCCGGACCACCCAATCATGGAAACACTAAGGCAGAAGGCTGAAGCGGATAAGAACGACAAAGCTGTGAAGGACCTTGTTGTCCTGCTGTTTGAAACAGCCCTGCTGTCCTCAGGCTTCTCCCTCGATGATCCTCAGACCCACTCCAACCGCATCTACAGAATGATCAAGCTCGGACTGGGTAAGAAGAGCACGTCGGGTCAGAAGTTGCAGCCTTTTAAACTTAATTTATGAATTAAATTAACAACGTGGATATTTGTTCCTCAGGTATTGATGACGACGATGTTCCAACAGAGGAGGCCACTTCGACATCCGTCCCAGAAGAGATGCCCCCTCTGGAGGGCGACGACGATGCTTCACGCATGGAAGAAGTCGATTAAACTCACCTCCCCTGACTTTAAACACTTTACTCATCTTCCAGTAGTTCATCCTTTTAAAAGTGCAGTAACTGTAAATTAATAATCATTCCCGTGGTGTGAAGGACCAGTGTTGTTGGTACTGGAGCCTTGCGCTGCTAGACCTTTCTTGAGGCGAGTTGTTTTCTTTGCTGTGAAAGTTCAAGGTGACATTCATTCCCTTTTTGTTTTTTTTAAGAGTACTGTGGCTCCAACTTTAATGTTCGTGGTAAATGTTTGAATACTGGGCTGTTGGATTCCATTGATGACATCCAGAGGGTTCGGGGGGAAATTCAGTTCATGTGCAATGCTGCATGGAGAGAGGACTGTTCAATTCTTTTGCCTGAGTTCAGGCTTGCCTGTATTACAAGTCTTGTTTTTGCAAAGAAAATAAACATGTAATACCTTGTTTTTGTATCTTTGGGTACTTTGTTATCTACACTAAGCCTCTTGTGGTTGGAGTCAAGGTTGACTTGTTTTCACCATTCAGCCACTAGATGGAGACAAGCCATTACAGTGGGCTGCATTTTAAAGAGCACTTTGGGTCAACCACATAAGTGCTAACTGCTCCGACTGTAGGAACAAGTTGTTCTGGTCAATGTTTTCCAACAAAGCTTCCCATTTCCAATCACCACCCAAACCTTCAGGAACTATTGGGTTCAACTTTCTGAATTATTTACCAAAGTTTTTCAGAGGTTATTAAACATCAAACATGGAGGACAGTCCAGCCTAGACTCTTAAGGCCAAACACTACTTTTAAATCTTTTAAAGATTCCCAGTGAAGAGACTAAGCTTGATTTAGAGATTCCTAAAGTAGAGTTCTAACGCAGTACATACCCTAGAGCCTACAGCATGGCTATTAAACTTCAATTGTAAGTGGGTCATAAGTAGAACTACTAACGGCAGTACTTCATCAAATAACCCTGAGCACCCTCTTCATCACTTTAATTCAACTAAGTCTTCAGTCAGAGGCTTCTTCAGATCTGCTGTAAGACCTTTCTGCCCACAGCCATCAGCATCTAGAACTAACAAAACCAGGATAACGAGTTACATTTCATTTCCCTTTGGGATTAATAAAGTATTGAATTATCACCTGCTGCCTGTGTCCGTTACCAAAACCTGAAGCACTGACTGATTTTAATGAACTTTCAGAAAATAATCACAGGATGCACATCTTCGACTGGCTGGAGTCGGTCCAATTCAAGATGGCCACCACAAACACAAAGATAGCTTCTAACTCTGTTTGACACATATTGAGCTAAAATTTGATATGAGTCATTCATAACACGGACTGAACGCTATTTTTCAAGGTTTGACCAAAACGGCTACAACTAGATTATTTCTCAGCATCGTTGAACGCTGGTTTCTGTTAAGTTCAAAGTACTGTCAAATACCTAACTACTTTCTGTCCGGTTTCAAAAGGGACATCTTTGATGTTTTCCGTTCGTACGGCCTTACTGCCTTTTGTTCACCCACCTCACCCCTCTTCATGATCACGTCTGACAGAGGCAGACTTCTTTTAGCTTAATGACGCTCGATGTATGGAAGCAGCTCTGAAATGTATATTCTTAGCATTACATTTAGACAAATCAGTTTGGGATTTTGGAAAAGGGCCTGCCCTACAGCACTTCAAAGTTTTAAGAAAGTTATTCAGTGTTTATCATATTTGTTGTAAAAAAAAATTAAAGTAAAAAGTCCATTTCTCTAATTTACAGGATTCTGCTCGGCCTCGCTCCACTTCCTCTGGCTGACTGACGCTGATTTTAAAAAGACAAAGAAATTCTACACTGAATTATGTCATATTTGAATCAGTATTAAGTAACGTTCATTTTTTGGTTTATTCAACATGTTTATTTCATTTGGTTTATTTATTTGAAAGGGAACAGTGCAATTTAATAAAACACACGACAATCCATGAACTAAAAAAAACAGAATTTGCCAAAAGGCTTTTTTTCATCTGTAGTCACCTGACCATGATATTAAAAAGGCAAAAAAAACAATAAAATAAAGTTCATGTGTTCTCCAGTAATGCAAGTCAGGTTTACTTCTATATTTACATTTAACAGACTGTATGTTTAAAGTTATATATTGATTAATGTATGTGGTTCCTTTGAAATTAATACATAAAGTTCTGATATAATATGGAGGAGAAATCGACTGATTTAAGCCACACGTGAAAACAACTGAGAGCTTTTTCTTTTTTTTTGCAGCTAAGCTTCAATCTTTGACTTCTTGTTTTGTGACCTTTGTTTTAAATTTAATTTCCAGTGCAGAGAAGCTGAACAGTTTGGGTTTTTTTTGTTAGAGAGAGAGAACAAAGCAAAAGTAACTTTCTTGTCATCTTGCAAGGAGCTCTGCATGAAAAAAAAAAAGAAATGGCATACCGGCAGGTGCTGAGGGCATAATTTACTTGAAAGTATGAGGCATTGGTTAAACTGTTGAGGGGGGGGACGTATCAAGTGGAGGTTTCCTGGAAGTCAGGTTTAAACAAAACGAGGGGGTGGCAGCAGCTTTCTGCCAATGTCGGTAAAACAGAAGCGTGGGCGTCTCTCCCTCCTCGACACATTAACTCACGCTTGTCAAAGTAACTGGGGGAACTGAAGCCGTGTCATTTAGAAAAAAGACTCAAGTGTTTTTATGACTCCTTATGAGACTACATCCCGGAGGTTTTCTTTTTTGTTTTGCTGCGTGTGCAGATGCTGACCAAGATATGCAAAACGAACAGTTAAAACCAAAACGCGTTGAGGTAAAAGAAATCACGACGACACGTGTGCCGCACCCACGAGGTCGTGGAGACCAAAACAAGGTGCTGCAGCGTTTCTTCTTGAAGCTGTTCATGAAAGATTTCTGCAAAACGTCGAGCAAAAGTAACGTCCAGCTGCAACGACATGAACGGATTCAGGAGGGCTGAATCCTAACAAAAAAAAAAAAAAAGAACTCAAAGAGCATTTACTCAAGGTTTGAAGAGATCCAAAAACGATTTCTATAGACAGCGAGCAGCTTTAAAAGGAGAGTTCACATCTTTTGAAGTTTTGTAGCTGACTTGGAGGCTTGTTGGGGAGCCAAAGTTGCAAGAAAATGGGCAAATTTTTCATTACAGTCTGATGTTTGCAACCAAAAAGCTGGGCAGGAGCACCGTTTCACCGCTCATCTTCACCCACCTCAGCTCGCTTCAAACCCACTTTAGCAGCCGCCCCCAGGTTTATAATTTAAATCTACTGGAGTACACTTTTGAGATGAAGCTGAATAAATTACATATATAATTCTTATTTATGATCGGTGTGGTTTTTAGACCTGGACACTCTCAAATGTTTGCTGTTTCTCCAGTGCAGGAGTCAAAATACTCCTCTAGCGCAATAAACTGAACTGAGAAAGGTTCGGGGGGCCCATTTTTTGAACATCTTCCAAACTGAAGCGACAAGGTTGGTGCGCGGAAAAGGAAATCTCCCCCGAGGACATTTCTGGACATTCTGGAGACTCCCTCTTAGGAAAGCCATTTTCCAAAATAGTCACCGACAGAGGCAGCCCAGTTAATTACCAACTATCATCCCTGCTGTAGATGGCTCTCTGGACGGCCTCAGTTTAATTCTGACTGGACTGAAGAGCCAAGAACAAGGCAGATTCACCAGTCTGCCTCTTATAAGGAGAACCTCCTCACCACCAATGGACATTAAAATAACATGATCTGACAGAAATGAGCAAACTGGTGGTTTAAGATGTGATGGTCAAACGCACACATGGCTGCGATTTTGGCTCCTCTTCTGCCTCACAGCAGCCGTACACAGATGTGAGATAACTTAAAGCAAATCTCCCCGTTTTTCACCTCTTGGCGCTGTAGAGACTTCACCAGTCGTGGTTAAGTAGCTACTGGCTCACTGGTTTTACCGTCTTCTGCTAGTTTCCACAGGGGTTCTGAAATCTTCTCTGTTGCATTTTTGGTTTCAAGTAGTTTCCATTTGTAGCCAAGATCATAGTTTGCTTGGAACCACTCCAAGTGTTTCTGGATGTCTCTCCTTTTCATGGTTCAGCTCACGATGGTTGATTAGCTCGTTATTAAACTTTCTTCTGAATACCACTAAAGTATCACCAGTTGTACGTGTACCACAGTTTAAGAACCAGACGCTACTTTCTAACCTTTTACGCCGCCATCAGTTTTGCATTATGCAGTTATTTACATAGAATTCTGTAGTTATTTGCATAAATAGCGGCAGCAGCAGCTAACTGTAGCACTCCCGGTGCAGCCTGGGGCATCATCATATTTCTGCAGGAATAATAACATCATGTGAAACTGACAGCAGTATAAAGGTTTATAAACCACGAACCGCTACGACAATTTTGAGACAGAAGTAGTTTTAAGACGGCAGCACTTTGGTATTGGCTATGCTCGGACTAGCCTTTTGTTCATCGATCTGGCCAGAATAAAACTCTTTTTCTCCAAACTGACGGTTAAATCTTTGGAGAATGTTCCCTGAACATTTACAGAAACGTCAATACATGTTTTTTAAACATTATTTTAGTAGATCTTTAAAAACCCACACAGGAATAATGTTAAAAGCATGTTTTTTTTAATAAGTGGCTTTAAATGATGACGTCCAGGAAATCCTGTTCTAATATTTTTCACAAGATTCCCTAAAGATCTTCCAAAAGATCCCCCAATGTTCCTCAAAGATGAGCTTTAAAAAGGCTAACAGATCATTCCTGGAACTTCCTGTAAACATTTTTTATCATTTCCTTTGGGTACGTTTAAAAAAAAAATCCTCCAGCAAAGTTCCATGAAGGTCATTTAAAATTTACCTGAAGCTTTCTGCAAAAACAAACCCGTCAGATATTGCTTTGGAAAACATAAAATTCCCAAATCTTCCCTGTTGGCACGTGAAAGATAAAATTAGACACCATTCTGAGAAAGCTCTTCAAAGGTAACTAACACTTTGACTTCGGGGAAACACCTGAGTAACGTTTGGTTTGGTTTTCTGGAACTGCAACTTTAACAAATGAACAAAAGGTGTGCAATAATGTGTCTGTTAGCAAAATATCTCCTGAACCACTGGGCAAATTTTAATGAAACCTGTAGGAAGTAATCACTGGATGTACGGCTACAACTGATTAATGTTTGGAGTCAACTCGATTCAAAATTCCTGTCACCACCAACTGGGTTTAAAAATAACACAATAATGGTTACAATTCAAAAGCTTTTAAGAATATTGACGTAAAGTTTGGTGTGGTAGTAGCTGAGACTGATCTCCAGCATATTTTCTGAGTGTTAATAGATTGCACAAGAGCTCTGTTTCAAGTTTTAATATTTACTATTTGGAGTCAACTCTGTCTGTCTGTTAGCAAAATATTTCATGAACCACTGGGCAGATCTTAATGAATCTTCCAGGCAATAATCACCGGATGTACCTCTATAAGTGATTAACCTTTGAAGCCAATGCAATTCAAGATGACCGCCACAGCCATCTGACCTTAGAAAACACAAAAAGGGCTATAACTGAGTCAATTTTACAGATATTGTGTTAAAATTTGGCGTGGTAGTAGCTGAGAGTCATTCACAAACATATACTGCAAGAGGTGCTCACTTTTCCTAAACCTTTAGCATCAACTTTAGGAGTCAACCATGTTTGTCTGTTAGCAAAATATCTTATTTGCCACTAGATAGATTTTATTGAAACGCTCAGAAAGTAATCATTGAACTGATTACTTTTCAGAGTCAATCCAATAAATGATGGCCGCCGCAGCTAATAAAAATTGGCCAACACAAAAAAGGCTATAACTCAATGGATTTTGCAGATATTGAGCTAAAGTCTGATGTGGTAGTAGCTGAGAGTCGTTCACATCACAGATCACGCAGAACGTTATTTTCATAATTTGACCAAAACCGCTACAACTTAATTTCTCAACATAAGATAATTTTAGCCTAAAAACTCTGGCATTAAATGCGGCGGGTGATATGCATCCCTCCAAGGAACGCTAAGCCTTTAATTTATTGTATATTTGATACCAGATCAGTGGCTCAATAATGATTTTATATCTCTGCGCTGTTATTGTCCAACTGTGTAAGTTAATTTTTTTTATTAGCTTAATTTAGAGTTTTTCTTAAAAATAAATGCAAGTCAGACAAACAGAAATGCGTCGTGTCATGTGACCCTTTTAGAGGAATTGTAAGCCTGCGGTGACAAATCTGTCTGTTTGAATGGTACTGGAAACTTCCTGGTGAGAGTCGTTACACGTCAGCAAAATTTACTCCCATTAAACTGAAAAGTGCAACTAGTCTGGTCTGATTTTTTTTTTTAAACAAAAGACTTCCTGTGGAAACATTTAACCCCCTTGTGTAAATCTGTTCTCAACCCACGAGTGCATTCATCCAGGGGGGTCCCTGATCTGACGTGTCAGTGGGCTGTAACTTTTGCTCACAGTGTCACAGCTGCAAATGCATCTTGTGACCTTTGCAGCGCATTGTTCTTAATGCAGAAATGTTATAAAATGATCCTAAACTGTGTTAACTGACTGCGTGACCTACTTTTCACTGAGTCATACAAATTCAACAGTTTTGTCGATTTCTTCCAGATAACTAGCTTACTGTACACATTCGGCCTAAACACTCATCTCTGTATGTACGTATTTCACGCTGACCTCAGTTATTAGACACCCTCCTGTGTGTGTGTGCCACAGTAATAATAGATCCCCACACAGAGGTATGCTGGCAAGATAAGGTGAAATTTGACATTATGATGCTTTACCCACACCATCCTGCAGAGCTGTGTGCAATCTAGTTTCCTTGACATTTAAAGTGCTAAAAACTACCAAAAAAGAAAGAAAGTCAAACTACTACTCATTTGAAACAATTCTGTTGCAACAGTACTACTTCTCATTTGACAGCACTTGCTAAATACTAGACAGGAACAAAACACCCACACTGAGTAGAAAGGAAGCAAGATGAGCAGATAAAAAGGTCTTCACAGCCGAAATAAAACCGTCTGTCGTAAAGCATAAAACACATTAAAACCACAATAGCCTTCGCGACAATGTGCCGCACACGTCACGCCTGTCAGGGTGTGCTCATGTTCCACTCGTACTGTAAGACAGCGTGTTGTGACGGCAGCAGAAGCGTTGCCCATTCCGCCGCTATTTTTTAAATCCCAAGAATAAGTTCAAAGGGATTTTACAGATCGATAACGCTCCGACTTTTAGGGTGTGGAGCGAAACGTTACGTTTGTGGAAGTGAGAAACTCAGTCATCAGTCTGAAAAAAAACCCCCCAAAAAGTCATGTTTGTTAGATCACATCAATGGAACACCAGAAGTAGTCTTTTATAAAAAATATATATATTTAAAAAATAACTTCTTAAAGCAAGAGCTCAGATCTTGTTAAAGTGGGGTCCTGTGGAAAGCTTGTGCACAATGAATATCTTACATGTCATAGATAGCTCTTTGAACAACCTTAATTTGAAGAAAAACAGTTTAATTCTTACCAGACTGATGAGCTAATGTCTAGTTTTAGAGAACCTAGAATCTATATTGCTGTTTTAAAAAAAACTAACTAAAATTTTAAATATTTCATGCATATTTTTCTGCATTGTCATTAATTTCATATTACGTGGTTATTTTTGTTCAATTCTGTAGTTATATGCGATTGCTAATAGTGGCGGCAGCAGCTAGCGGTAGCACTCCGAGTGATAAATGGGACATTTCTCGCAGGGACATTGCCAAAATAATCCCGCAATGCAAAACTGACAGAGGTGGAAAAGTTTATAAAATTAACAAACTGCTATGAAGCTTTTAAGACTGGAGTTGTTTTAAGGCGGCGGCACTTTTGTCTTGGTTGCGCTCAGACTAGCCGTTAGCTCGTAAAAATTCATCTGACAAACGACAAAGGAGCCATTTATGGAGCAATTATGCACGAGAGGAAATACAAAATAATTCAGACTCGTCCAGCAAAATTTGGCTCCCTTTGATGTCATCTTTATGTTTTTATCTGCAGGCAGCCAAAAAAAACTTGATGGTATGCTGCCTCAAAAACACCTTTATGGACAAGTTTTAAACCACATTAGACTGACGGTTTCATTCAGTGAGGTTCAATAAAGTCATGTTAGGGCACTATTCAGAAAGTTTAACAGGTCCAATTCAAATCTAATTACACATAGTCCAAATATATTCCGATTAAAGCAATTAGGATCCAGTCAGTTATGTCAGATTTAAACACCAGTTTAACGCGATTAGTTCCAGTTCACTGCCCCATCCTCAGCATGAAGGAGCATCGGACAGCAGCGAACTCAGGGTGGGGGTAAGGGGCAGGACGGACACACAAACAAACGCAGAAGCAACTGGCTCCAGATCTGCTGACAGAAGGCAGACGTGAGTGACAACACCGCTTTTTACACATTAGGTTTAGGTCACCAAAGTGCTTCGATACACAGGAACTGGATTTTTTTTCATGGTCTCTGAAAACATTTCACCTTTGATCTAAAATGCTCAGACAAAAAAAAAAATTCAAATGAGAGCTAAAACCCAAGGAAAAGCTTTTATCCAACTACTTAGGATCACCGTGACCTTATTAGATGAGTATTTACACAACCTATAAAGTCCAGGATAAGATTAAATATCTGGTAATCTTACACTTTTTTAACCTTGGATAAAACTTAACTCAGCATGTGAAACGAGGTGTTTGTTGGTGTGATGATTACTTAACTTTTTTTATCTATTATGAGTTTATTTGCCTAATGCTTTCTGTATGTTTTGCTCAATCTAGCCAGACATCGTCTTTACATCGACAAAATAGGGTAATTTTGAATTGGATGGCAGCAGCACGTTCCAAAAAGAGTTGGGACAGCGGCAACGAAAGGCTGTAAAAGTAAAAGGCATGAATAAGAAACAGCTGGAGGAGCATTTTGCAACTAATGAGGTTAATCCACATCCACAGATGCTGCTTGAAGCTCCATCAGCAGAGATGTGAACACCATCCAGAAACACCACTTTAAAATAGACTGAGGCAAAGAGGAGAACTGTTCTGTGGTCAGATGAATCACAATTTGACTTTGTTTTCTGGAAACTATGAACGCCATGTCCTCTGTGCTAAAGAGAAGAGGGAGCATTCAGCCTGTTATCAGCATACAGTTCAAAGGCCTGCCTCACTGATGGTATGGGGGTACATTAGTGCCTCTGGCAGTTTACACATCTGGAAAGGCAGCATCAATGCAGAAAAGCATATATATGTTTTAGAACATCTGCTCCCATCCAGACTCTCTTTTTCAGGGAAGGTCTTGCATATTTCAGCAAGACTTTAAACCTCAGACTGCATCATTCCAGCAGCAGGACTTCATAGGAGAAGAGTCCAGGAGCTGAACTGACCTGTCTGCAGTCCAGACCTCTGACCAGCTGAAAACATTTGATGAATCGTGAAACAAAAAGAAACAGTAAAGATCCAGGACTGTTGAACAGCTAGAATCCTCCATCAGTCAGGAACGGGACATCTCCTCTAAAACCTCCAGCAGCGGCTCTCCTCAGGTCCTGGATGTTTACAGACTGATGGTAAAAGATGAAGAGATGTCTCACATGGACCTGTCACCACTTATTTGAGATGTGTTGCTGCCATAAAATTCAAAATGACCATATTTCTTCCTAAAAATGAACATTTGAAGTTGACTGCGTTGCACTGTGAATCAAATATTTACTGCATTTTGTTTTTATTCTAGATAACACCCCAAACATTTCAGAATTGGGTTGTATATTCCCCAAAAGAACAGATGTTTTCTTTTTTAGTAATGCGTTACTACAGTCTGAGTCATGGATCATAAAGGGTTTCTATTTATGTCAACGGTCTGAGCACGTGGCTCGAACAAAGCTTTAAATTTCTTCTCGTTGTGGGGCTGCTGTCGGGGATAAAAGACAAGATCGTTCCGGGAAGATCCAAATAAAAAAACAGCTAAATACTTCTGCTGGCTAATGAAGGAGTAAAAACTGCAGTCAGAGCGAGAGCTCAGAGTGACTGGACCATCGGGGGCTGAAACCAGAGGGCCACACATCTGTAGTTTGGTTTTTGACCCCCCCGCCCGTCTGCCTTTCCTTTTCTTGTGATTCATTTGAACTGAAGACACGACCGGAGATGTGGAGAAGATGATGCACCATTATGTTAAACTGGGACCTTTAAAACAGAAGGAGCAGGGGACTTCCCATCTAGCTGCTTGAGATTATTAAACAGGGGGAGGGAAGTTCTTGGTCTTCACAGTCAAAGCCGGTCTTCAGTTTGATGTTGGGTGAATCATAAAAGTAGAAGGGCTAATGAATCAGTGAAGAGCATAAAAAGCATTTCAGACAAATTTCAAAAGCGGCTTCGGTTGTCGTCACTCGCGACTAAAGACAGTGGAATGAGAACAGAAAGATCAGAGTGGAACGAGAATTATATGATTAATTTGATGTCATTTTAACCAAGAGAAAAGCAGTGATTGTACATACAGATGGTTATGGAACAAAGAAAGTGCTGAGTCACTGTGTGATACCAGAACAGCGCTGCGTCCTGGCATTGGCTCTAAGAGCAGTTTTATTATTATTTCTTTATTTGGATTACTTTCTGAAACTTTTAGAAAGTAATCATTGGATGTACATCTACAAATGAAGGACTTTTGGAATACACCTAACTCAAGATGGCTGTTACAGCCAATTAACCTTAGGAAACACAAAATAGACTACAACTCAGCTAATTTTACAGATATTTTGTTAATGTTTGTTGTGGTTTTAGCTGAGCAACACCCCCACCTCACACACATTGAGTGATATTTTTGTTTAAAACTCTGGCAAATATTGGAGTGAAACATGTTACCAAAAGAAATCTCATGAACCACTGGACAGACTTTGATGAAACTCAAAGTAATAACTGGATGTCCATCTACAACTCATTAACTACAGGAGTCAGATGATGGCCACCATAGCTAATCATCATTAGCTATGGTGACCATCAGAAAAATGGCTATAACCCAGGTAATTTTACAGATAGAGCCAAAATTTGGTGTTGTAGCCGAGTCATTCAAAAAATATACTGAGAATTATCTCATCTCACAGGATATCACAGGAGAACACGCCAACATCAAAGACTAGGTTTGACCAAAATGGCTATAATTTCTCATCATACGATGATCTCAGTCTGAAACTCTGGCATGAAAGGTGGCGGGAGATATGCATTCCTTCAAGGAATGCTAGACCCTTAAGTTCTTGTGTTTAATGAAAAGAAAGCAAAACCATAAACTGAAAAAGAGGAAAACAAGGTTCTTCTCCACTTTGTGTTCAGTTAATTTACATATTTTATTATTAATGCATTTACCAGAGAAAGTAGAAGAATGATAATAAAGTACCAGTAACATTGCATTTCTCTTTTGTGCATTTTGTTCTGCAAAGTGCCTCCTGGGCTTACAGCATCCTCCACATTTGACAGAAACGAGGCTTTAATACAATCCATTCAGTGTTGTTCCAAACATTCACATGAAAAACACAGAAAGAAGTCTGTTTTTATTTTGTTTTTTTACAAAGGAACATGAACAAACTGGTTCAGAATAAATGCCAATATAAGATATATTTACACATCTTTTGGACAAATTTTAAAACAATGCGTGAAATCTGCAAAAAAGCTTTAAAATAAAACTGTGCAAGAAGAATTCACAGCAGCATTTGGTGCCGTGATATCCGGTCAAAATGTACAATTTGTACAATGCACTTGTTAAAAAAAAAAATTGTGTCGATTTTAGTTGCTGACAGATTTGAATAGATCTGAAAATACACAGAAATGTCTGTAGTGCGTATACAAACTGAAAGCGTCTTTAAAATAATAAAGTTTCACATTACAGAAGTCCCTGCGCTCCAACAGAGAGAGATCTGAGATAAAAGTCCGGCTATTATAACTGTTATGTAACATTATAGAAATAAAATGTTTTTCTCGAAGTTTTTACTTTTTAACATGGGGAAATATTGCTAATGCTTAAAAAAAAAAAAAGAATGCTTAGCCATTCAGTAACTTTAAACCGTATGCACAAGCCACATGTGGTGGTAAAGAAAAAAACCCAAAAAACCTTTAAAACTGAAAGTGTAAAAGGCAGTTTGCAGTTTAAAATATAAGACAGTCTTACAGGCACTCAAAACTTCTGTGACCTTAAATATCTCCTGGACCCCTTGGGGGCATCTTGGTGTAAGAGTCAAAACTGCAGCTTCCCTTTCTGTACCGATGCCAAGAAAAATCAACATAAATGTAAAAGAACAGGAAAACAAATAACCAACACAAAAAGTCAAATAGCACCACAAAAACGTGTTTGGTGCAACTTTTGGAGTGTTACACCTTCTGCGGTAACCCAGACTGCCGGCTTGGCTTTTTGCGACTGCGTGCGTACACCCGCAGGAAAAGTGCCAGGAAAACCACCACAATGCCAAAACCACCAACTAGGGTGATGGCGTGACCATAAAGGAAACAAGAGAGAAGTATAGCGAAGGCCTGCCGCAGCGTCATGATGATGGTGAAGACAGCAGCGCCGAACTGGCTGATGGTGTAGAAGATGAAGAGCTGACCGCACGCCGAGCACACGGACAGCAGCACGGCATGAAAGGCGAACTCTGAGTGACGCGTCATGAAGGCCAGCGACTCAAAGAAGGCCCCCTGCTCAAGCAGCGAGCCGACAGTAAAGAGGCAGGAGAACAAGTTGACCCCGAACATCATCTGAACAGAGGACATCTTGTATTTGAACAGATTGTCCTGCCAGTTGGAGGTGAAGCTGTCGAAGACGATGTAGCCGGCGAGAATGATGACCCCACTGAAGGTGGTGACGGTGGATGGGTGTTTGCCGGTCGTGCTGGACAGCAGAAACATGCTGACGCCAACTGAGATCAGCACGGCGGTGAAGTACTCCCAGTATTCATAGCTTTTATGAGACACAATCTTTCCCATCAGCATGACAGGAATGACTTTGGAGGCCTTGGCCAGGACCTGAGTGGGGAAGCTGATGTACTTGAGGGCCTCGTATTGACACCAGCTGCTCAGGATGTTGGAGAGCGAAGCGAAGGAGTATTTGTACATGGGCGCACCGTGGCGAGGATATTTGAACAAGATGCAACAAATCCCCGACACAGTCAGAGCAAGGATGCGGTTCATGAAGACCAAAAACTGAGAATCCTTGAATCTCTCACCCTCCTCCTGAGGAGTCACCACTCCATAGGAACGAGTCATCACCCTCTCCTGGAGGACTCCCCACGTTAAATACGAAGCCTAAGAATAAAACAAAAGTTTAGCTTTTCAAGTCTTGAGGTTCCTAATTCACCAAGTTTCGTTGTCAAAGACTTGAAAAGTAAAATTTCTCATGAATTCTTGTATCACAATATGTCCTCCTTTACTTAAAGAGATAGCGCAGATCTTTTGAAGCTGGGTTCTGTGGAAAGGTTATAAACATTTAATAGCTTATCTGTTGTAGATGGCTCGTTCAGGGAACTCAGTTTGGATAAAGTTTATTTCTGACTGGACTGACGAGCTAACAGCTAGTCCAAGCCGCCGTCCTAAAACAACTCCGGGGTCAAAGACTGTTCAAGCAAAGGCTATTTCACAAACCTTTACACTGCTGTCAATTTCACATCACACACAGAATTATGAAGACATTTCAACTGGAGGTGCCCCATAGACAGTGGTTTTTGAACATTTAAAGTCTGGTAAAAAAGACAGTCTCTCCTTTTTTTTTTTTTGACACATCAGTCTCAGTGCTTTTTTCAAAACACAACACCTCCCTCCCAAAAATAAATAAAAGAAAAGCAACTTAGTCCCAGCGTCTTTCTGCTACTGTAATTTATTTAGAAAGGATTATAAAGTGGAAACTACAGTCACTGGTGAGCTCAACTTTACTGGCACAATACGCTCATCCGCTTCAATACTGATCCATCGGACCGGTGAACAGTAAGGACTTTAAAGATCCTCAGCTAGCAGGATTAGGAGCAGCTTGTGTCTCTGATTCATTAGAGGGGGTTTCAGCTGCAGGTCTTGGTGTAAGTAAACTTTAATTCACCACAAAACAAGGAGGGGGGTGAGGGTCAAATATTAAAAAGAAAAATCAATTACCAACAAATCTGAACAGTGTTTTTGTTTTAAATCTCCATCCCTACCATTTACTGGAATCCCATTTGTCCTGGGTAGCTGTAGTCCGCTCCAGCTGAAGTTCAAGACAGGCCACCACCCGAATTAGATTTATTTTTCATTGACAAAAACAACCCAGCAGCTTTTAGTTTTTTGTTTGTTTTTAAAGAAATTCCATCCCACACATAAATAAAATGAGTATTTTCGCTCAGACAGTCCCGTGTTGATTTATTCTTTGTTTATATTTGTTTTACCATAAGGCTGGAGCCACAACTCTGCCTAGGGTAAATTTTCATAATACATCTATGTGGATTTTAGCCTCAACATCCTACATCTTCCAAACTGACAAGAAGAATCAAAGCTACCAGTAACAGCTGTCCCTTTACCAATCCAACACACAGGAACAGCAAACACTCAACACGTATGGTCGTATGATTTTGAGTTCTGTATCCAGTGACTGTTGGTTCTGGGAGGATCCCTTACCTGTAGCCCTGCAGCACAAAAGATTAGCTTTAAAGCATGTCTGACCGATGAGCCCGAATCAGCCTCGCTCCTGCTTGTAACGGATCCATCATCCAGCAGGCCGGTTTTGTCCTCGCTGCCAAACACGCACGTCTTTACGAGCGGATAGCACACCCCGCTACCTGGGTGAGGGGAAACAGAAAAGGGGTGGAGAGGGGCTGATGTAACAGGTTTCTGCTCAAGAACGGGCTTGAATTGAGCAAATTCACACCTCTTTCTACGTAATTGGCGCGCTTAAAGTATCTAATGAGGAAGTAGCCGGGGACGACGATGGTGGCGTATCCCAGCATGTTGACGAGGAAGCGAAAGAACCAGACGTCGCTCCATCCGTCCAGGAGTGACGCCTCCTCCTCTGCAGCCGCCGTGGAGGAGAACAAAAGCAGCCCAAGTGCAGGCCAAACCCTGAAGGACAAAACAAGGTGGAAAAAAAGATTTTTTTAAGAATCACACAAGATTACTGTCAATTTACAGTTATTCAGGAAACAGGAAAGAAATTTGCATCTTCTTCTGCAACAGGATAAAGCATCATAAAAGCAAAAAAACATGAAGGGTTTCATTACATTAACAGTGATTAAAGTAACTGCAGGAAGTTTGCACTTCAAGAAAAATAAGTCATATTTAGATGTGAAAAAATAATTTAACTGATAGTAAAAAACATTATCAGGACCCTCTGAGATTAAAGTGGATTATAATGTAAAAAAAACAAAAAGTGTTTTCTTTCCATTGTGTAATAATTTTAATTTTTAGAGTCACGGGTAAAAAGAAACTGAATTATACAGAAATTAAAGTGTGAAACAAAGCAGGATAATCATCTCATTCAAACATATTCTTTTTAAAAATTTCTGTCTAAAAATGGATTTATACTAAACCATATATTACAAATAAAACCAGACCTGACTTAATGTGAAGCTGCAAGAACTGTTGCTATAAAAGAATAAATATTCAATAATATTCATGTTCAACAAAATAAATATGAGATTAGTGACTTTTCTCACACACTGCTTAACCTAAAATTAAAGGCCTAGCACTCCTTGAAAGAAACTAAGATCATCTTATGATGAAAAGAGACGCCGTTAAAGCCGTTTTAGTCAAATCTTGCATTATTTTGTGCGATATTGCAAAACCTAGCGTGATGTTAGCACATCAAATATGTGCTGATGCCTCTCAGCTACCACATCATCAAATTTTATCCTAAAATCTCTAAAATTTAGAGCCGTTTTTGTGTTGTCAAAGGTTGATTAGTTGTGGCAGCCGTCTTCAATTGGGTTAACTCCAAAAGGTAATTGGTTGTTTTAAAATCTGTCCAGTGGTTCGTGAAATATTTTGCTATCGCTACAAACACAAACACAATATTATCACCCTCTCCTTTGGGCAATAAAAACACCAAAACGCTGAAAGACTTCTGCAAGTAAAGCGAAGTAATACTGAACTCCTTGGTTGCATTAACCATGTAGCACCTTTCAGTGCATCATAATGGTGAGCAAGAAGGTGGATTTTCATGTTTAGCCTAACTTATCGATGACTTAAGATTTCTTTCCTGGGCAGAAATTCTGTCGTGAGATTAGCATTGAAGGGATATCTAACAAGGTTGAGTCGGGTCCTCTGGACAATTAGATTTTTCTACCTGGATTATTCAGCATACATCAGGACATTGAAGGGATACTCCCAACAGTTTCACAGAAGCAAATACTAAAAAAACTGATGCAGTAGTATTCAAATTTTAATTTCAAGCCGACTTAAATTTAGACGAGTACATTCCTCTAAGCCAAGGGTGTCAAACTCCAGGCCTCAAGGGCCGCTGTCCTGGAAGTTTTAGGTTTTTCTGCTCCAACACACCTGATTCAAA
>JAOXNZ010000085.1:7169138-7183684 GCA_028566095.1 Kryptolebias brasiliensis
CCCCCCCCCCCCCCAGCATGTATTTAATGGGTTGCAGAGGGAGGTTCCCCTGTGCAGCAGCGCCTCTCTCTGCTGACTCCTGTTTTATTTACATCGTGCTGTAGGACTGGCTGCTCGCACGTGCAGCTGTCTGGACGTCTTTGTCCCGATTCACTCTGTCCTCGGCTGCGGCGTCAGCAGGAAACCGAGCCGGACTTGAGCGCAGCGCATCTCCCGCAGCAAGTCGCCTTTATTCGGATCACTGCGCAGCGGGACCAGACTCAGCCTTTCCTTGCGGGTCGGTGGCACAAAGATCCGGATCCCCTTCGAGCCTGCTCACCTGAAGGAGAGGAGGCTCAGGAGAAGGACGCATCTTCTCAGCGTTTTGTCCTCATGTTCCTGCTGGAGCGGGTCGTCTTTAGATGACGCGCAGTGGGGTATCTCTGTGCTTTTGTTTCACCCTGTTTTGGAAAACACCCGTCCCAAACCCAAAGGGGGATCCATGCGCCGGCTTTTGTGTTGCTATCATCATGTCCCCAGCGTCATCGGCTGCAGCGGCCAGTGAGAGCAGCACCGCCACCTCAGTCCCCGAGGAGGAGGCGGACAGTCCCAGGGAGGAGGTGAGGATTTAATGTTTCCAATTACAAACAAATGGGAGCCGAATTTAGGCTTCAGATGATGTGATGCGTTGAAGCTTTGCACCCTCACAGTCTGATCTGTGTAGGGTTAGGTGGCCTTATGAAACAGGGTGAAGGTGAATGAATCTGCTCCAGTTTGTCTGGTGTACAAAAATGGGGCTCAGGGACCCATTAAGGGTCTTGGGAAGGGTCCAACCGGGCAGCTGAAAGTGCAAAAACAGAGACAACAAAGAAGTGGGAGCAAAATAAGTCTGGGTTTGTTATTTTGCAGACAAATAACCAGACTCAGGCAGTGATGTTTTTATTTTTATGAGGACAGGAAACATTAATATTCAACCAAACTCTGCTGCTCTGCCACTAAACACACATTTTAATATAAATAAAGTTCTAGTTCTTCTACAGACACTGTAACACACATTCTGGACAACTTGCACATCCATTACACAAGAGGCTTTTTATGTAACCTAGCTGGTCTTATTCTGTCAAGAGAAAGTAGCTGTGAGTGTCAGGGGCGTTTATTTAAAGGCAAAGACGGTTTGCGTGTTTTCTCAAATTGTTTTCCTGTTAGACATCTGTTTACAGCGAACAGTGCTTCTGACGATTTTAGTTAGAAGTTTTATGTAAAAATACTGTAAAACAGTTACTTTGCTGTAGATATCCTCACAATATTTTAGCACGTTTCTTTGCATTCCTTAGGTCTTTAGTTTGCACAAAAAATGTTCTTGTGAACAATAAATAAACATAACGAATCTGTAATCAAAAGTCAAAAATAATAAACCTAGGAGACTCTGATTTCTAGTCTACACATCTTACAGATGATTGGTTTGATGGAGAGGCGGTCTGAAAACCCAACAGAACACATTTAGATTACATTTGGGGGAAAAGAAATGTAACCATAAGTGCAAATGTTCCTGTGTGACTCCTCAAATCCATGTTGGTTTTCCTCTCTGAACTTCTCTGGGTCTCCCTGCATGCTACATTTATGTGTAATTAGACATCTGTCTTACTATTTCAGCAGAGCAGTGTGTTTTCTTTGTCTAGTGTATCAGAAATGTCTGAACCATAGTAGTGCTCATGGTGGTGAGTCATTTCCTTTCGTCTCCACAGATCTAATGAACAGCTCTTTTATGATCTCAGCCAGAGAATGTTTAATTGGTGTTCTGGCAAACATTTTGTGTAATAGTTTCACTCCTGCATGCAGGCGCATTTGTACACATTTGAATACCACACAGCCAATGTATAGGATAACTGAAGAATATCTTCTCGTGCACAAATATCCATTGTTATTCTTGCTGCTTGAACAGAGCTTGTATGTAACGTGAGCCACAAAGTATGTCATGTTGTATTGATTATAGCTGTCGAGCAAGCACAGGATGCTGGTGAGTAAATCCTCCTCCTGCAGTCGGTTTGTCTCAGTGGGGAGGTTCAGTGTTTATCTCCTTCACCCTGTGGGATGTAGCCTTTGGTTGGCAAGAGACTTGGGGACTAAGGTGGGGAGGATAATTATGGAGAAAAAACATTTATTATTTATGTTGTGTTTGTTTGTCACCCAGAGAGCACAGAGTCAACATGTTGGATTCAATACATCAATTCAATGGTGCTGGTTTGGAGGTGGCCTATGGACTAAAAAAGGATGATGCTATAAATGCTCTAACACAGGGTTTTATGCAATTACTTTTGTTCTAATCTGTCCTTTGTGAGTGTTTTGACTCTTTGCCAGGTTTCTGAGCTTCTACGGTGCGAGACTAGCTCTTGAGATGGTTTTGTTGCACCCGCTGGGGCCTGCCAAGCCCTGAGGTGATAAACGATGGCATCAGCTTTATGCAGCCAGAGTCAAATGAATGTTTCCTCGGCTCAAATAAGCCTTTCTGTACACAGTAAATAATAATAATCTTGTCTAAGGTGACCAGATCCAAACCAAAAATGTTTATGTGGAACATGTTACTAAAGCTGAAATTTAGTCTAAAACACAATATAATATCTAATTTAAAAATAAACACATGATACTCTATGCATGTTACAAATTAGAACTTCTTGCAAGGACTTAAATATAGTTTATTAGAACTTTCACACTTCCCACCAATAGACTAAATTAACTTATAAACTCTTCGGTTAGTTCCACAGTAAGCTCCTGCTATCTGGCAGCCATTTTTTAGTTTCAGCTGAAATGTGTTGGTTGTATTTCCTCCTTTTCTGTGTGAGTTTACATGATATTTCACTAAAATCTGCATTTAAGTTTCCAACCTAACAGTTTTTCTGAACTTCGTCATTGGGCACACTTAGACAGGGAAGATGGAGACAGGTTAACCTGCTCCACACATTGACTGATGCTAAACACAGCTTATAAAATGGGAGTCTTCCACTTTCATCACAACCTTTGGATTTAAGCACAAATGAAAAAAAGCATCTATAGACTTTTAAAAAATAAAAGCCAATAGAAATCCAAGACCTCAACGTTAATAAGTGGGACAAAGAAAAAAAAAAGGAGGGACATCCTCTTATATGGATGAACTGTTTGAGACTCATACATTTATCAAACAGCAGCTCACATCTTATAATAAGGTTTTTATTACATTAGCTTATCTTTCTGTAAAATTTGAAATATTACAGTGAGCGAATAATCTTATAACAAGGACAGACTAAAACATGAGTAACCTGCTTCAGGCTCATGCATAAACTATCCAAAAGCACTTATAAAGCAGAAATCGCCTTAAATCTTTTATCTGTATGAGCCACTGCTTTAAACTCAAATAGATTACTGTCAGTGTGTCTGCTGTCTGTTCTTATTCTTCCTGCCGACTTCTTGTGTTTTTTCTCATCTTTTTGCAGCAGCATCCTCAGAAACAGTCTCTGGCTAAATCTTTGTGTCAGGAAACACACTGGAAATGCCTGCTGCTGTCCATGTTGATGTACAGCTGTGTCGGGGTGATGGCCTGGTGCCAGGTGACCAAGGTCACACGCCTCTCCTTCGACAGTGCTTACAAGGGAAAGTCTATGATGTACCATGATAGCCCCTGCTCCAATGGCTACATCTACATCCCTCTGGCCTTCCTGGTCATGCTCTATGTGGTCTACCTGGTGGAGTGCTGGCACTGCTACGCCAGGAATGAGCTGCAGTACAAGGTAGATGTGAACAACGTAGGAGAGCGCATACAGCGAATGCAACAGGCTACGCCCTGCATTTGGTGGAAGGCCATCAGCTATCATTACATCAGGAGGACGCGGCAGGTGACACGTTACCGTAATGGAGATGCCTACACTACTACGCAGGTCTACCACGAGAGAGTGAACACGCATGTGGCTGAGGCAGAGTTTGACTATGGAAACTGTGGTGTTAAGGACATCTCAAAGCAACTGCAAGGCCTGGAGGGATTCCCCATCACCAGGCTGAGGTTCACTAAGTGCTTTAGCTTTGCCAACGTGGAATCAGAAAACTCTTACCTGACCCAGCGAGCCAGGTTTTTTACAGAAAACGAGGGCCTGGATGATTACATGGAGGCCCGTGAGGGGATGCATCTGAAGAATGTTGACTTTAAGGAGTACATGATTGCCTTTTCTGACCCCAACCATGCTCCCTGGTACGCTTCCGACTCCACTTTCTGGGTGGCAGCTGCTTTCACCCTCTCCTGGCCTCTGCGGGTGCTGACAGAGTACCGCACCGCCTGTGTGCACTACCACGTAGAGAAGCTGTTTGGGTTTGACTTTGTGCCAGTCACACCATCTGAGGAGCGCCCGTATTGCAGACACATCCCACGAGTCAACACAATCGACAGCACAGAGCTAGAGTGGCACATCCGCTCCAACCAGCAGCTGGTGCCCAGCTACTCGGAGGCAGTCCTGATGGATCTGGCCCAGCTCTCTGGGAGCTGTAACAGCTACTCCATGTGTGGGGGCTACGGCAGCTACAGGCAGAACTGTGAACGCTGCCATCGCGCCATCAGCAGCTCCTCCATCTTCTCTCGCAGCGCCCTGAGCATTTGTAACACGGCAAGCCCCCGCATCCCCTTCAGCGCCAGCCGCTTCTCTCTGGGTCGGCTGTACGGCTCCAGGCGGAGCTGCCTGTGGAGGAGCAGCGGGAGCTTGAACGAGCGGTCCTGTCCAAACGAGAGCACTCGCTGTCTGTCGGGCCAGCAGACCAGTGAGGAGAACCCTCCTGCCTATCAGGATGCTCTGTGCTTTCCGGTGCTCATCGTACATCGCAACGAAGGATGCCTGAATCATGACCACCGCTCTCTGCACAGGAACGGCTCCTGTGTGGAAACTTCACTATGACCCACAGAAATCACACTCTAAGACACAAACTAAGGCTGAGAAAAGTCCTTATTCCTGGCATGAGATGACTCAGACTTATTTCTCTCACAAAAAAAAGTTTAAAGATCCATCTACAAATGATAACAACCGTGATTTGTTCAAACTTTAAAGATGCTGGAACGTCCTGCTACCAAATGCCGTAAAAGTGAGTGAGTAACACTTCCGTGCTAAAAATAGACTTTGACTCACTGCAAAACTAAGAAGCTGATAAGAATTGAAAGATGTGGTAGTTAATGGAAGTGAGAAGTAAAGAACTGAGGGAATTTACAGAGACGCACACATCATGTGAGTCATGTGACTTGTGTGAATCATGAGGACAAATACAAAGCCATCAGTCTCCTTATCAAGACTAACCAGTTGCTCTAAAAAAGTTAAAACAAAATGAAACATCCTCTGATTCTGATTAAGTTATTTCACTTAAAGCCACAAGTAAAATCCAAAATCTGCATGTAAGAAAACATTCTGGTTGTGGCCAGTTTTAATATGTAAATTTGAAGTTAAAACTTGTGAAAATGTATTTAAAAACAAAACACTTTAAATGTCTGCTGGAGATATAACGTCAAGTAAGCAGAAAACAGTTTGTTTGCAGTGACATTATGCTCCCTTCCTTGCCAAATATAGCACGGGAGGAACATGAATAATTTAGTTCAGAGGAGCTAAAGGACACAGAAACTCAAAACAGAATCATTGAGACTTGCTCAAACGGTTCAGACTCTATACTCTGTGGAAAGGCCAAGTACAAAGTATGATAATCAATGTCAGTTTCTCTCATTTATAATGTAAAATATGTAAAAATATGTATGTAAAATATTTTGAATTACACATTTTGCAGTATTCTGGTTCGGCCTACCTCTTTATTTAAGTGCCTCGCATCAACTGTTTTTGAGAAGCATCAGCTACCACAACTTAAATCATCTCAATTCAGCATCTTCCTATTAAAACAGGAGAATAGTAGCACATTATTTGTTAAGCAAAAATGCTGTATTTTCTTATGTTATTATTGTTCAAAGTAAATTTGTTCTTTTAAATCAGATCATAAATGTTTTTCCAGATGGTTTCCCTCCAGGACATAAATTGATTAGAAAATACTTTTCTGATGAAACAGATACTGGATGGGAAACTGTGCTATTGCTGCTGCTGCTGCATATCAGAAAGACAGCCGGACAGCTAAGATAATAGAAACAGGCAGAGGCCTGGATTTACTACTGATAGTGTCAGATTCAATAAAATGACAAGATTGCTTTAAAAAGCTAAAAAAAAAAAAAAAATCCTCTCAACTGACTGCACGAGTCTTAAGATGGTTTGTACTTCTCAGCTAAGCCATGCACAGTAAATACAATGATTAAATTCAGGCCCACAACAACTGTAACAAGAATACAGTGTGTGCGCTAGCTGTACAAATTTAAAGTTGAGCTCATTTTTACTCAACAGCACAACCTGTTGCCTAAAGCTACACTCACAACCCACTGTAAGTGCTTTAGACACGTACTAGTCACAGGGATTAATGGCAGCCAGACTTCGGGGTCCTGGAGATCATGACAAATAGTTTAAGGTAGTGGTTCCCAACCCTGGTCCTTGAGGAACACTATCCTGCATGTTTTCATTGTTTCCCTGCTTTTCAGCGTGTCTTTGGTCTCTGCAGAAGCCTCACTCATTCAAATTGTGTGTTTCAAAGTAGGGAAACAACTAAAACATGCAGGATAGTGTTCCTCGAGGACCAGGGTTGGGAACCACTGGTTTCAAGAATGTTAGACACAGTACTTGTCAAGTACAGTCCCTCCTGACTTGCTTCTGCCGCCTTGCGTTCTGACGTTGCATTTCTTAATTAGCAAAGCCAATAATGGTTTGTGCCATCCCTCAGCTTCCATCATCTGCCTATAGAGCTCCAACTCTTCCAGTCATTGTGGCAGAATGGCAACAGCCATCTTCCATTCTACAACGCTACATGATACAGATCGGTTCCTTCCTGATATATATAGTGGGAGTCTTGCCTTTCATGTTGCGTGTGAGTCGCATGCACTTTGTGCTTGCCACACCCAGGGGTAGAAAGTCATATAGAATTCTGACTTATGGGCCACATAAATAACAAGTGTGGAGTATTTGTGCAGTACTTTTGAATCATACAATGATCATGCGTCGCTCGTGTGTCTTACTGTCATTGCAAAGCCCCGACTAGACATGCTTCTGACTTGGTTCAGGCGTACACAGGAAGTACAGGTTCTGTACGTTAGTGTATGTATTCTTGATTTCAGCAAGACCCACAGAATTTGCATGTGCAGTAGCACTTATGGCGGGTTGTGAGTAAGCCATAAGATCCTGTTCTCTTCCTCCATTACGCCTCAATAGTTGTTTGTGGTGCTACTCATACAAATGAGTTTAAATGTAGAGCTCATTACATTGATAACATTTATTTACAAATCAGCAATTTATGATAAACTGATATGAATAATCAACAGATCAGGGGTGTCATGTTAAATGAGAATGGATTCTGTTCATTTTGCTATCAATGATCCCATCAAACTCAAATACTGATGACCAGAATCTTTGAATAGCATCACCTTTGCTCAGGTGTTTTGTTTGCAACTTGTGTTATAATGAGCTTGTACTGTAGATAGTATCCAGTGAATCATACTCATTACATTCCAAGTGAGGTGTCTTTGGAGTTGTCTTTATAGCAATAGAAAAATACAGTAAAACACAAACTGACTAGGTTTAGAAAAAAAAAATCAAACCTCAAATTTCATCGTTTGCACCTATGCAACCAACCCCCTCCAAACTCAGGATGGTGTTTAAGGCAGTGACTCTGCTTGCTTCAGCATTTCTGTTGTCACTTCTTTCTCCAGTCATTGTGGGATGCAGTTACAGTGAGAGTTAATAGTGGTTTCACAAGCAACTGGTCGAGCTTTATGAAGACAGCCTACTTTCAGACTAATTACTGAACGAAACAGGTTGCAAGTCCTAAAAGACTGAAAATGTAATGACTTACAAAATTAAAAGCATATTTTATTATTTTATTTCTAACATTCGATTAATTAAATATTATGAAGTGAAGTGAAGAATCAGGCCAGATGTTTCCCACAGCTCATATCTCCTGTTTAATTAATCATCATGTCACCATACATCTCTTTTAATTTAATGACTGTCAATGATACTAATATTGAGATTTAAACTATGATATTCTATCTCACTTGTTTAATCAGATGTGTAAAATAGAAGTGATGAGTAAAATTAGTGTTTGAGACTGACCCTAGTATGTAGTAATTAAACATTTTTAGTGATAACAGCTGTTTTCTCTGTTGCCAGTCTTTATTATTAACCTAAAACAGAAGCCATTTTCGGCTAAAACAGCAAGAAATTGTTTCAGAAAGATCAAATTTATTTTTCTGACTCATTATTCTCCTTATACAGTTATTTCTGAGATATGAAGGGCTGGCTGTAATTGGTCCAGAGTCAGAGCATCACGAGGACTTGCATGTTTCAGAGAACAAAAGCTTGCGAGGCCTACAAATGATAAAAAAAAAACATGCCTATTTTTCCTCTTTAAATCTTGAGCACAGTTCACCTTGTGCTGACCTGAACGATCATCTCATTCATCATCAGCCAACAGGCCTCGAAAGTGGCTTCATTGTGATGTTTACACATGATCACGAGTGGAAAACGTAGAAAAAAACAAAACAAAAAAAAAACGTGTTTACCGGTGCGATGTTTACATAAAAACAAGGACAAAAAATATTTGGAGTTTAAATGCGACTGAAACACTCCTAACTTTGATTTGATAGGTCTTTCTGTAGATGACTGTCAGAATAAAAGCTTTGGAAAGCACCAAACCCTTTATTATATCTGTCAAGTAGATGAGGTTATTATGATCGACGATCGACTCTTTCACTACAGAATGCTTCGGGGCTCTTTTTTAATATTTGTATAAATCTGTGTATGTAGAACAGAAGGATTTGTACTGTAAATAAGATAGATTTGAGTGTGGGGTGAGTGTCGATGTATATATTGTGCTCAGCTGAATGTCTCTCTCACACACACATACACACACACACTGGAGGCTATAACAGCAGGAAAAACTGATGTGCAGGTGAGAAATTTTGATTGTTAAGTTGCCAACCGCAGCACAATCCCTTTCACAACTTCTTATTTATTATTTTGAACTATTTATACAACAATTTATAGGTTTTATACAGCATTTGAGTTTGTTATCCCTTTAAAATGAACATTTTTGCTATATAGCGCATACACATAAACCACTTAAGTATGTTTTTTTCTTAAAAAACGATTGAAGCTATTGATTTTATAACACTAATCTATAGATTTCTGTTTTTTTAATGACAAGAAATTTGCAATAAAGAATAAGCTGATTTTGTTTAAAATGTCAAAAACAGGAAAATGTGACATGAGTAACATGAGTAATTACATGATTAATCAGTGGATAAGGTGCAGGTAAAAGGTCTGTATGTATTTCAGAACCACCACAATGCTGCCTTGATGTTACACGAGGACTGAATACCAAATATCTGTATCAAAGTAGATAAAAAGGTTCAATAAATACAAATGCTCACAAAATCATCTGTGTATTGTTTCCAGTTGTGCTGTAAAAAAAAAAAACTCCCACAAAGACACGACTTTGCTGCGTCTGACACAACTAACAGACGTTTTTGTTTGCGTGTAACAATGTGTAACGTGTTAATGTTGAATTCTTTAAAAGGCTCTGCGAAATGGAACTTTTGAAAATGTGGCGCTGCGACTTGCTGACGTGTTTAGAATGATTTTTGTCACGTGACACACCAGAAATATTTGAGCAAGTTTGTTGCTAATTTGTTTTTGTTTTTTTATGTGATTTGTTGACAACAAGAAAACCACATTATTTCTCCAAACTTAACCATTGTTACACATTAGCTACTTGGATTAAAAAAAGCTTAAAGTGATAGTTCAGCTCTCTTGAAGTTGAAGACTATAAACTGTTCAAACTGATGTTCAAGAAGCCATCTGCAACAGGTAAGATATTAACTGAGTTTAATTTGAACTTAAGAGACAAGCTAATGGCTGGTTTGAACGGGGCAAAGACTAAAGTGGATTGTTCCCATCTGACAGCCATGTAATGATTCATAAAACAGTCTTTGATCGAACGGCTATAACAGTTTCAAGATGACAGCAGTCCCCTTTAGTCTGTTTTTCCGCTTGGAGTAGCCAAGTGGTCAAAATATCTGAACTATTACTTTAATATGACTTAACATTTTAAACATTTCTCAAATGAAAACTCAGCAATTTCCTTTCTGTATTAAAAAAAGACAAGAAAAGTTTTACTTTTTTTTTTTTTACATAGGAGATTTGGATTTTTTTTTTAAATCAGTCCATAAACCAAAAAAACATAAAACAAAATTTCTATTTTTCCTGCAAAATAATTCATGAATGAGAAATTTAATTTATTTAAAACACGACATGTTATTGACCAGTTGAAAACCATTTCCCCCCCCTTATCTCCACTTCTGCTTGAATATTTCCTCATGTTTTGAGACAGTGTTAGTATAAAATGATTTTAGATCAATGTACTCACCGAGGCTCAGTAACCGTTTTAAACAGTTTTATATTAAGGGTATTTGATGCTTCCTGTGTTCCTCTGTTTAGCGTGTTTCTTGTGCTCTAAACGCTGGTTGGCACACACCACCTCGTTCATGAAGGAAGCGTTCTGCTCGTCGACTTCTGTCAGGAGGACGTTGAGTTCTGTTAGAGTCGTGTTGCGAGACATCGCCTCTGCCAAAGCTTTTCCTCCAACCTGCACAAACACGAAACAAACAGGTTAACGCCAACATACGTTTGTGATGAACGCATCCCAGGATGTTCCGCCTAACAAGACTCAAAACACCTTTAATAATCTTGGAAAAAAAAATTAAAAAGCACAACTTGACACCTCCTGCTGTCTAAAATAGCTCACACGTCCACATCTGTTGTCACCAGTGTTTTCTTGTTTTGTCTGAAACAGATTTTCGATTCTCGTGAGGACTGGAGCAAGGTCAGAGATTCTGATGGTACTGCATTATTACATTTCTGCTGCGTGGGTGACTTTTGATCCTCCGCTGTGTACTCCAGAGATACAGAATGTCATGAAATCTTAAAGAGACGAGAGGTTCAGAACCATGAAAATCCAGATAGGGAAACACCCATTTATTGCATGTTTCCCACGCATGTTCATGAATAATGGAAAATCCTCGTACTTTACAGCGATTCTGTCCGTCTATGTGCCTGAGCTTTGTCTAGATGGGGAGCAGCATTTAGAAAAAGTTAACAAAAATAATTAAAAAACACTATTTTTTTACACGCTAAAGCTGTTAAATTTACCACAAAAAACAAAACCACTGGTCCCTTTTCATCAAAAAGTCATAGATAACCTGCTAAAGTATATGAATTTTGTTCTACTTTTATCTTTGCTCTTCAGATCTGCTTAATTGTTTCTTACTTGTTTAACTCAGTGATTCTTTTATCAGTTTACTGATTTAATATTTGTTGTATAAAATGCCATGGAGTAGTAAAAAAAAGCACGTGATGACCAATCTGACATATTTAAATAGTGCACAGTATACTGCTATTATAAGCAGGCAAAATATATATGTTGCTAAATAATTTTCGGAGCATCCATTGCTCGTCTATAATACCTTTTTTAAAACTAAATTTCTTGCTAAAGTTGCTTTAAAATAGCTTCAAAACTTTGATCCACTTCAAGGTTTCAACCCGTGAAACTCTTCCTGTTTATATTAACTCAGCATGCCGGGATGTTAATGTCCAGAGTTCATCTTAAAAGATATTAAAATTTAAGACTTTTGAGTGATTCTTTGGGTAGGAGTGTTACATTTGCTCCAGTTTATTTGTGAAGATCCAAAAATAGCCATGCCATCCTTCCATTTTTCATCTTACCAGCAGAGAAATGTGCAAAAAACTGTGCTTTTGACATGCTGCTGAACATCCTACATACCTCACCAAGATTGTTGCAGGAAAGATTGATGCTCTTCAGAGTTTTATTCTCTATCAGCACGTCAGACAGAGTGGAAGCAGCCTGCCAAGTCATATCATTGCCTCCCAGGTGCAGGTGACGCAGGGTTGTGTTGCTCTGCAAGGCCTTGCCAATGGCCGCGCCGCCTTCATCCCTCACCAGGTTAAGACGCAGGTTGAGGGACAACAGAGAGGAGTTCCTGGACAGAGCACGAGCTATAGCTTTGGCTCCCAGCTCACCGATTTTATTGTCACACACATTAAGGATCTCCAATTTACTCCTGGTGAGGAGCTTGCCGATAGCCCTGGCTCCACCATTTCCAATCAGGTTGTGAGATAAGTCAAGTTCCTTCAGGGATGGGTGGTCCAGAAGGTGTTTCATCAGCAGACGGCACTTTTTATCCTCAACATTGCTCTGATGCAGCCTAAAAAGCTGGAGAAACGTTACACTTAAGTTAAAAAAGTTTACAATTTAGGACAAAAACCCGATACCTGGAAATCTTGCTCCAGCGTTAATATATAAAAACAGAAAAGTCATGCTTTACAAACAAAAACTGAGGAACTTTAGTTTGAAAAGTAGTTGCACTAAATGCAAGGAGGCCAAACATGGATTAATTACATTAATTGTGGACAAGCTGCATCTGGAACTCAAGAAATCACAACATTTAACAGGAAATTCAGTGTTTAGATAGTACCTAAAGTGATCAAATTCTAAACTACTGCCCACGTAAAACTTTAAAAATGCAAAAGAAGTGCTGAGATACAACAAAAACATGTCCATCCTCCATCTTATGCAATGATGCCAAGCTAAAAAAGAAAAGCACATCATAGGGAGAGGAATCAGTATTTACCTTCAGGGTTTTGGAGGACTTCAGCGCCTTGGCGAGGGATTCACAGTCTCTCTTTGTCATCTCAAACATCTTCCATTCAAAGTTCATCCCACATTCTTTGACTTTGTAAACCAAAGCCAGCTCCTCCAGGTTTGTCAGCTCCCCAAGCACGAGGCCAAAATCAAAGTGGTGCGCATGAGACTCATCATGCTCATTATCAATGGTCAAGTCCAGTTCATTTTCCTCTCCATCCTTCTCCCCATGGAGCTCCTTTATGGGCGGCAGCAGCTGGGAGACGTTGAGCCTCCTGACATAGCTTTTACAAAGAGGGAGCACGTCGAGAACGGTCTTTGGCTCCGTCACCTCTGGGATGAAAAGCTCAATCAGGTTCTCCAAGTGCCTCTCGAAGAACATTCGCCTCCAGCTGTGGCCATAATGAGAGACGTCACAGAGGTCCCACCTGCGCTCACAGCATCGTTTCCAGTAAACACCATCAGGGATCAGGTTGGCTGTCACACGCAGAGGCAGGGATGGAGACAGTCCCTCCTGAATGAAGTCTCTCTGGCCGGGCGTCAGTTGCTCGAATATCTGCTTTTCTGCAACGACAAAACAAATCAGTACAGTTTCATTCATAGAAGGGACTTACAGAAGGTAAATTAGCAGACAGAAAACCTTCAAAGTTGTTCACAATGCATTGCAGGCACATATTGGATAAACTGGGCACTACGACCAGGGACCAGTTTGGGTTTTCAGCAATAATACGTCTCATCTTTCTTTGACCTTTGGATGGCTTGAATGGCTTCTAGACGACAAAAACAATAAATTTTATTTGCAGCATTAGCTTGAAAGACAAGAAATATAAAGCAATATATTAACACAGTTATAACTAAGCAAAAAAAACCAACGTCATCTGAAAACATTAATCTAACATCAACTATTAATAAGCTAATAAACTTGCTAGCTGCCAGTAGCTTAAGATATAAACCCTTACTTGAATTTTTTTCTCTTTAAGAACAGTGTTAGTCAAACTCTAACCAGCTCGTTATCGCCTAAAACATATTTAACGCGAAAACAAACGAGCATTAAACATTTCTAAGCGTAATAGCTGCTAACGGGCTAACGTTTTTTTGGTTCACCTGTTTCCATGGAAACGGAACGCTAAATTCAGCATATTCAGTTTAAGGTAACTGGAAATTTTGTTTTCTTAATGTCCCCTCGTTTAAAAGAAATTATATTAACGTGTTATAGACCAAAAGACAGTTTTGGCGTTTGCTCGCTACGGTGCTAAGAATACATCAGATGAATAGTTTAAGGACAAGAAACGGATGGAGAATTTTCTTTTCACAGCGGTGAACGAACATCGAATTTCCCAGCTGTAACTGAATGCAACACTTGTCAGCAACAAAAACGTGCACTTTAATGACTGTACCAATCATAACACTTCATTAGTAGAATAAATCCATAGTCTAATTTTAACAAATGTAAATTAAAATAAAAATGAACTGAGAATCTTGCAGAATGCTTGTGTTTTTAGGGTTATATCAGGCAATGTAAGAGAGCAGCATAGATCATACGCATTTAGACACTACAAAAATGCCAAATGGATTTCAGACATAAATCATTGGCAGTTTGGATGAGAAATCACTGAAATAAATCCACCTTTTTTACAAAGAACAACATAAAGCAGGTGCACAGATAGTGTGACAGAGGGAAAAAAAGATAAATATCTTCCTAAATTAGAATCAGGACTTCTAGAATGACCAAAAATAACATTTATAGCCAAGTTTTGTTACACGTG
>JAOXNZ010000085.1:7183784-7196761 GCA_028566095.1 Kryptolebias brasiliensis
CATTAATACTTAATTATTTTTTTTATTTTTCTTTTACTGGTCTTCACAAATAACTTCAGTTGGCTGGCCAATTAATCAGTTTATTTCTACTCAAAAACTAAAAAGAAGTCCAGGTGTCTTTGATTTAAACTGCTAGAATGTCCTGAATGACTGAGAAGCTACATCAGCACTTTTCAGTTTATGTTGAACTGTAGATGTTAATCAAACAACACAATAGAAGAGGCAAAATTAGGATTAACAAATACAGAATGACAATTAAAGTGTAGTGCACGGGTCAAATGTAAATTGTGCATTACTCTAGGTGTGTCATAATTGGAGTTTGTCAATGTTATTTTTCTGTATTTTATGTCATTCCTGTTTTCTGTTTTTCTTGTCTTGGTGATTCTGTTTTTTTTAGTGTTTCCTGTGTCATTTTTCACCTGGCCTCAGCTATGTAATTCTCCAGCCTGCCCTGCCACGGCCACCTCACCTGTTCCTCGTCATCTCCCAGCTGTAACTCATTTTCCACTAACCCTCACTTCTTTAAAACTGGTCTCTTTTCATTCATTCCTCGCTGGTTCATTCCTACCCCTTCCGTATGTTTTTTTTTTTTGTCCATGTTCCCATGATTTTTCCACGCCACATCCATGCTGCCTGTGTTTTCTCTCCTTGTGTTCTTTGTAAGTTTTTGTTACTTTGTTTTGCTGCCATGTCAGCCTTTTGTTTCCTCGTTTTGTTAATAAATTAGTTTTATTTAAAATTCAAGATGAGTCTGCATTCTGGGTCCTAACAAATGCATGTATGCAAAAACCTAACAAAGTGTGTTACAATCTTGGGGTTTTATTTGTAGTGCCATTTGTAGGTAACAATCATAACTTTGTAGAGTGTTGCATAAACTGAACTGCTAAATGGGCACACCCAAACGGTTTGGGCAAGACTGAGTAACGACTGACCTGGTTCTGCTAGTCCTTCCTGACTGGTCTGTTGCAGCAGGCATTGGTTAAGTTTCGTCTTTCACCTAGTGCTTTCATAATAACAAAAATCATCATTATCGTTATTATTATTATTATCTATTTGTCTTTTTATCCAAACGACCATATGCAACATCCTAAGAGAAAACAGGAAGCAACTTATATATGAGATCCTAAATGTGATCTCTATACCTTTATTTTTGTTCCTAATGTGAAAAACATAAGAATAACACAAAGCCCTGTCATACTTTATAAACAGGTACATTCTTTAAATGTGTAGACTAAAACATGGATTTTACAGAACAATATCCAACACCTCCTTATTAAGTCAAAAGAATTTTATGTATAATAGTACGACTACAATACCTTGTGGTGAAGAAGGCACTCCCAAAACCTGTTGATTAACACCAGCACAAAAAAAGGGAAGAAAAAATATGGTAATGTTTGTTCCCAGGACTTCTAGAATGACCAAAAATAACATTTATAGCCAAGTTTTGTTACACGTGTCACATACAAAATAAGTATAATGGCTCAAGTTGATCATTATTAGGTCTTTGGCCTGAATCTGATATCACTACCAGAGCAAATATTCACCTAAGCTTTATACTGTTTAGCAGTTCTCAGCAGAAAATGCTGTATAAGCCAATATTTCTTTCAATACACTACAAAGAAAGGGTACCTTTGTTGTTCTGATGCTGTGACACATTTTCTAGCAAGATGATAGGAAACAGCTGTCAACATCAAGCCTAAAGATAAACAGAGCAGATGAAACAATATTTAAAGAAAATTGTGCTAAAACAGTTAAAACCTTGCCAAGTGCAATGATATATTGAGTGAAAAATCTATCCCTAAAGAATGGGAGAACAAAATATGTTCCTTAAAGTAACAATCAGCCATTAGCTGCTGAATCATTTTCTTTCTTTGAAACAATTTGTTGAATTAATTTACGATCTTTCCTCGTGATCGCACAAGGAAAACCGCTGTTTCTTGCAGGTTTGGGTGCAGGAAACGTGTCAGTCTGAGCGATGGCTGTTCACTGGCGTCATGAGCTTCCTCCATGAGTCTGATGTTAAGTCAGACGGGAAGATGAGAGGCTCTAACCGAAGACCCGAGGCGCTCCATCACTGTCATCCTCGTGAAATTCGGCCTGACAGACGCACGCTTTCCTCGTAGTCTGGCTTTAATGGACTGCTGTGACATCAGCCGATATGGGAGGTAAACTCTGAACTGCTGTCCCTGTGCACTTGGCTTAAAAGACACTGTGGGGCGAGTCACAGCAGTGGGAAATCTGCAACAACACAGGAGCAGTACAGGTTTATTCAGCAGTTTGCGTGACTGTTGTTTTAGGACACAGCTGCAGGCATCATGTGTCAAAAAATATTAGGACAAATGAAAGGAAACCAACAGAAAAACTTAAATATTCTTTAGCTTCATGTTATGCATGCAATCTTAAACAAACAGAGATTTCTGGAGAACTTATAAACTCATATTTTATTCACAATCAAACATAGCAAACATCAAATGTTAGAACTAAGAAGTTGTACCTTTTTTTAAAAAAAGAAATAAGGTCATTTTTATGGTAGCAACATTTAGGAAAAGTTGGGACCGGGGCAACAAAAGGCTGTAAAGGTAAGTAGTCCAAATAAGAAGCTGCTGGAAGAGAATTTTGCATAAAAAGAGCATTTTAGAAACTTTGAATCCGTCAGAAGTAAAGATGGGATTCACCAGTCTGGGAAACTTTGAATCTAAAAATAGTGGAACAATTTCAGGATAATGTTTAGGTATTAGGAAGACTTTGAATGTGCCATCATTAAATCATCATCAAAAAGTTCATAATATCAAAAGATTTTAAGAATCTGGAGAAATCTCTGAGGTCAAAGGTCAAGACTGAAAGTCAATATTGGATGTCGGTGATCTTGAGGCCCTCAGGGGCCGCTGCATTAAAATAGGTCTGGTTCTGTTCTGGACATCACTGCATGGACTCAGGAACACTTCCACAGATCATTGTCTGTAAACACAGTTCACCCTGAAATTCACAAATGCTGCTTAAAGCTCGATCAGGCAGAGAAGAAGCCAGACATGAACACCATCCAGAAACACCATCACCTTCTCTGAACCAAAGTACATTTAAAATGAACTGAGGCAAAGTGGAATTAGAACATTTTCTTTTTGGAAACCACGGATGCCACGACCTCCGTACTAAAGAGGAGAGGGAGCATCAGGCCTGTTATCAGCTCAGAGTCCAAAAGCCAGCCTCGCTGATGGCATGGGGGTGCATTAATGCCTCTGAAATGGGCAGCTTACACATCTGGAAAGGCACCATCAATGCAGAAAAGTATATGCAAGTTTTAGACCAATATATGCTCCCATAGAAAAATATCTGGCAAAGACGACCCAGGACTGTTGAACAGCTAGAATCCTCCATCAATCAGGAATGGGACAACATTCCCTCCAAAGCCTCCAGCAGCTGCTCTCCTCAGGTCCTGGATGTTTACAGACCTTTGTTAGAAGAAGGGATGCTTCACAGAGGGAAACAAGGTCTTGTTTCAACTTTTTCAAGATGTGTTGCCACCATAAAAATCAAAATTACTTTTTTTCCATCTCTGACAATTGTACGTCTTATGAATTTCAAGATCTGATATGTTTTCTGTGTTCCACTGTGAATAAAATAAGGGTTATGAAACTTGCAAATCATCAAATTCTGTTTTTATTTACATTTTAGACAATGACCCAATGTTTTCGGAATCATGGCTGTAAATTTAATCAACAAAGAAGGCTAAAGCTCCTATTATACCAAAAATAAAGAGAAATATATTAAATTCTATTTCATTTAGTCATTGGCACATTTAAATATTTTATCATAGCATATCATACTTGTATAAGAAATCTAAATGGTGAAAAAGTTCTTTTTAAAAGCAGTTACCCCTTATCTTGTATCCAAGACTCATTCAATAACCAGTGTTTGATGGTTGATGTCTATTTAAAAATAAACTAATTGTTTCGTGCATCTAATTCAGTTTCACAGCAACCTTTTTTGTTTTTAGTTGGAGCATTAAATACATGCAGTAATCGTTAATGTTGCTAATAAACCCCCAACAAATATTTGGACCAAGAGGAAGAACACAAGTGCAGAATCAACACCGTCTGTCTACATCACAGCGTGAGGTGTGTGTGTGTGTGTTCACACTACAGCCGGCGCCATCGCACTCATTTGCTTTCAGAGCCCAAGGAGGTGTTGCATTTGTTGCTAGGCAACACAGCATGTGTGTAATTATTAAAAGATGGAGGGATTTAGCACAAATATTGTTCTTTTTTTTCCTCCAAGAAGGAAAGCTATTTTTGTAACTGGCACCAACTCCTGCACAAACTGGAGCAAAGATTTAATGTGAAAAAAAAACTAAACAGATAATCTCTTTCACTTTTACTTTCTGAATGTACAAAAAGATGTTTGTTTTCTTGACTACTTATGAGCTCAAATGCCTCAACTATGATTTAATTAAAAAAAAAACGCTGAGCAGTGAGATTAATGACTACTTATCTAATATTTCTTGAACTTGAAATTATTCAGTTGTCAGTTTTGATGATGCAGAAATAGTGATGCCAGTGGGAGTGATTTACGCCATTCTGGCTCTGCAGCCCGACATCCTTTCAGCGAAGCGCCACCGATCGTGTGCCAGACGAGACAACTCCCAGGTGACTCAGTGGATGCTTAAACAGCAGCAGACACAACTTTGAAAAAGTCAAGTCTTTTTTAACTAATGAGACTTGTTGTCAACCTGCAGGTGGACAGCATTACAGGATTACCACTTACTTACAAAAACAAACAAACAAAAATGCAGAAAGATTAATGGAGAATTTACAGGATGATCTAGTTTTGTCAGATTTATGTTGTTGGCACAAGTTGAATCTAAATTTCCCTAACATTTGAGGAGAAATCATACCTAAAATGGCAGAGCAAACTTGAATCCAGATCATAGTGACAAACAAAAATAAAGTATAAGGACTTTTCAGAGTCCCTACTTGTCCTCAGACCAAAGCTGGTTACATTCTCTGCAAGAACAGAGAAATTTCTTTGTTTTCTTGACCCAACAAGAACAAGAACATTTCTAACTTCATGAGGGCTCTGCTGCTGCAGGACTGATCGCCTCAGGTAACGTCATATTTTACAAAAAAAATGCTCTCCTCTGTGCACATCGTTTGGGGTTCCTCCTTCCACAAATTATTAGCCATTTGTGTTTCTTTATATACCTTTAAAGATGTGTTTTATAGATTTTTGTACTTCCTCGCTGCCTCCGCCAGCTGCTCCTCAGAACTATCCACTGTACAAACTTCCACACCAGTGGAAAAAACGAGAAACATTTCCGCTTTTCAGCTTTGAGTCCACGAACCCACCACACACAAAAAAAAAAAAAGTTCTGCACAGATGACGAGTCAAGAATAAGCTGCAAGAACTCTGAAACCAGGGTTGCTAAAAATAAATAAATGACGTGATTCTTTTCTCGCAGCCCCGGGAGAGAGAACAGTTTTCTAGCTTCTTGCGAGGTTCGTATCAGTCTTTCCAGTATAAAGTCTCCGTCAAGGAAAGTGTTTCCAATCTGCTGCGTAATAAAACATACAGGAAGAACGATGGTGAAAACGCACAGGAAGAAACTTTATTACTTTTGCTGAAAATAAAGACAAGAACACAACTTATCATTTTAGAAAAAACAAACAAGCATCAGCAAAAACTTGCAGGTGGACTCAGGATGAGACCATAAGTACTTTCTCCTAAACTTCCCGGTAACATTCCAGAAATCGGCAAAACTCTACAAAGTCCGTTTTATATTCCACAACAAAGGGCTAATCTTCAAACTCAGGAAAACTCATCAGAGTCCAAAAAGATGCTGCTGTCTGTGTCCACAGAGACCACGGAGCTGAGGCTGCTGTATACAGACACCATGCTGCCGTCGCTGCTCCTGCTATCATCGTCGTGGATCACCATCACCTCCGCAACTTCGGCTGCTGGAAAACAGACAAAGGGCTACGTCGGATTGTAATCTAGAAGGAGGAGCCGACATTCCCGAGTCTGAGATCCTAACGTGAGACGATGGCTGCTTTGTTGCCTTCTTATTGTAAAGAAACATTAAAAATGGCAAAAAGCGACACTCTTTCCTTTTTAAATCTTTCAAAAACGACTGACCTGCATATTTCTGATGTTTTACTTTATGGTATCAAGACTAAGAAAATATTAATGTTTTATTTCCTCTCAGTTAACTGACAAATGTTAGGTTTGTGCTTCAAATAAACACATTTATGTTGCATTTATAACTGTTAAACATAAACGAAAAGCTGAACTGATCTGGAACCGAAGTCAACACAAGTTCCTACATGCATCTTTATTTTATTTCACTTTTGTTTAGGTTCCACCTGCGTTGAACAATTTCAGCACCTCTTTGTCTCAGCTTAAAAAGACTAATTTAGTTTTACTGAATGTCTTGAGTCTCACCACCAAGGTTTCTTAAATGCACAGAGAAATAAAGGCAGAGAAAAACGCCTCGCTGTGCTGCCATCTTGTGTTTGAAGTTCTCACATCACAGACTGAAACAGACAAACCCAACAACAGAATTCAAAGATCTCCACTGACCTGATCGGATGGCATTACGCTCATCTGAAACAAAGAAAAACCTACATGAGATATATTTAACATCAATGGTTGCATCCTTTCTTATTTTAAAAAGGGTAAACAGAATATTACTGTGTGTAAACATAAAATATGCAGTCCTCTCAACACTGTTGTGCAAACATTATTACAAATGTTTGCACATTTGTAATAATTGTCTTAACTTACTTGCAACAAAAAGCTGCATAAGACTAACAGTAATGTCATATTTCTCCATTTCTTTTTACTTTTTAACAGTGCGGCCTGACAGGAATTTCAACCCTTGTAATATTGTCGTCTTGTTTTACGTTCTGAACATCTGAACATGGCATCAGGGCTACTTTCATGTTTAAACAGCCTAAAAGCCAAAGAGACATATTTTTTTATTATTTATTAAAGGAGGTATTTGAATGCATACAATATAAAGAAAGGTGCAGCAAAAAATAAATAAAAGCTTGCACTTACTCCTTGTCACAGAGATTCTTTATTAACTGCCAATGTTTCAATCCGGTTTTGATCTTTATTAAGAAAAAGTAATATTCATAAAGATTTAAGATGATTACAACATTTCTTTGGTGTTTGACAAGGAATAAGAGTGCTAGTTTTCAATATTTCTTAATTTATTCCCAATAAACAGTTAAGGCTTACTTTTAAATGCTTGGTTAAGTTATTAAATTTGTGTGTTTGTATCGTAATAAAAGCATAAAAAGGATGAAAAAACAGATGATTGCACAAATTTATCTGCATGGAAATTGCTAAAACGTCCTGTCGGTGACGTGTGTCAGTATGTATGTTTACTTGTTGCAGGGCGGGGCTGAGAACACACCTCTCACCTTTCCTCTCAGTGATGAGGGTCTGCCGCCTGGCCTTCGTGTCCAGGCTCAGGTTCTCCACCATGCGGTCGATGCAGTTGTCCAGGGCCAGACATCGAGACTGGGACTGGATGGCCTGTCGGCAGATGGGACACTCGTCTTTCTTCTTGCGCCACTGATTGATGCAGTAACAGCAAAAACTGTGAGAGCAGTTCAGGTTGACTGCCTGCATGGGAAAAAAAAATTGTATTAATTCAAATCAATGCAGATGACAAAGTCACGTTTTGTTTTTCCAGAAATGTTCTCAAAGACAAAATCCAATTTATAAACTACTCTTAATTTTTAACAACTTTATGTCTTCACAGTCTTACTTATTAGCTTTTGTACAACTCAGGCTCTCATGAAAATGTAATCCAGTTTCAGAATTAGACATTCCTTGAAGGAATGCATATCGCCCGCTGTCGTTCAAGCCAGAGTTTTTGACTAAGATCACCTTGTGTTGAGAAATGACAAAGTTGTGGCCATTTTAGACAACCCTACAAAACACTACAAAACAACTTCAAATGATGTCACAAGGCATCACGCTCAGAGCATGTGTTGTGTAAGACTCTCAGCTACTACCACATCAAGTTTTAGCACAATATCTGTAAAACTGACAGCATAACAGACATTTTCTGTTGAATAATATCAATTAGCTGGGGCGCAGTTGTAGATGTTCATCAAATGATAACATTCTGAATGTTTCGTTAAAATTCGCCCAGTGGTTCATGAGATATTTTGCTAACAAACAGGATTGACTCCAGCTGTTAATGATAAAGTTGAAAGCAAACCTATGGTGTAGTCCTTATTATGCATCTTGTAAATGATTCCTAACTTCTACCTCGCCAACGTTTAGTACATTACCAGTAAAACTGACTGAATAATAGCCACTCTTGGGTGTTTTTAAAGTCAGTTGGTTGTGGCGGCCATCTTGAATTATGTTGGCTCCAAAGGGTAATGAGTTGGAGACGTACATCCAGTGATAATTTATTGAAAGACTCATCAAAATCCATTGAGTGGCTCATGAGATGTTTTGCTAGCAGACAAATACAGTTGATTCCAAATAGTTAAGGGTAAAATCTTTTAACAGAGACCTTGTCTGCAATCTGCTCAGACTATGTTTTGGGCATCAGTCTCAGCTACTACCACTCCACATTTTAGGACAATATCTGTAAAACTAACAGAGCCGTAGGCATCGTTTGTGTTTTTTTAAGGTCTGTTACATTGCGTTAAGGGTTAATGGGGTAAAGACAGCAGGGAGGACAATCGAACGCTGAACTGGTTATTGAAACTACCTCGATGAAGAGCTCTGAGCAGATGATGCACTGAAGCTCGTTCTCCAGGACCTCAGTGACTTGTGTAACCACCTCGTCCTTTTGGGCCTTTGCCTTTTCTTTTTCCTCCTGTAAAAAAAACAAAAACAAAGAATAAAGCCTTAAAAGTGATCAATGGTGAGTAAAAAATATGCATTTATTTATTTTTTTTTAATTTACCTTTGTTACTTCTAGTTCTTTGTTTTTGGCTGAGAGAATTTCTTCAAAGCCTTGTCGAGAGAGAGCGAGTTCGTCGATCACTTTCTTTTGCTGTTCGTTGAAAACAAATACACACAAAACAACAAACTTTATCGATATATGTGTTCATTTTAAATAACACAGTAGATATACTTCAATGTTATGTCTTTGCATAACAATAACACTTCACTTTAACACAAAAACAAAATAATTGTTTTTATAAAACAGCTAAAACGGTTGATTCTAAGCTTCTTACCTCCTGTAAGGCTTCTTCAAGCTGTTTTTTCATGAGCTCCTCTTGTTGTTGAGTTTTCTGCTCCTAAACACATAAAATCACACTTTGGTTAAGGAGAATGGTTGTTTTTTTTGTTTTTTTTTTACAAAGCTACAAATAGCATGTCTGATTAGGGTTTCTGCTGAAGACTAAAGGCTCTGTCATACTCTATAAGAAGTCGGTTTTTCCTGTCACGTTCGTTTTCTCACACACCTTTCATCGTCCATGAGACACGTGGATCAGAACTCCCTGGAAGCTCCTCCTCCTTCGGCGTTAAACTGGGTTTCCACCCGCTGGCTTCTCGACTCTCCTGTTCTTGTACAGATTTATGCTTCCCTCACCGCGACCAGACGTGGTTCTGGTCCACATGACCAGACCAGCTTCTAGAATTGTGCCGCTCAGGGTGGCTGCATGTTGGAGTAGCTCTGTTATATTCTTTCTGAGATATTGCTTTTGAAAATGTTCTTCCTCTTTTTTTCTTGATGTAAATCACTTTTTTTAGATGATTTTTTCCTCTGGTATCGGATGCTGTGCAGCTGGAAGGATTTTTACTGAAACCCTTTTACTTTTGGACATTTTGTTATGATGCGTAACCATGACAACAAGTGTTAAACGTGAAGAATCCTGAAGCCCAGTCATGGCCAGAACCAAGCAGACCATCCGTAAATCCACCGGAGGTAAAGCTCCCAGGAAGCAGCTCGCCACTAAAGCCAAGCAAGAGCACCCCGACCACCGGCGGAGTGAAGAAGCCTCACCGCTACAGGCCCGGTACCGTGACTCTCAGGGAGGGAGCGAGGCGTACCTGGTGGGGCTCTTTGAGGACAAAAGGACAGAGGACACATTGAGACAGATCCTTCCTGCCCACAGCCAGCATCTATAACAACTCTTTAACGAAACCAGGATGATGAGCTACAACATTTAATTTCCCTTTGGGATTAATAAAGTATTTTTGAATTTAAATTGATTAAACAGACTGAGACACAGTACACGCCGTTTGACATTTGTAAATATGACGGTGCACAATAATGAGCGAACTTAAGGAACGTGTCGCGACGCTGTTTTGGCCGAGGAGCACTTCCTCCCAGACACCACAGCCACAAAGGACCGCCTGTGTCTCTGCACGGTCTTTTTAAGCTCATAGGTTTTGCTGGAACAGTTGTAAACAAAGCTGTATTTTCTAACAGCCTCCAGCTGCTTCTCAGCGGAGCAGTCGAAGCAAAATGACTCCATTAAAGATCATAAACACGTCCACGACAACTTCTGACCAATCACACAACACTTGGAGCAAACAGCTGTGAGAAAAAGTTTGGCCCAGGCCTTGTGTCACGAAGGGGCGGGCGAAGCTGCTATGCGAACAAAAATGATGCAATTTTCGTTACGTGACGACACAACTGAGAGCCAACTGCATGACTTCTCTCTGAGTATGGAAAGGCCTTAAAGGTGTTTGAAAGAAAAATCCCACCTCCAGCTGCCTCTTAGTTTCACTGAAGGTTCTCTCCAATGTCTCCATCTGGTGCATTTTGGTTCTGAGCACCTCCAGTTGACCCTGCAGCTCTCGGACCTGTTCTCCCCGCAGAGGGTCATCCTGTCTGGGTTCTCCTTCGAGAGACGCTACCTGCCTCTGGGTGTCATCCACCCGTTCCCTTAACAGCAGAATATTCTGGCTGTACCTGCAGGCGATGCAGAACAAAAAAAAAGAAAAAAAAGTACATTTCAATGAAGCAACAAAAAACATGACATCACTAAATCCTGTTTGATATTTAAATATCACAGAGGGTAAAAAAACACTTAAATTAATAGCAAAGGTTTTGCCAGGTACATGCTTTTGTTTGGATGTCAATTTTAATATTTACAACACATATTTCTCAGTTCTGGGCTGAAACTTAAAATGATCATTAAGAAAAGAAAACTATACATTACTGAACAAAGACGCTTTGTTAAAATGACTTTTTGCTCTTAAATAATTAATTACGCTGATGTGAATGACACAAATAGCTGTAGAACCATTTCTGACTGCACCTTACCTCTGCAGGTGGTCCAGGTTGCAGGGGGAGCTGGGGCTATCGGGGGGCAGCTCTCCTTCCTGGATCTGTCTGCTGAGTGGGGTCTCCTCCGGCTGTGTGTTACTGAGCCGCTGCAGCTGCTTCACCGGAGACAGAGGGCACGGCTTTGCGAAGGAATTCCCTGCCGACGAGCAGCGGTACAGTTTAGGCTTTGAGGTAGAAGGCTCGACATCCTCCACAATCAACTTCCTCTTGAACTTCTTGAGAATCTGGGGTGCTTTAGCACCATCTCTGTGTCTCTTAGCCAGGTAGGGTTTAATGTCTTTGAGCGGCCGCTGGGTGAGGATGTAGTCAAACTCTACGCTGGTTCCTAACAAAGGAACTCCCAGCTGTACAGAGTCTCCAAGCCGGAGAAGATGGGGTTCATCAGCAGGTATCCGATTTCCATTCACCCACACACCGTTGAGACTCTGGGAAAGAATACTCAGTGTTTATCAGCTGCTGTTTGTAATAATAACCCAGGAGATGTTGGTGTCCGCATACATTAAGTACATTTAAAAATATTAAAATTTATGGGAAACATTGAGAAGGGTTCATTAATTTGTCTGCCTGTGCATACTTCATCAACTACCAAATAAGATATGTATGTATATATATATATATATAAATATAAAACAATCAGTGTTATCTATCTACCATTGGCTGCCTTGATTTTTAAAGATCAGCATCGGCTGTCAAAAAACTGAAAAACGTGAAGCTGTGGACGCAGAACATTAACAGAATAATTTACATGCCTGCTAGTTTCTTTAAAAATAAAAGTATCCCAACCTATTTACAGAAATTTGGACAGCTGCTACAACTACCATTTCCTATTGTCAATAAAATCTAAACTGTATTCAGGTTTGTGTCATGTTTGGTCAAAGTTACGAAGAGATGCTTCAGAGGGACTAAAGGGCCACACGTGGCTCCTGACCCCTGGATTAGGCCAGTGGTGTCCAATCCTGGTCCTGGAGGACCACTATCCTGCATGTTTTAGATGTTTCCCTGCTCTTCAGCAGGTCTATAGGTTCTGTAGAAGCCTGTTAATCTCTGTCATTCTAATCAGGTGTGTCAAAGCAGAGAAACAACTAAAATATGCAGGATAGTGGTCCTCCAGGACCAGGATTGGGAACCACTGGGTTAGGCAAATTGTTTTAACCATTTCTCAGTTAAATGTATTGAGAATTAAAAATAATCGTCTTAGGAGTTGCATTGTGTTAATTATAAACATCTCTCAGGAAAACCAAAGACAGATGTGTACACATATCTATCTCCTATTTTAACCAATATGTTTAAACTTAGAAACCACTGCTGATACTTTAATATTAAGCCTTGTTACCTTCTTGTCTATCACTGTCCACTGGCCGTCCTCCTTCTGTCTGAAGGCACAGTGTAGTCTGGAGATCATGAGAGGACAGCTTGAAGACAGCAGCTGGTAGGTCACGTCCAAACCACGTCCAACAGTGATCTGAAGAGTCAAAAACAAACACGCCACCAACTTTGCAGCTCTTTAAATCGTTTAAAGAAGCCAAATTACGTCATTTTGTTTTAGAACAACGACTCAAAAAACACGTACATTATTATTAAACAGGCATGTATTATTAGTGGTAAACTGCACCTTTAACTATAGCGGTGAAATTACGCTAGTAGTTTATTTGTCAGTGGAGCTAGCATTAGCAAAAAAAAAAAAAAAAAAAAAAAAAAAAAGCAC
>JAOXNZ010000085.1:7207510-7222681 GCA_028566095.1 Kryptolebias brasiliensis
AACACACCTAAAGTGTTATTGCACAATAAGCTGTTAAGAAAAGTGGCAACGGACTCAAAGGGATCTCAGACACGTACTGATCAGTGATTCTTTAAAGACCTCTTTTTTTTTTTTTTTAATAAACATTGCAATTAAAAAAGAAATTAACAGAAATATGAAAATCATGACCTATTTTTGGACTTAATCTGGGTTTCCTATCAGTTTAGAGGTGAAGCTGTGTTTAATTCCTCTGCTGTAGCTAGTGGGAGTTTTAAGGCTTGACCACTGCTGGCCTCGCAGAGTCCTGAGGGGCCTCCTGCCTTGTGTGCAGGTCCTGAGCGGGGCCGCTCTGAGGGCCCGCAGAGTTCTGGATGGCGTTGGGTGCAGCCCGAACGTATGCGTCGCCAGGACGTGCAGGAAGAAGGGGTGGGACGCCTGGAGGCAGGTCCACCGGAGGGCTGGTGTGATCTTGTGGTCCTGGGAACCGCATATCAGGAGGGACAGGTGGTCGAGGTCCCACAGGCCCACGGACACCTAAACGAGATAAATAAAAAGATAAGATACACCAGGAAATGACTGATCTGGTTGTGCTTCTACATTTTGTTGCTTAGTGTAAGAAAAGAAAAAGAAATTCTTGACACCAAAAAAGTCTAAACTTGCCCTTAAAACAAACAAAAATACTAAACTGGTATTATATTCTAAACAATGGCCATAAAAGGGAATACTGATGCAAGGAAAATTAAAGCTGAACATACCAGGTGGGGGTGGCACTGGTCCAAAGGTATGAGGTGGAGGGGGACGGAAGTGTGGTGGTGGAGGACCCCGAGGGTCAATTAGAGGTCCAGGACCCGGCCTGGGGTGGAATACAAGTCCATTGGCAGGTCGAAGTCCAAACTCTCCCCCCATGGGTCCAGGTGGGGGCATACCTGGGAGTCCATTGGCTGGCAGAGGTGGACCGTGATAGGGAGGAGGGACATTTGGAGGAAGAGGCCCAGGTGGCAGTTGGTAAGGGCCTGGTCGTGGCAATCTGTAAGGTCCGGGTGGGGGCAGGCGCACGCCGGGTCCAGGAGGAAGTAGTGGGTCGTAGGGTCCAGAACCCGGTGGAGGTCCTTGAACCATGGAGCCGGATGAGTCTCTGATTGGTGACATGAGGAAGGATCCGGGTCCCTTAAAGCAACACAAGGACAAGAAAATCTGACGTGCAACCACGGACATTATGTGAGTTTAGATGGATTCAAATGTTAGTCATGCAGTGAAGAATCCAAAAACCACACGGTTTCCTCATTAAACCAGGGCTGAATCACGTGACCAGTAACCACACCCCATGTTGATTTGGGTGAAAAATCAGACTACTGAGGAACTTCACACCTTTGACATACTTACTTTTAAAACCAAAAATATAACCAAGATCCATTTTAGTTTAGGAATAGATTTGAAGTTTCTGTCAGTGCTGTGAGTGAAACCACAAACTCAGCCAAAAAAAAAACAAAAAAAACATCATTCCCAATGAAGCAGAATTGTTTTAAACTCCTTCGATATCCAAGTGTGCCTAACATACACCTTCACACCAAGCACCTGGACGTGACCTTTATATACTCACTGGCTCTGGACTCTTTGTGGAAACAACAGCCTGAGTTTCTGCTTTTATCTGTGGCTCTACTGCTTGAGTCTGTTTCAGAGCAAGGACATACTGAAATGTGAGTCAAAGCTCTCGGCCTACAAATGGAAGGGAGGTATTAGGTTTTAACAATCATATCTGGTGCATAAATAACTTACGGTTCCATCCAGGTTGGCTGGAGATGAGCTGCGGGGGCCCATCATGTCTGAGAGAGGACGGAGAACAGCGTTAAAAGCAGAGTGAGATCAACCTCTAACTACCGGGAGTAAAGAAGACGTAAAAAACCACACATACCCATCCCAGGGATGTGTTTGTTTTCAGGGTAACAACCATGTGGATCAGATGGAGGACGAGGACCTGAGGAGAGAAGAGAAAATATTAATGGATGATGGACACAAAGGACCGTTTATTACTATCCTGGAGTGTTTTACAAGACAAAATGGAAAGGGATCACCAGAAAGTTTCAAATCAAACCCTTTTCAACTAACGTCTAACAAAATTTACATAATACCAGGAAAAAAAAACAAACAACCAGATTCAGATCATCCTCTTGACTTGATTCTGCTTTTAAGACACAGATGGTCAAACAAAACTTAACAGCAACACAAAAACATGTTATATTGGAACAGTTTTTTCTGATGGTTGAACTGAAATAAAACAAAAAAGAAAGAAAAGGGAAGGAAAGTACCAAGGAGGAAGTAAGCGCAGGGTGCATTACACACAAGGAAGAAATGAAGGAAAATGCCAACGGGAGAGAGCTGAAAAACATAAGACAGGTGTGGGGAAAAAAGGATTTAAAGACACAGTTGTAGAGAAGAGATGATGTCCAGCTTTGGTACAAACTGAAGGAGGTGAAAAGATCCGCTTGGACTCACCATACGGGTCATTTCTTCGCCCGACTGGGGCAGAAGGAGGGCGCCTGGGGCCCTCGATCATTATAGGAGGGGAAGGAGCACCCCCACTCACAGGAGAGGGCCCGTATGAATCACCTGTTACGATCAAACCACCGATTTGTCAAAAGCAAAGACACTGCTGACAGTAAAACACAATTTGTGCTACAAAGAGGTCCTCATCGCAGGTTCTCCCAGGTTCTCCAGCACATTAAGAGAAACCAGAATCCAAGAAGACATTAAAAGAAAACAGTCACCTCTTCTGTGGGATGGAGGGTTCCTGTTAAAAAATAAACAAACAGGAGGCCTCTGTGTGTTCTCACCTTGGCGAGGACCTGCAGGCTGACCAGAGTTCGGCCTGAAGAGAGGAGCCCGGCGCTCATTGAGCTGGGAGGTGAGTACAACCAACCTGAAAACAGACGAAACACTTCAATACAACTACACTGGACAGACTGGGACAGGCCGGGACAGATAAGTCAAATAATCTGTTATAAAACAGATGTTTTAGAATAACTGAACACAATTTGATTAAATACTGGGAATGATTTTTTTTAAAACTCACTTTTCCCGCAGCTTTGATGATTCAAGCTTCTCTTGACTTAGCGACCGCTCTGCATTACGAGCGTTCACCTACAAACAAGGACAAATTAACGCACAAATACGTATTTACAGTATGTTGATAAGTTTAGTGAAGATTCTCAGTCATCCAGGACACGGTAAATCCAAAAAAAAGGTTAAAAACACAAACAACTGGACTTCTATTCTGTAGTTGAAAACGTAATGCCTCTCATCTCAAAACGTCTTCAGGTGCAGAATAGAAGTCCAGTTGTTTTTGTTTTTAACCTTTTTTTTTGGATTTGCTAAAGTTTGAATAAACTCTGAAACATACCCAGTTGGAATGAGTTTTGTTCTCCTGCTCCTTTATCTACAAACAGAAAAAACTGAAATTCACACAAAATTTTCTGCAGGAATGTTTTGTTGCTTTACTTAAATGAATCATTTTGACGCGACTCTACCTGCTCTTTATAGACTTCTTCAGTCTTCTTCATCTGCTCCTCCATTTCATTGATGCGCTGCCTTAAGATTTTAACCTGCTCCTCGGCTTCGAGAGCTTTCCCTCCGACCTCAGACAGCATATTCTCTTTGCTGCGTCGCTCCAGTTCCTCTTTCGTTAATCTCCTGCAAGGCAATAAAAACACTTTAAGTAACAGCAGCTTCATTACACCCAACTTGTATTTCTAAAAAACGTATGATTGAAAACGTATTAAATCTGAACGCATGCCAGGTTTACTAACAGAGAAAGTCACAACAATCAGAGATAAAATAATAGAACATTGTGCAATAATTCTGTCGAAAGGCGGCTCTTGGGTTCTCTTACTGCTGCAGCGCGTTCTCCTTCTGCTGGTACATTTCAACCATAATTTCATTTTTCTGCTTGAGGACCTTGAACTGGTTTTCAACCTGGCTCTTCTCGCTTTTCAGGGCTCCGATGGCATGTTCCAGCTCCTGGTGTTTTTCTGGAGCAACATAAAGCCAAAGGTTTAGCTGAGAGACGTTCGTGCATTTAGATTATTCATTTTTTTTTTCTTCTTTAAAATGGTCTTCCTAGCAACAGGCACACCTTCTAGGTCTTTCCTGGACTTTTCTTCATTCAGTAACTTTGCCATGAAGCGATCCCGCTCTTCTTCAACAACAGTGAGAGTGGTCTGAATCTGTAAAGAAAAGAAAAACAAATGCAGAAATTTGATTCTTCTTTCCCAAATGTGTGCAATCGTTAAAGAAAATAGCGTTTATAAACATTCAGTGAGTAACTTATAGGCATTTTATACAACTATAATGATGAAAAACAAAGTGGGGTAACTTACTCTGGACACGTCCATCATCTGCCTGATTCTGCTTCTTATGACTGTCTTCTTATCTGTTAAATGACAGTAAAACCATCAGAAACTTGGTATTCAACAACAAGTTGTGCTGTTCTGTCTTTGTAACAACTTGTTTTATCCTGGCTGATAAAAAACAAACAACAAACTCACCGGTAGCAACTTCACCATTAGCTAAAACTTTGGTTTCACCTTTCTGCAGATCGCATGCATCCAGGTCAGCCAGAAGATCAGACAGCACCTAATAAAGGAAAAAAAAACAAAGTGTTTTGCCTGGAGTGAGCCAATATTTTTAGTTTTCCAATCCAGAAACAACGTGATGGCAATTAAAAGCCTGACCTCCAGATTGTGGTCTTTGAGCACCACAGAGTCCTCCAGCTCCTTTTGGGACTTCTGATAAACTTTAATGTTCTCGTTCAGCTCCTTGTGTTTTTCCTCCCAGCCTTTAATCGTCGCTTTGAGCTGAAAGAATTGCCAAAAGTCAGAGGATCGCTTCGGGGAATCTTTACAAAACACATTTTAGTGGTCAGCGATTCTCAAATGAGCCTACATCTCATCTTACATTTTTATTTTCTTCTTTTAGAGCAGTGAATTCTTTCTGGAGGCATTTTTGTTGAGCGTTTCGTGCATCTTCACGAATCTTGGCCTCGTCCAGGAGAACAGTGGTCTACGATGAGAAACGGGGTTTATATGTTGAGAGAGAAACTCCACAGGGAATCTACAATCAAAATGGACAAATTTCAGCATAAAGGACGTACCTTAGCAAATGCTTCCTGAATCTTTTTCCTGCTGAGATGCAGCTTCTCGTTTGACTTCTCTAATTTTTCAATCTGTCAAGAAATATTAAGCATCGTGAATACAAAAAAAACAAAAAACACAACAAACAATTATTAAAAAAAAACAGTTACCCTGCTTTCATTTGCCAACGACACGGCACGCTCTTCTTCGAGTAGTTTTGCATATTTGTTTTTTTCTTCAAAAATGTGAACTTTCGCTTTTTCTGCCTCTGAGACTTTACTCTGCAAAATGACAAAAGAGAAAATCATTTTAATTTGTGGGTAAAACTGACAACAACATGGATAAGTCACTGAAAAGTGCAGCTAAAGCATCAAGCTGTCTTCTCCCTAAATTTAAGCTTTTTACAACATAAATTAACCAAAAGAACAAAACAAAATCTAAGTGACCCATTAAAAAGACACCTCTGAGCTTACCTCCAAGTCTTGAATGGTTTTCATCTTACAGCTGACAGTTTCTTTTGATTGTTTTTGATTTTCCTTCAGTTGTTCAGTCTTAAGTAAAAAAAAAATTTTTGTTAGTTTATTTTATTTTAAATAAGCTTGTTGACGTTTCACCTGCATTTATCACGTAGCTCACCTGCTTCTGGAGTTCAGATATTTTGCTCAGAGCATCTGTCTTCTGTTTTTTGAGCGCCTGGATTTGTGTTTGGAGTTTTTTTTCATCCACTTTTTGTCCCCCGGGGAAAGAAAATACACAATTAGTGAGGGTTTACACCATTTACTTTAGTGATAAAACGCAAATAAATAAAATAACATACCGAGGTATTCTTTCTTCTTAACCTAAAATAAAACCCAACAAGTAAACATTAATTTGATAAATTATGAAGACAGTTCAAAATGATAAGCACAGCACAATTGTTTTGCCTGATATAGCTTTATTGTTTGAGAATACTTGATTTTCTCAGCCTGAACCTGAATGTTGATCAGTTCTTGGGCAAATTAAACTTACAACACTATGTCTTTTAAATCAAATTTATATTAAAAACCAAAATATTGTCTTTACATTAGACGCGACTTTAACAGAAACGAGAGCAGTGACGTCACAACACTTACTGCCAATACGGTCCTCCAGAAGAAGAGGGTGAAGGTCAGCACTCCAACCACAGCAGTGATGACAACAGCTGGCCAAGGACAGCCAAACAACGTTTCCCCCGGCTTCCACTCCTCTGGCAGCAAAGAAATCATCTGAAGCACAAAAACACAAAAACGTAAGAAGGTAAACAAACCCCCTTTGTCAGTCCTCTTATGGACTGAATCAGAATAATACAGCCAGACAACAACACAGGGACAGAAGTAAATATGAAACAGAAAACATCACCATGTACAACAAATCCTTCTAAGACAAAGTTTATTCATTAACCAAACTTTGATTAAGAAAGGCCAAGCCACCACAAGCAGGTCTTTACCCCAATCACACCACTGTCCCATTCTGTTATCACTTTATTAACATAAACATACAATATTAACATAACAAGCAGCAAAAAAAGCTGAATAAAAAGGCCGTTTTATACAAAACTAGTGTGGCAAAAATAAATGGTCTTTGTCATCGCCTCTATTAACGCAGTAATGCAGAAACAGAGTGTAAATTTTTAAAAGGATCTTTTGTTGCAGCCCTTCAATAAACGGAATGAGCAAATTTGTGCAACCCATATGCTTCTTTCAAATCCTTACATTTAAGATTTGACCAGTGGAACAAGCCTGTGCATATTGGTTCAACCACAGAGACACCTTTGGACCCCTCGTGTCATGGGAAAACCAAACAAACTCTCATAAAGTCCACGTACTGAAGTTAGTTTACCATTTCCTGTAAAGTCCAACATCCTTTTTTCAGCTGTCAGTTTCTCTAACAGTCAAAATGTCTAAACTATTATTGTTACAATCAAACTAAGAAAACAAGCAATGCAAGTAGAACAAGAGAGCGGGTCTCATAATGATCAACAACAGGTTTAGAAAGTAAATTCAGCTGCAGCAAACCTGCAGGTCTGTTTCTATGTGGCTTTACGCTCTTAACACCTCAGCAGGCCACAACATTAATAATAACTGAGCACAAAGGCTCAGTTTGACAGAACAGTCACTTACATGTTGCATCTCCTTTAGAAAGAACACATACAGGTGTTCTGGTTCCGTTACAGCAGGTTTGGACAGCGTCTCGCTCTCCATGTCCAGAACGGGATGAATGCGAGCCGAAAGCTATTTGACAGCTGTTAGCTCGTTTGTTAGCCGGTTAGCTAGCTTCAAAGTAATATACACAGCTGAGGTGGGCCGTGGCTTTAAAGTATTATCCGCCCGAAAATTACTATTAAGCTGCTAACGTCCAAACAGATGCTAAATAATGCTAAATAACAGCAGCTTGCTAAAGCCAAGTCGGCCGTCATTCACTACCGCTACCAAAACGCAATAAACATTAGCTTAGCTTAGCTGGGAGCGCAAAAATAACCAAGCATTTACTGCAAAAAAAAAAAAAAAAAAGTTAAAAAGATACAATAATCAGGTAAAAGAACTTAATACGACGGTGTATTATGAGAACTGTCTTCCAATTGAAGGCCCTCCGTAGTCAGATAACAGCCAGCTCACCACCGGCTGTGTTGAACTTCAGCCTCAGGGGGCGGGCGGTGAGGCGTTCAGGGGGAATCGGAAGTTCCCCGTTTAATGACATCTCACGAAATACTGTGACGCTTTCAAAGAAATAAGACCGTACTAGACTCGACCTATGTCGCACAAGCACCACAGACTAGAAAAGCAACGTCGTGGCTGTATAGCAGTTATAATTCAACACATCCACCATCTTTGAGCTGTCACATTATTAGCGTTTACATTGTAGTAATTTACTTTAACAGGATGGCCCTAAAGCAACCAGGATCTCCCGCAAGAGCTAAGAAAATATGCCCAACTTGATCACACCCTTTTATACTCCAAATCCCAAACTAACAACACTTCAGACTGACAACCAAACCAGTCGCGTTCAGCTAAAGTCACACACAACCTTTCTTATCAATAACACAAATTAGCTGAAAACTACTTTATTATTTTGTGTTCTTACAGACTGGATAAACCAAATAAAAAGTAGGACATTCCAGTCCCTGTATTCTTTCAGAGTTCGACACCTTAATTTGTTCATGGAAACATTTCTGAAACTATACACCAATCATATACATTTTTGTAGCACAATTGACATATATATGTCCACCTTAAACACATGATTGATAAAAACACAGCCGGGTTGTTCCAATGCTAGGTAATGATGTCTTAATTAAATTATGAGACAGAACCTGCTGAGTATGTTGTACTCCAGGTTGAGCATTAACCTGAGCACAGTTGCTGGTGCGCATCCTTTTAAATTTGATGCACATTTATGAAGTGAACAATTAAAAAACAGAACAAACAGGCAGATTATTCTTGTTTTGAGATAACGCCACCTCTAGCTGACATTTGCCTCTGCATTTAAGAGATCCACGTCTCTCTCACCACTCACTATTAATTCTAGCCAGCTTGTGTAACAGCAACAGGACTCAGGCAGACCCACCAGCCCTGGGGTTGGTGATTGGTCCCAACTACTAGACCTTAGCAAAACTGCATTGCCTGAAACCTTGCAAGTTGGAGTAACGAGTCTCTTATGATAGTGATCTGAAGTTCTCATAAAACCCAGCTGCCTTGCAAGGTAATTATTCCTGATTACACACTGAATAAATATTTGTTTTTACTATGTGGTGTTTTCTAACAACTGGAACAGAAAATGCAGTTTGAGTCGCCAGTAATGAAGAGTTTGTTCTTTTTCATTTATAAGAGATGACAACAATGGTCTACTTTAGTTCAGGAAACAACAAGAACTGGACAGAAGGTGCGATTCTCAGACTTACCACAGTTGTCCACTCAGCAGTTTTATTCTTCATTCCTGAGAAAATGCATCCCATGTAAACAAATCCAGCTGTGAAGAATCCAATTTCTTCCTCGTGTATTTCAGTCACCGACTCCGCTGAGTGCATAGAGTCTTATGGGAGAAAAGTGAGAACTTAGTTAGATCAGATCGTGTGTTATAGTAATTTATTAAATATCACTCTTTTGTTATAGTAAGTAGTTAAAATATTCTGAAAATCAAGTTACTCTTTTGCTGATTTCAATTATTAATTACCAATAATTAATCTAAAGAGTCATCTCCACAGAGAAACAGATTTGTTTTCTAAGTTGGTACAGTCTGCATGCTGACAAAAATATACACAGACGACATAATTTTAAAAATGATGTTTAGATGACCAACCTGAGAGCGAGTGCTCATTCTCAGCCCCGAGGCTCGTGTCTAAGGGTGTTTCCAGAGTAGCTTTGGGGAGCTTTTCCTCCTCTTCTGATACAGTGAAGCCGGGCTGATCGTCTTTGTTTTTATTAAACTGTCCAGCATTCACCTCCACGCTGGCATCAGATCCAGCAGTCGCCTCCTGCTGAACTATCTGTTCTTCTTCAATCTGTTCTGGCTCTTCTTCCTGATCAGTTGCAGTGAGGTTGTTGTCGCGATCCGTTTCGGGTGCATTGTCGACCTTTCCTTCAACAACGTGGGGGGTGTCTTCTTCAACATTCAACTGAGGTTCATCTGCAGTGCAAAAAATGAAACATGGGACAATAAAACCTGTGCAAAATCTTTTCAAATTTGGTACTTGTGTATTCCACTTTATCTGCTTCACCACAACAATAAATCCTGCATTCACTTTGTGTGTGAATCATAAACTGATGAAATATGTTGAACATATCAGAGTCAAATGCATTTCCATCAGACTCTGCAAATCACAGAAAGACCAATCGTGCAATAGCCCTAATTCCAATAAAATATTCAAGTTAAAAAGGAAAAAAATCAGACCAACCTTGCACACTGTCCAAAGATGTTTCTGTTGCTAAAGGTGCACTGTCGCTGGCTGTTGAGTACTTTTGTCGCAGACTGAACGCAAACTCCTGAAAGTCATCAAGAACTTCGGTTTCCTCATCCAAACTGCTTGTGTCTGCGTGAGCCTCGTAGTTTTGTTTTGCTTCCCGACTATCAAGCATCTTCTCGATCTCGTCCAGGATGGTGTTTTCTGAAGCTTCTAGGATGCTCTCAAGTGCATTTTCAATGTCCTGCGTGGATTCTGTGTGCGACACACGGGTAGCCTGCAGCTCTGTGTCCAGATCCGAGAACATGGCCTCTACTTTGTACAGATTTTTCAGACCCAGAAGCTTCTGAACTCGCTCCATGTCCTCCTCTGTGAAGTGTTCTCTTAACAGAGTCAGTCTCATTACGCTGTCGCTGTATTCTGGCTCTGAAGCAGGATCAGTGGACTGCGTTGTTTCAGGCCAGGGTTTCCCAGCGTGTCCGTCATCTGGCTGTGAAATAAAAAGTGCATTTTCATCTTCAAGTAACCCCTCTTCTTTTTCTTCATTCTGATCTTCAGTTTCTGCATCTTTTTCATCCTCTCCCTCTGCTGTTTGGGGCTGCTCACGAACCTCTGGTGATTCTGTCTGACTGCTGTTACTTTCTACATCCATCACTACATTTTCAGGAATCTGATCAGGTAAATTGTCATCTACTACATGTTCATCAACTCTGACATCTGAATCATTAGATTGCTTTATTTCAATGGACAGGTCTTGATCTCCTTCAGTTGTAGTAATAGACAATTCTTGATCGCTCACGGTTTTATTTTCCTCAAATGTAATATCTAAAACCTGCTCTGATACAACACTACTGTCCTCTGCATCTCCATCGTTCTTTTTAATCTCTGTATGTTTGGACTCCTCTTCTTTTTTGTCCTCAGTGGTTTCCTGTGTTTTAATATCAGATTTATCATCATGAGGGAGGCTTAAAATGTTATCTTGTGATTCGGATTCGACACTCTCGTCTGTTTGATGGTGTATCGGCTCATCGGTTGGTTTTAGTGTTTCATACAAAGCTTCCTCGTGTCTGATTACTTCTTCAGTGCTCTCATCCTCACCATCAAACACAGGTTTTTCAGCATCATTGTTGGCTTCTTCAACATCTTGCTGCACAGTGTTGGAATGAGAGGCATCTTGGGGAACTGTTATGTTCTCTGGCGCATCTTCAGATTCTGATAAAAGTGGTTCTTGTTCTGTTTTCTCTACAATCGGTTGGGTTTCTGCTTCACTGTCCTCGTTCTGGTCGTTGTCGTCTTCTTCTTCTTCTGAACTCACGTCTTCTTCTGTGGTCTCTCCTCCTGTTACAACAGAAAACACTGTTGTCCACAAGTTTTTATCCTCCCTTGTATGTGGCTTATCATCCTGCGCTGCTGGAGGACTTTCCTGCTCTACAAGAGAATCCGATGCTGGAGCGTCCGGGGTTTCTTCAGAGAAAGGCAGCAGTGGAATATCTTTCTTGTTTTCTGTGACATCTTGACTATTTTCTGTGACGACGTCTTGATGACCTGCCTCCTTTTCCCCGTCCTCTACCTGTGGAGTGACTTTGGTGGTGGTTTCTTCATCAGTGATGACGGCATCAAAAGTCGTTCCGAGGGACGTTTTTAACTCAGGGACCTGCTCTCCCATTGAAACAGACACTTGTTTGTTAACAAAATCCCTTTTGGGCACAGATTCCACTTCAGAGGTAGCAGGTTCGTCTTTGGTTTCACTTCTTTCTGACCCGTTTTCCAAAGCAGGCTCAGCTTTTTCTCCTTCTGAAATGTCAGGCACAACTTCTGTACCGGACTCTAAATCTTTTATCAAAGGCGATTCATTTGATGCGTTCAGTTCAAGTTTAAGTAAAGAGGCACTTTGGTCTTCAGGAAGTTCATCAAGATCCTTTGAGTTTTTAAGATGCTCAGTTTGTTTTTCACTCTCAGTCACTTCCTCTGCTGATGGCTGTGTTTCTGTCTGTGTGCTCTCTGCCTCTTGGATTTGGACAGATGTTTCATTGTTATTACTATCATTCTCCTCCTCCTCTGCCAATGAGCCTAAAAGCAGATCTACGTCATAAGTGTGAAATTTGTCAAATCCAGTTTCGAAACAGACAAAATCTGTTTCCTAGGAACGAGACAAATAAAAAAAAAAAAAAGGAAATTACAAATATGTTCATGGCATCATTGTCATATTTGGAAAGCTTCATTACAAGACTGAATAAATAACCTAAAGTTGAACAGGTGTATCAGTTTCTCATACCTCTGCAGGAATTTCATGTTCTTTGTCTGTATAAAGGTGGTTTACTGCAAGAAGGTCCTTTGGGAAATAGCCAAAGTTGCTTCCAACCTTTCAACAAGAGATCACATTGATTATTCGAACAACAAAAGTCAGTCCAGATAAAAAAATATAGCAGAAGTGTTTATACTTAAGTATACTTACACTTCCTGCCCATAGGTCAGCCCTTCTTCCAGAAAGTTTGTAGTAAACATATACAGTTTCGGATTTCTTGAATGAAAGGAACCTACAATCAGGTCCCGAGAAATCTTTCACAGCTTTTCCCCGACATAGGAGCACTGGAAAAGGAAAATGTTTTCTTATTACAACTATATTTTAAGTTTAATTCAAGAATGCACAAGTTAGAGGTTTTTAGGATAACATGTAATATGGTTCTTTGCTCTTCTAAATTTCACTAAAACCAACATTTTGGGGGATTTTATTCATCCATCCCTTTGCTGCAGCTTCACTGTGGTCGGGTCACAGAAACAACAGGTTTAGGAGGAAAACCCAGATCCTTCTTCAGCTCCTTCTGGGGGATCACAAGGTCTTCCCAGACTAGAGAGGATACATAATCCCTCTAGCAAGTTCTGGGTCTGACTGTCCAGAGTGTCCCCAACCTCTTGCACAGTGATGGCTGGAGATAGGCACCAGCTCCCCGCGACCCGGAATGGAGAAGACGGTAAAAGAAAATGGATGGATGAAGATCTGGGTCTGCCTCGGGAGTCTCCTCCCAAGTGGGACGTGTCTGCAAAACCTCCAGGTGAAGGCCTCCACGAGGCATCCTAATCAGATACCCGAACCACCTCAGCCAACTCCTTTCAATACGGAGGAGCAGCGGCTCTACTCCGAGCTTCCCCCGGATGATGGAGCCAGTCACCTTATCTCCAAGGCTGAGCCCCACCACACTTCGGAGGAAGCTCATCTCAGCTGCTTGAATCCAGAATCTCGGACCATAGGTGTGGGTTGGAGCGTGCACAGACCAGTAAATCAGGAGCTTTGCCTTTCGACTCAGCTCCTTCCCCACAACGGATCATCAATCCATCTCCTGCTCCATCCTTCCTGAACAATAATTCCAGATTCCTGAACTCCTCTGTTTGAGACAAACTATGACTTAACAGATAGTTTGGCAACACGAACCACAACTATTAGACTGTGTATTGACAGATGTGTTACTTCACTGCAGAACTAAATAGGACAAAAATTGATGCAGCAACCTGAATAAAAGTTAGCTGTATCTGTGTGTGTATGACATGTCAACAGTAATCAGTCACAACCTGAGGCTGTTTTTAAGAGCTGTTTACATAAGAGATTGAGAAGCAAAGCAGAGGATCAACATTTTCACTGTGATGCTGCACTGACTTATATGCCAATTTGTACGATTTTTACGGTTTTATGGGGCGAACTAGCTTTCCCTTCATGATAAAATTCCTTATCACTAAAATGAGTTGGCATTTTATTGCCCAGTAGAAAATATGTAGTAGCATAAAATCCGCATGTTTAATTTCCTCATTAAGATATGAAGCAGGGTGCTGACGACATGACGTGTTAAGTTAATAAATCGGGGTGATTTTAGTGAATTTTTAACAGCAGCTTCCCTCAGCCTGTTAGCTAACAGAGCCGGCCAGTGGCTACTTGGATGCTAGCATTAGCTTCTGCTGTCACCCAGCGACCAAGGCCGAAACGGTCAAAACGAGTTATTTCGGAAAAATAAAGCCAAAGTTAACGTTAGTCTCCGCTGTGTATCGTACAAATAAAGGGCTCAGGGATACCCGCAAGAGGCAGTCAAGGTCGCAAATATCGACTGGCAACAAGTCAAGAGATAAGGCGCAGTTTATGGTTAGCTGTATCGGTATCGGATGGTGGTGGTAGAGGGGGGGAAGAGATCCCGAAATTCCCCCCCTGAGCCGGGCGAGAAAACTTACTGCTGCACTCCTGGTCGGCGCATCTTTTAAAGTCGGAGAACTTCCTCTCCGAGGCCGCCGTCGACAGAAAGTTGAATAAAAGTAATAAAAAGCCCCGTCGGTAAAAGTGTTTCGTTGCCATGCTGGCAGTTTTTTTTCTCTTTTGTTTTTGCGTAGCCTGGCTTCTTGACTCCGCCGCTGGCTGGAGCACGAGCGCTGACTGCGGGCAGCTGGAGCCGACACGTCAGCAGATGAGATCCGGCTGGGTGTGGAGGAGCACCGGGTAGGTCCCGTCCACCGGATCCTAAAACAAACCTCAAAAGTGCATGCATGGTACCTTTAACAACCCCTGACCAAAAAAAAAAAGAAAAAAAAGATGGAATCACCACTCTTGGATGATGTTCTTTCAATTCTTTAGTACAAAACTATCATTTTTCAAAATTCCAACCCTCTGGCATTAAAAAACAATAATAAATGCATAAATATAATTTTTGTAGTCAGTCTCAATGGTACAAAAAAAAATGGAATCACAAGAAAACCACTGCACAGTTAGTACTTTGTTTTTTATAACAGTTTCAGCTCTCCTAGGCCTGGACCTAACTAATGTAATGACAACCAGCATTCTTCATCAGTCTGGCTCCAGATCAGCTTTGCAGGTTGGAGTCTTACAGTTGACCGTTTTTTTGCAGACCATGCCACTGACGTACGACTGCTGATTTCGCTCAATTATTACAAATTATGATGTAGACTTATGGTAGTGAATGATGCGTATTTAGTGGGTATGTTTTAATCATGGATGATACACAAATACCATCCATTCATCCATTTTCTTTTACCTGCTTTTCCATAGCCGGTGCCTATCTCCAGCAGTCACTGTGCGAGAGGCGGGGGACACCCTGGACAGGTCGCAAGTTCATTGCAGGGCCACATAGAGACAAACGAGACAAACAACCATTC
>JAOXNZ010000085.1:7223054-7240768 GCA_028566095.1 Kryptolebias brasiliensis
GTTTTATGTTTTATTACTGCTGACTTAGTAATAAAACATAAAACTACGACTCAAAACAATCTAATCTAATCAGAATAATTATTACTTTATTAAAGTAAGATTTAAGCAAGTAGAGCTGGAAGCAGATTGAGGAAACGTAGCTCTCGGTCCCGCCTTTTCCGGTGTTGCGCTGAGTTAAGTATCCCCAAAGAATCTGTGGCCCCTGTCTCGGGAGTGCGCACAAAGCAGGAAACGCAGATCTGAATAACTACGCGTCGACTTCAACCAAATTAACCTCAACACAGTTGCACGCTTGAATTTACTGTGTGAATGTTGCTAGTTTATTGTGTTGTGTTTTTTTTTTATATTGTTGAACTGTTTTGTGCGCACTCCCGTGACAGGGAGCACAGATTCTCTTGGGGGGGATACCTACTTCGGCACAACACCGGTCGGTTTAACACCCGTTCAAACAGCCAACAGGCGCTGCAGCTTTCTTCTTTACTTCCTTTAGATGCACTGACAGCATGGTCTTTACAAAGAAACAATAAAAAATGTCCCATAAATTTTAAAATGTTGTCACGAATTTAAAGTCCGACAAAGCTGTTTTGTTTTTAGACGTTAGCACGCGTTAGCTGATAGCATCGTTTGCTTGGTTAGATACTTTCAGAAACATATTTACAGCTGAGAGGTAAGTTAATTAACTTCTAAATCCGTTTTGTACCCTACTGTGTTCTTTTTAAATTAAATACTTTTGATTTTTAATGTAAGATGGTTAAATTCGCCCGAGTTCATTGAGAGCTATGCTAATAAAGCTAACAACTAGCTTGAAAGTTAGCATCACACTGGAGTTTAGACCTGGTCTGAAGTGCTTAAATTATGGTATCACCAAGTATCATCTCCTAATCCACTGGTTCCCAGAGTTCTTACCAAGTCTTTAAATAATCTGCAGAAATCAAATTAAATGTAAATATGATTGCTGATGACATACTTCCCTCATAATTACTAGAAAAGATAAAAACAGTAATGATATATTCTTTGAAAAGTGCTCTGCTAGTTTAGACTATTTGTGTTATCATTATGTCTTTGTTTATTAGGCTTTATTAGTAATATTTGTACATAAATCAGTGATGGTTGGAATCTCAAGACTCTACCACTGATATGTTGTGGGTCAAAAGGTAAAAATGTTAGGAACTACAGCTCTAATCTGATCTGAATTTATCCAAACAGCACAATGACAGCTTTTAATCTACACTAAAACTTGAAGAAGAAAATGATAACAAAGCAGATGGGTGGGTAGAGGGGAAAAAATTAAAGCAATCTACATTTCTGAAATAAATACCTGCACATGGCTAAATAATAAATGAGTATGCAGGTAAAAAATGTTGTTTGTTTACATACTGGACAGAACACACCTCTCCAACCCTTTTTATTGTTTCACCTGAAACTGAAATAAATTTAGAGTATTTTGCAAGTATGAAAATGATTTGTTTCTCGTGTTTGCAGATGTTGTGCTTACTTTGATCCAGCTGTCACAATTTGTCATTTCAGTCAAAACTGAAAACATTTGTCTAAATAGAAAACAGCATTTTGAAGACTTCTTCATTCCGGTGGGAATTCTGAATCCTAAAAATCGAACAGAAATGCTGAGTGTGGATGATTTGGGCAAAGACCTGGAGTCTCACGAGGACCTGGACAATGACAGTGACTTCTCAGACAACAGCTCTAGGAAAGGACGGAAATCAAAGCTTCCTTTGGTTAAACACCTGTATGTAGGTGAGAAGAGAGCACAACATGCATGCATACATTTCTCTTTTTACTTTGGAAAACTTTTTAAAATGAGTCTGATAACTAGTCTGGGTGGACATATGTATGTATGAACTTAGGTGTATCCTAGTAAAGTGTTACACTATACACTATATTTCCAAAGGTATTCACTCACCCTTTCAAATCATTAAATTCAGGTGTTCCAATCCCTTCCATGGTCACAGGTGTATAAAGTCAAGCAGCTAGGCATGCAGACTGCTTCTACAAACATTTGTGAAAGAATGGGTTGCTCTCAGCTCAGTGAATTCCAGTGTGGTGCCGTGATACGAGATAAGATGCCACCTGTGCAATAAGTCCAGTCGTGACATTTCTTCACGGCTAAACATTCCACAGTCAGCTGTTAGTGGGATTATAACAAAGTAGAAGGAACTGAAAATGACAGAACAAAGTGGTAGGCCACGTAAAATCCATCCTTCCATCACCAAGAGCAAACCATTGGATGCAGTGGTGTAAAGCACAACACCATTGGACTCTAGAGCTGTGGAGACATGTTCTCTGGAGGGACCAATCACTCTTCTCTGTCTGGCAGTCTAATGGATGAATCTGGGTTTGGCTGTTGCCAGGAGAACAGTAGTTGTCTGACTGCATTGTGCCAAATGTAAAGTTTGGTGGAGGCAGGATTATGGTGTGGGCTTGTTTTTCAGGAGTTGGGCTTGGCTGCTTAGTTCCAGTAAAGGAACTTAATGCTTCAGCATACCAAGATATTTTGGACAATTTCATGCTCCCAACTTTGTGGGAACTGGGACGGCCCCTTCCTGTTCCAACATGACTACACACCAGTGCACAAAGCAAGGTCCATAAAGACATGGATAAGTGAGTTTGGTGTGGAAGAACTTGACTGACCTCAGGCCTAAAGAACAGCTCTGGGATGAATTAGAGCGGAGACTGATCCAGGGCTTCTGTCCAACATCAGTGTCTGTCCTCACAAATGAGCTTCTGGAAGAAACCCTCCTAAACCTGTTCTGCAACCCTAGTTAAACATGATCTCGTTCTGGTTTTTTAGAAATCTGCATATTAAACTTGAAGTCCTCGATTCTAAATGCACTATCCAGGTGTCAGATCAGAAACGGATGATTACAGCTGAACTATAAGAAAGGATCCCTGTGGTTGGAAACTTTGATTCCTAAATTTTTATGTAAAGATACAAAAACCGTGTATATCTACAGTACTGTGTGATAATCCTGCAACACAATAAGATTAATTTTTTAATCACATGGAATGGGCATATTCTGTCACATAAATAAACTCAAAGAAATCATTAATTATTTTAGCCACAATGTTCTAAATAAAGGCAAAAACTTTCTGCATTACTGTTGGAACTATAAAACCTGCAATATTGTGTTTCTAAATGAGTTGATCTAAATATTTTCAGAGTCGCGCAACGAAACTGGCTTTCTGGAGTCATGCAGAATGTGTTTGGAGCAAATCAGGGAAGCCATGCTGCATCATAGGTGGCAGGAGGCAGCGGAGTACATGGCGTGCTACCCTCAAATCCTCGAGCATCAAAAGAATAGCACAGCACAAAGAGAGGTAAGCTTGTTTATACGAGCTGTAAAGGCCCAAATACACACATCTGGTTTTATTTTAGTCTAAATAGATTCACAGGAGAAAACACAACTATAATAACATTTTAGTTATGTTATTTCTTAATAATTTGGACTCCAGCTTGTTTGGAGAATCAGCACTGAGATCCTTCACCACCATCCCAACTCGGCGATGAACGACTACAACATCATCTATGAACGAATGAAACACTCAGGTGTTAAACTTTACCTGATGGTATGTTGCTTAACAAACCCAATGGCAGTTTGCGCATTTTTTTTGTTTTGTCTCTTTGCCTCGTTTTATGATGCCTTTGTGTCTTTTGGTGTGTTTTTTTTTAGATTAGCCTGGAACATTCCTTCCACCTGATGCTCCACGGTCAGATCGAAGACGCGAAGCAGCAGCTGTCTGTTGCAGAAAGCTGGCGGTACGGGAAGGTGACGACCTCTCAGCAGCAGAGGACTAAACTGATCCAGGCCTACAGGAGCTTGTTGGATTATATCATCTGGTGTGACAAAAAGTCTAACCTCTCTAAAAACCGTAAGGAAAACACAAAAGCATCCATTATCTATTTGTGTTTTTAAGACATTCCTAGCCTTTGTGTGATATTACACTGCCCCCTAAAGGATAGAAAGAGTAACTGCACCTGTAACATAACATCTGCAGAGCCAAATTTGTAAAGAATGTGTCTTTATGTGACTTTTGGCTGCCTGTTTTCAGATTCTTTTGACTCAGACAACCAAGGCGTCCATAACTACTTCAGACAAGCTTCTGTGAATCTTCAAGAGATTTTGAAAAATCCAGGCGTCTGGGATCCCTTCATTTTGAGCTACGTTGAGGTAAACCTTTGTTCTTTAGGGCCTCAGTGAAAGAAATGCGTAAGTTTTAAAACGGGGGCGAACAAAAGTCTTAAAAAGCAAGAAACGTTCACTCACCATTCAAGCAGGCAGATATTGATGCTTTATTTATGCTAAAAAAAGACCTCGAACGACCAGTGAGTGTCCTGTAATTACCAAATATAAAGCTGATTTTATGAATGTGCAGTAAATGTGTAGCATGTTGTACATCAAATCTCGATTTATCAGCTTGTTCGTGCAAACTATTGTTTTGTTTTGCTCAGCGGTCATGTTTTTGTAAAACTAATCTGAAATCTGACTTCGTCTGTATCTGGGTTGTAAAGTAAATCACCAGTAGCTAAAGGCTGTCTTTTTGTTTTTTTATTGACTTTTGTCAACTCATGCATAAACCCAGGCCATGCTGTGGTCAGATTAAACCATTTTCTTCCTTCATTTTCTCTTTAACGTCAGTAAAAGGCGCTTTTGCTCAGTTGGTGTTATCTCAAATGTAGATTTTCCATAGAACTGGAATTTCACCTGTTAACTTGTGCTTTTAAGAAGAAAGAACTCAACAGAAACTGGGTTTGATGAGCAGATCAGACAACCCACTTGTGTTCACTGTAGTTCAGGACTTCTACTGACTGATCCAAAGCTGAGGAACTTTGGGAACTTCTCTTAGTGCTGGGCACTGACACAGTAATGGGCAGTATGTTTGAGCGCAGTTTAATGAAACTGTTTATTATCATATCAAGACTCTTTGTCTGAAGTTGTTGTGTCAGTAAATTCGATTTTTGTCTCTTTCAAACGGAGCTCTTCTTTTCTGCTGGTTGTTAATCAGTTTGCAGAACTATCCCTGTATCTTGTTGTATTTTGGCAGATGTTGGAGTTTTATGGGGATCACGAGGAGGCTCTTAAAGTCCTGACTGACTATGCGTATGACAACAGTTTTCCACCTAATCCCAACGCACATTTATACATATACCAGTATTTAAAGAGGCACGACGCTCCAGAGAAGAGACTGATGAAAGTCTTAAAGGTAAAACAGCAAATTAAAAGCATCATTGCCTTTATATCATTGATGTATTGTTAAAGAATGAACATTAACCAATACTTTAAATGGTTTATAGACTATTATATTTAATATATGTTCTTATATTATTTGGAGCTACCTGCCATGTGTATTTACAGTTTTCTGTCCAAAACACTTTAAAAATTAGACTCTTTTTTTTTTGTTTTAGAACCTCCGTGTTTTAGTCCCAAGCCATGAGCTGATGTTGGAGTACAGCTCCCTCCTGCTTCAGTCAGGTAAAAGCAGATTTAATCTGAAATGGAAAGTTTCGCTAATAATTAATTACATGTGAAATAAAATATACTTAATTATTTTGTTGCCTCCCAATAAGAATTCTTCTGCAATAATAATAATAATCGGTTAATGCTTGTTGTTGTTTTAAATTTGTTTTGCTTAAAGAGAAAAGGAGTGACACTCAGAAAGCTTTAGGAGTTCTTCTTGAGATGCTCGACTTCGGCTGCTGGAGGAGCAACCTGGACGTGTGGAGGTGCTTACAGGCCGCTATTCAGGACCTGCAGTCACAGTACGCAGAAAAGTCTTATTTTCATTGAATCGTCAACCGACTGCTGCTGAGTTTCCTGGGACAAACGGACGTTAAAGCTTGTCTCTGTGGGTCCGCTTGTGTTTTAAAACAGGGACGACTGGGACAGCGTCGTCTGTGGACGTATGGAGACGAGAAAAAACTGGTGGCCTGCGCTGCATTTCACAAGCTTCCACGCTGCTAAAGACTCCGAGGAGAACCCTGAACTTCTGGAAGTGAAGGCATCGCTTGCGAAGATCCTTTGCCCAGGTTAGGAGATGTGCATTTTATTTAAGAACGAAAGCAGCGTTCCTTAAAGAAAAGCGTCTCAGCCGTCAACTTCCACGCCAGACGTTTTAAACAAAGATCTTGTGTGAACTGTCAGCGACTGAACTGAGCTTCTGTCTGATGTGTTATTATTATCTTGGACTTTGCTAATGAGTACATTTGTTTTACTTTATTATTCTGTGTTCAGCTCAAATGAAATCACTTTAACGCTCTCATACGTAGCTGCTTACAGAAGGGTACATTTCATCATACATCATACATCTCAGAGCACATTTTTTTTATCTTAACATACAAATAAAACCAAATTTAGATTTACTGGTGTGTTATGCAGTCATTTGCAGCATCTAATTTACAACCACTGATTTATTCATAATCGTCTATATTTTTCTGTCTTAAAGGCACGTTAAAGGAATAATGTAAGAGTTTATGAAAATATTCAGGCGTTTTGTTAGTCTGACACCTTTAAATAAACGTGCTACATGTTCTTTAGGTCCTCTTTATTTGCCTCTTGTTTCTCTTTTGACAGATCGAACACTGAGATACGCTGCTGAGCGGTTAACTAAAGGAGAGCAGACTTGAGCCGGAGGCGTCAAACCGTATCGTCTGTGAGTAACAAAAACAAAAGACTTCATGCAAGGCGTCTCGATGGATTTCAATAAGACCTCTAAGTTTGTTTTAGTACAATGTTTTGTACGTCAAGGTTCAAAGAAACACAGAAACGGGTTCGAACTGATAATAAATGAGGCGCAGCTTTGCTCTCTTCTTGCCACCATGTGGAGCTCTTGTTCTGGAGTTCTGTGAAGCAGCAGAAACAGAATCTAGCTCCGGATGTCAGGACGTTTCTGTTTAAGAGCCGAATCTTACGTGACCGTTGGATTGAGGTAAAGAGTATTAACCTCTCAAAGCCGGGGAAGGTTTCCTGCTGTCGAGTTTACAGTCATCACAGACTGAGCAGCGACTCGGCTGATTCAGATTCAGTTTTAGTCTGTTTTCTGTTCAGACAGGTGATAAGATTCAGGGTTTATTTATAAAGCTGCAGTCAGGAGGCTCGTCGTTTTTTAGAGAGTATTTCTGTTTGTGGACGTTTTCTAAAAGCACGGCTTGATCCTGGCCTTCAAACACTGGGCTCATTTCTGAGTCCTCTACACCCAACCATCAAATAAAGCTTTTTATCCAGCAGCGTGCAGCGTTTAATAAGAGAACGGCTTCGTAATGATTTTGTTTCGGCCCTCCACAGCGTTGGCTACGCAGCAGCTCAGTCAGCCATACTGTATGTGTTGCTTTGCAGTCGTTACATAAACCGAAGCCCGGAGCGTTTTCCCGACAACAGGAGCAGCTGGAGAAGACATCTGGGAAAAACACAACACGTGTCGTTTTGAAAATTCAAAAACCCTGGGAGCAGCGAGGACGATGGAGGCAGGAGCTGCTTGTTGGTCCTGCCTATGATGTTGTTTTTGTTGTTGTTGGAGGTTTTTTTTTTTTTTTTCGGGGACTTCTGAGTTCAGTTAATTATCTACACAGATGTTCTCAGTCGAGCCGGTCATTGTGCTGCTGTTGGAGCTGCTCCTTTGGGAGTCCGTTTGAAGGATTTTCTTGCTCTCTCAAAGCTCGGCCCTTCGAAGACACAAGAGACCGTGTTTCAAACTGCTCCATCCTTGTTGTTTTTCTCCTATTAAACTTTGCTTAAAAGAAAAGGAGCCGTCTTGTTTGGGTTTCATGTTCTCCTTGACCTCAGCAGTCAGACTGAGGTCTGACATTAGAGGTTGACGTAATCGCCTGTTTGAGACCACTGAAAGGTACGAACAATAGAAAGTGCCCCCAACGACCCTTGTTGCTTCCTGAAGCAGCTGTTTGGGTCTGAGGGCAGGTTCTCGTTAACAACAGTGTTGATAAATTCAGCTTTCTTCCCACAGCTTTAGTCTACATGCTTTGGACTTTAGGTGTTGATCAGCCCTGCAGTGCAAATTTGTGATGAATAATAGATTAATCAAATGAGGATTAATTGATGAAAACTAGCATTTAAAGTTAACGTTGCATCAAATGAGGATTAGCTGGTGAAATAATTCAATATAGTTGAACAAAATGGTTCAGGAAAAAAAACAAAACAAGAAACTTCAGTGTGAAAGCGGAGAGCTGAAATGTGTTCTGCGCATCTCATCTCCCAGAAATGATAAAAATGAGGTAGCATGGATAGAGCCGAGAAAAGGTCACATAAACAAGAGTTTATACTTCAGAAACTGAAATGAAACAAAAATCCCATCTCTGGTTGGTCAGCTTGAGTGGCTCGATTAGACCCATAAACCTGCAACTTCTTTTAAGATTTGAATTTGGGGGGATAAGCGGAAGAAGATGGATGGATGGATGGATGGATGGGTGGATGGGTGGATGGGTGGACGGACGGACATTTAATTGGATGCAAAGGTGGCATTTGCTCAAAAAATTACAAGTCATCAGATTTTTTTCAGGGCACAAAAAGAAAAGTTTTTTACCTTTTTATTCCCCAGTTCTGGAACATTACAGTAAAAATGCAGCTTTATTCTTCAACAAATCATTGCTTAAAATGTTTTAATTGGAAATGATTGCTCTGAAGTAAAAACATGATTTATGAATGTTAAAATGTCTCCTCTTTATGTCTTCATGTCCTCTGAACAAACAAGGAGATGAAGAGTTGTCATGAAAATCAAAAATTTAAACATTTATCTTTATTGTAACTTGTTTTATCTGTCTAGCTCAACAATGACATAAACAAAGGACTTTTGTACACGTGTGGTAAAGTATTTTTGGAGTTTGTTTCCTGGAAAATATTAAGTGTTAATGACTCATTTTGTCCTCTGGGGACTAAATCAACTCAGCACCAACCATTGGCTCAACTTAACCTGTTAAAAAACAAAGCGGTATCTCATCAGGCTTCTGGAGCTGAGCAGACATTTTTAAAGAGCTTGTCCTCCATCTTTATTTAGTTTTACAGGAAACACAAACAGACGTGAGCAAATCGAAGCTGCAACCGTTCCACCAGTTTGATGAGACGGTGTGACGGTGTGACACGCAGCATGTTCAATCAAACATGGCTATTAGGAGTAATAAAAGGCTATTTGAAAGCTACCTAAAAGTAGCAAAAGGCTAGCTAAAAGCTAACAGTAGCCAAGCAATTGTCAAAAGGGAAAAGTAGCGCAGGAAGACTAAACTAGAGCAAGAAGCTAAAGCAGATTTCAAAGAGAACAATATTTCTGAAGGAACTGAAGAGATGTTGATGTAATTCTAGGGGGAAAGTTATTGTAAATAAAGTTAAATATTTTGAAAAATGTGCCACAAAATCCAAAAACCACAGCACCCGTCTCCTGAATGAGCTGAACGTTTTGATATATGAATGACTTAAAAAGTACGCAGAAGTAGTTGGATTGCAAAAAAACAAAAAACAAAAACGGATGCTCAATCCCAATATCGCTTGTTAATCACCTGTTCAGGCTGGTTGCATTTAGTGGCAAGAAAAACGAACAGCGTAACGAGAAATGTTCCGATTTAACGCCTGACGTATGAGAAACATCCATGTGTTCCTTTGCTCTGCGCACGTGACGTTAACTGGGTTTTCTCTCCCCTCAGACCTTCGCTCCTTGCACACCCAGCAGCCGGTGGCTTAAAGTCTCGCTTGGCTGCTCTGCAGGGGTCCCAAGGATTTGAGGCCTAAAATCCAGACTTTCCACAGCCACGTTGTGAAGGATCTCAGGAACTCTGCAGGACATTTGAAGCGTGTTGGGCTTGAAAATAAGACAGTGTGATAATTCAGCCATGCAATTTGGACTTAACATACTGATGTGTTCAGCGGCGCCGCGAGCCTCGAGCAGGAAGGAGATACATGAGGCATGAAATCAAGAGCTCGCAGCTCCAAAACACGACGGAAGATCAAACTTATAAATAAAAGGGAATTTTAAAATAGTGAACGAGAAGAAAATCCTGCATAAGTCTAAATTAAACGGCTTTGGAGCAGAACGACCAGAGTGTAAGGGGTGTATCCCAAACCTACGACGGGCCTGTTTGAACAACGGGAGGACCGAAGTGTTACAACGCTGACAGAGACCGAGACATAAACTGCTTGAGGGGAGCTGATTCTTGTGGAGATGAAAATAAATTAAAAAATAAAGAAAAAGGAAAGCTATCCCAAAATATCTTCTGCGTTCTGTCCTGTGAAGTTGAAAGTGACAACTGCGATACTTTTGTTCTCAGAGTGCAGCTGCAAAAAAAAAAAAAGCTCTCAATAATGTATTAGAGGAATAGAAAGTGTGTGAGCTGATTTCTGCTCAGCTGTGTGTGTGTGTGTGTGTGTGAACTCTGCTGTGCACCACACGTTTCAGCTCGTGAACACGTCTAAGACTGGTCTATTTACCCAGCATGAAGTTAACCTCATAACCTCACAGGAATACTGCTAAACCAGGGGTTTGATGATTGGTCGGGGCTAATTCCTGGATTTATTTGTTCATTTTCCTGGACACAAACAATTGCTGCTGTAATGACACCAACACGCAAAGCGCTTCGATCAATGGAGCATTCACCTGAGGCTGTGGCGGTGTAATTTCTTGAGTGGCCCCGTGTGATGAATTGCAGCCCAAATGTTGTGGCTCTCCTTTAGGTCTGCGTGGAGCACGAGCAGAAAAACAAAACCCTGAGCGATCAGCAACATAAAAAACAAAAACAAAAGAGAAAGGAAGCAGAAGTGAATTCTGTGCAGGCATCAATTATTAAGGTGCGGATGACAGCCGTGACAGTGCATCTATATCACATCTAGGAAAGAGGAAAGTGACATGCTGCTCTGAATTTACAATGAAGCGTTTAAAGTCCTGGCTCCTGGTGCCGGGGTCGAGTGTTTTCTGAAATGTTTTGTGTTGTCGAATGTGGATCTATTGATTCTCTTCTGTTAGTGTCTTGTGAACTTTATGGTAACCAAGAAAAGGGAGAACCTTTATGGTTTCTCTTCTGAATATTATGCATAATGTTTTTTTTAAACGATGAAACAAAGGGGGGAAAAAACAACCAAATTGTATTTTATGGAGGAGTCTAGTATCTGGGAGTCTTGGCAGGATGGAGTGGGAGTGATGAGGGTGTTGCTTCGGTCTGTCGTAGTGAAGAAGAAGCTGAGCCAAAAGGCAAAGCCCTTCATTTTTGGGGTCCATCTATGTTCCAACCCTCACATAGGGTCATGAGGCCATGAGGTGTGGATCACGGTCAAAAGAATGTGGTCTTGGAGATCCTGGATTCAAGTGGCTGAAATGAGGTTCCATGTTGCGTGGCCGGGGTCTCCGTCATCTGGTAGAGCTGCTGTCCCTCCACATGGACAGGAGTCAGCTGAGGTGCTTCGTCTGATTAGAAAGCCTCCTGGACACCTGTCTTTGGACGTTTCCCAGGCATGTCCCACCAAGAATTATCTGGAGGGATTATGGATCCTTCCTTTGGCCTGGTAACACCTTTGGGATTCTCCAGGAAGAGCTAGAGCGTGTAGCTAGGAAAGAGGTGCAAGAAAACGGACGGAGGAATGAATGGATGGATGGATGAACTTTACTTTGGCATAAAGACAATTTCCCACATTAAACAGCTCTATCACAGTTCTAAACAAGGAAAACAAAAAGGTAAATAAAAAGATGAAATCACTGAAGCTGGTTTTCAGTTCAGGTTCAGGTTATTACTCCTACAATAAAAAGTCCAAAGGTAGAATATTTGATTAATATATTCATTTAAGTTGTTTTCTTTTGACCTTTTCCCTAATTTTGCAAATTCATATTTTGTTTTATGACCCAGAAAGGAGAAGCGGGTAAAGAAAATGGATGGACGAATATTTTGCCTTATTTGAAAAAATGTAACACAAGGTACTATCATTCATTCCTGCAGGGGGCACTCTAGCTGAAACATCAGAAAGAAAAATTTGTCTTTTAAAGCATTTTTAAAGCAAGTTTTCTAGTCCTATCTTGTTATATTTCCCCCCAGATTCATTTTTATTCAGCACAAAAAACAATCTGTGTAAGATCAAATAAAATTTGGTAAATGTGTTAAACATTCACACGGTTTGATCTTTTTATTCGTGCTCTTTTCTTGTAAACCGATGAGTGCTGTTGCTGTATAAAGAAAGATAATGAGTGGGTTTCAGTAAAGATGGAATCTTAGATTTTTCACCTCCCATTTGAAATCCTTTTTCTTCAAATGTCAATAAAAGTGTAATGGATATTTATGCTACTTGGCAGGTGATGTCATTCACAGCCCCTTTTTGTTTCACGCTTTTTGTTCTCCTCTGAAACTCTACTGATGTGATACCAGGTAGGCAGAACCATTCTTTGAACTGATTCTTCAGAAGCCTGCCGGTTACCTGTGCAAACCACAGTGACTCAGAAGCGTACACGAGCCCACTGACTCACGCCGTCCCCACTCATCTGTTCTCTGTAACGAGCAGAAAAACAAAACAAAACGAGTTCAGTCTGACCTGAAGCCTTGTTTGTCAGGGTTTGCCAGGGAGCTCGTGCGGTTGGAAAATACAACCTAACCTGGTGCTTTTTGAATGAATGTGGGAGAGGGTGACCCATCTGTCTGTGTCTGTGTTTCTGCCTTTACTCATCCCTCTTTGAACAAGAACTTCCTCTCACTCACCGGTTTGTCTGCTGACAGATATTTCACATGTAAAGGCTGACATGACGGGCTGTTAACGGCAACACCGTGAGACCACATATCCAAGCATAATAATCTGGACATGCACACAGTGGACAGTGTATTACTACTTCCGGTTACGGAAGACACTGATGATGGAGACAAGCCGTCCTACATCGGTTATCTTACATTTAGTCAGTTACTGAAGGGCAGAAAAGCAGCAAAAAGGTTGATGGAGGAATAAAAGTAAACCGTGAAGCAGGAGGTTTGAATCCTCGTATGAGTGATATGTGCTGATTATTATTTTTTTAAAATATGGCAAGAAAATGACAAAGTTAGTTAGAAAAAGCAAATGTTTTGATAACGTTAGCACACTTCTTCATGCAAACAGCTTGTCTTCCCGCTTGGTCTCCATGAAGATTAGTGTCTTTAGCGCAGAGCATTTATTTTGTTTAACAGTCAGTAAATCTACATTCATGGGTTTTTCAAGTCTTTGGCAGTTCAGTATATACTGAAAAACTACTGTGGGTTTCAAATTGTGGTGTGGAGCAATGGGCACAAGTTTTCCTCTTGGCTAAGCTAACGGCTAGCCAAACAAGGGCCCCTTTTCTATTGTTTTTCAGGCTTATAAAACAGCTGCTTCTCAAAAATGTCATGGTGCTGTGAAAGAACGTTACATTAGCTAATGTTAAACCTACATTTTCACATTCTTTAAATGAGTTTGTCATTGTGATCTACGTTCAACGCATACATTTGCGTAGTAACACAGGTGTTCAGTTAAGGAAACAGCAACAAACTGAACAACATCATGTAAAAAAGTGGAGGTTTAATATCAGTTATTGTATGGTTCTTTTACATTAGTATGAGATTTTTAAAGAGAGAGTTGGTCCTCGTTTAGCTACCCATTAGCCTAGCCTGCTGTTTTCTCCATACTCCGTCCTCCATGACGGATGTCACGGCTGATAAGGTACTAACTACTGATAACTATTTGACAGCAGATCACTTCAAAAATGACTGGACTATCCCTTTAACTTTCCAGGTGAAATCCCAGAGACTTGCAAACCATTGCATTCAGTTTTAATTTACATTTGTCACAGCGTCCAAACTGTTTCTACACCGCGGATGTAGATTTTCACCAAACAAAGGTTTGAACGACGAGGCGGTCGTCCGTTTTCAGCTGAAACTTTCACCACCTACCGTCAAAAATGTTCTTTTCCTTCTGCGTTCAGAAAGGTTGTGATGGTGCACAGCAAGCTGACATTTCACTGCCGTGGCCTTTAAATGTGCAGTTTGTGTGTCTTTGTGCCCGCGTTTGAATGTGTGTTGGGTCAGATTAACAAATGGTGTGGCCGGTGGCAGGATGAATAACGGCATTAACCGGCGGACAATGGGAGTGTGGGACTAAGCCCTTTCACAACCTGTCTGACAGCTTGGAGCGTTGATGTCATCCTCTGACTCAGGCCGTTACTGCCGCCGCTGTCACCCTGGACGTTTGGATGCCTGACATCACCAGTGACACATATCACTCTCTGCTTCATAGGTTCCCCGCTTTTGTCCTCCTCTGCCTCCTGTCGTTTGCATACTCATCAGCTTTCGCGGCGTTGTGGACTTCCGCTTTGCTAAACCGTAAACACGGAAGAGAAAAAGCACAAAAGACAATTTTCTTTTGCTCATGGTCACCTAGATAAAAGAGAAAAAACAACGCTTGCTCTTGTAACGAGGACTTCTTATCATTGTTTTGTGTGTCAATAAAGAAAAGTGTGCTTAATTCAGAAGGACACGTTTTTTTAGTAGGACTAGACACTAACTATAGAATGAAAATTAAAGGTCTAGCGCTCCTTGAAGGAATGCATATAGCCCGCCATCAGAGTCTTACTTTGAAAATAACAAAACACACAGCCTCTTTCTCATGCAATATTTTGATATCTTGTGTGATCTGTCCGAGTCTGTGTTGTGAATGACTCTCAGCTACTACCATGCCAAATTCTAGCTCAATATATGTGAAATTCACTGAGTTACAGCCATTATGGGGTAGGCTTGGGTCAGATAGCTGTGGCATCCACCTTGAATTGAGTTGAATCCAAAAGTTAATCGGTTTTAGATGATTATCCGATCTGAAAAAAATCTGAGATTTTTACCAAAATCCATTTACTGATTCAAGAGATATTTTGCTAACTGACAAACACACACATCCACACACACCTGGACAAAATCCTTATTGCTTCACCTTCAGCATTAAGTGATAATTAAACTACAAGCAGATGTACTCAAGACAAAAAGAAAAAGAATCTGACCTGCATGTTTTTTTAAACACTTGATCCATAATTAAATGGTAACAAAAACTATTAAGAAAGTACCCTTAATACTTGCAAAGAGAAGCTAAAACAAACAAAAGAAAGAAAAACAAATTCCAAACGCGTTTCTTGGTTGGAGGTGGATCTCGTCTCCTTATCACTGAAGAACATCTGCTCATCAGAACTAAAGTAAGGCTTCAAATCGACTTTTCTACCCACCAGGTGTCTGGCTGCGAAATCCTCCTCAGTCACACAGGAAGTGAAGCATTTTACAGATCTGACAGCCACAGCAGCTTGTTTGGGATAATAAGGAAAAATGGGAAGAGTTAGGATGAGTAACGTCAACATCCGAGGCTGCAGGGACAACAGGGTAAAAACTCCCCCCTCAGGTAAAAACTGCAGGAAAAGAGAAGATTTCTTTGTTATTGTCCGCCTTTGCATTTTGGCGTGCGTGTGCTTGCGTCTGTCTGTTAGCAAAATAACTCACTGGACGAACATTAATGAAACTCTCAGAAAGTAATCCCTGCGTATACATCTACAACTAACTGACTTTTGGAGCCACCTCGATTCAAGATGGCCGCCTCAGCGAACTCACCTGGCTTTAATTCCGTCAGTTTTACAGATATTGTGCTAAAATTTTGTGTATTTGTAGCTGAGAGTCATTCACACCATATACACAAAATACCACTCAGTGCACAAAATCTTTGTTAAAAAATGTAGTATTAACTGTCAACCCGGGTTGTCTGTTAGCAAAATATCTCATGAACCATAGGATGGACTTTAATGAAACTTGCAGAAAGTAATCACTGGATGTATGTCTACAACTGATTAACATTTGGGGTGAATCCAATTCAAGATGGATGCCACGGCTAATCAACATTAGCCAACACAAAAATGGCTGTAACTCTGTTAATTTTACAGATATTGGCCTAAACTTTGACGTGGGAGAAGCTGAGAGTCATTCCCAACACATACTCTGAGCCTCTTGCGTTAGTGCACGAGACCGTCCATGTTTTTATTTTCAAGGTTTGACTAAAACGGCTACAACTTCTTTATTTCTTGACATACAAAGATTTTAGCTTGAAACAATAGCATAAACAGCGGCAGGAGCCATATGCATTTCTCCAAGTCAATCTAGGCCTTTAATTTAATGTTTAAACAAAGATAAGTGGTATCCGTTATATTTGTTTTATATTATTTACAGCCTTCCTTTGCAGTCCTGATCAGGTCTTTTCAAAGCAGGACCACAGCTGCTGACAGAGACGGAGGATAAAGCTCAGCCTCCTTTGGGAGGAATCATTCAGACCTAAAATGTCCATGCAGCAGGTGATCCGTCTCCCCCTCATCCTAGAAACTGTTGCTATTTAGACGGGATTACCAGCGAACGCAGAGAGACTCATTGTTATTTATATTTTCTTATCCGTCTGTTTTAGTTTGGACTTCTGGAGCAACGAGTTCATCTGATAACTTTCTCTGCTTCGAGCGGTTTGGTTTATAACCTCAGAGCAGACACAAACACTAAGAGAGATGGGTATAAATATCAGGGGACATCATCACCCCCCCATGCCTCCACGCCTCCACCCACCCATGTGTGACACATCTGGGTTAAGGTCAGAGTTAATTTAAGCTCCAACTGCAAACAGAGTGAAAATATTTGCAATTAAAGCACGAGGTAAACCAAAAGTACGCGACTAGTGACACTTCCTCGTTTAGTTCCTGCACCGCATCTGCAAGAAAAGAAACCGAGAGGGAATGTTTAAAACGATTCAGCTGCGAACTGAATAATATTTGGTTGTTCCTTAGTGATGGTGAGGATGAGTCACCGCTCGTCTGCTGAAGGGACATGCCAGCGTGAACACTGAACAGACTGGTCGAACTGGGAGAAAATAGGTTTGTTATGAGTTCGGTGATGGAGCTGTTACTTCACCTCTCTGGGTAATCTGTCGCAGCTGCTGGCCTCCTTATACACGCACAAAACACTAAGAGGAGAAATTTTCCCATTAAGTAGATTTCTTTTCACTTTCACTGCCCACAGCCAACTTTCAGAAGCCCTCCACCTTCAGCTGGAACTCCCCTGTGAGGTGGTTTCTGAGGAGGCGTGGAGCACCAGATAACTTATCACATCCATTAACATATCCTTTCTAACACACTAATGTCTGAATCTGGGTTATTTTTGGGGGTTTTAAATTACTTTCAGACACTTTTCAGAGTTTAATCATTCAAATAATGGCCTGAAGTATTACCAAAACCCAGAAAAAAGCAGAAGTTAACGTGTTAAAGTTATAATATCGGCTGATTAACGTGAAAGCCTCTGCTGAAGTAGCTGAAATGCTGATATTTCAGAAGATATTGTAAAAACATCAGATTTTAAGATTAAAGTCGCAGCTGACTGTAAAACTCAAAGTGTTCTTTTTTATGTTTGTTAAAATGTTGTTAAAAGTTTTTTTAGAATTGAATTCGAAGCTGAAACTACTGGAGCAGTTAAAACACATTTAAAGACAGCAGGTTTACTGAAAAAATAAATGCCATTAAATGAGGTTTGGAAACCAGAGAAAACACAAAAGTTAAGACCAAAAAGCTGAATTTAAAGTTTTAGCTAAACAGTGAAAGCAAATGGAAAAAATGAATCAGTACAGAACAAAACAAAACCAAAAGAAAGAAGTTGAAACAAAAAGTAAAGTTAGAATAATATTATTCAGAATAAACCACAAAATTTCCAATTATTTGTTCATAACAAC
>JAOXNZ010000085.1:7263383-7276710 GCA_028566095.1 Kryptolebias brasiliensis
AGTCATTTCTTTGATCATTACATCACTGCTGCAATTTTGAAGACCCAGAAGAACGTCCACCATTTAAGACACTTCAGCGGTTTTAACGGTTTTAATGGCACAAACCAGCACTAAAAACGTAGACCACTTTGCTTTTTTTTGGAGCAAGATGCGGGGATGGTGACCTCTGGATGACCTAAAAAATAATTTTTAACATCTCAGAAACCAAAGCAGCACAACTGAAAATTTTAATTACACAAACCAGCACAAACGGAGTACTAACCGCTCATTCTATTTGCTGGAATTTTTCACGTGGGTGGGGTTTCAACTTCACTCTGCTAATGCACCAGTGTGCTTCAGAGGGATGTACACTTGACAATCATCTGCACATAAATGAAAAGGAATAATATCCTGTCTACAACAAACAGCACCTAGTGGCAGCGGGTATAAAGAAAAAAAGTCCAAAAATAGAACCTTGTGGTACCCCTCACAGGAGAACCACATAAGTGGAAACAAAATTCTAGATGTTAAAAGAAAAACTTCTATTAGAGAGGTAGGACCTGAGTCATTGGAGCACTGACCCTGCAATGCCTACCCACTGCTCAAGCCTTTAGATGAGGATCTCTTGGTCCATAGTGTCAAGCCAGCTGTTAGGTCCAATAGGACAAGGAATACAGAGTTTCCAGACTTCATTGCTGTAAGATGTCATTAAATCAAGAACAAGAATAGACGGCAGATGTTTTTTGATTTAGTTTTATTAAAAATGTAACACTTTAAATTTCCCATGAGAATGAATACACATAACTGAACCTGTTAATATTTATATATGTTTTCGATTTTGTTCAATGAATTATTTTGATTTTTGTTATTATAGTTTTTCTCAGTCACTTTGGTACAGTTCTCAGATCAGAATTGAAATTCTCAAAACTACTTGTTCAATCTTCACATCATTGGGTCACCTGTGCACATCAATCAATTCAGTCAATTTATTTATAAAACGCTTTACAAACCAAAAGGAACCAAAGTGTTGTACAGGTAAAATTAAAAATAAAATAGAAGCAAACCAAATAATAAAAAGCAATCTGTAATCAAATACAATATTGACAATATAAACAATAGGATAGGAGCATAGAAGAACACAAGGGCTGGCCTAATGGTCATGCTCTTTACAACTGAGAATCTGATTTTATTTGATTTTTTTACAAATCTGTCTCTGTAAAGAAAAATAAATGATTCATTTCATTTGGAAGGTAGCTCAGAATCTCCAACCAGAACTGTATTTTATTTATTTTTGCTGATAATTTTCAATTTGTGCATAAAATATAAGTTGATGCTCAGATGTGTAAATAATTCTAAAAGTGATCAGGAAAGTGTGACAGAAATTATACTCAGTTATGAAAAACAAAAATTATGACATTAACGGTTTCATTTTTTATTTTGATAGAAGACTAAAAGTGGTCAATGAAGTTTTTGTTATTCTGCAATCTTAAAATTAGTTCAAATCTTTTGAAGTGGGGTTTTGTGGAAAGGATTTGAACAGGTAACATCTTACCTGTTGTAGATAGCTCTTTGAACGACTTCAATTAGAAGAATTAGAGTTTAATTCTGAACAGATGGACAAGCTAATGGCTAGTCTGAGTCGTCGGTTTTGCATTGTGTGGTAATTTCAGCAGAAATATTACAGTATTTCTCCATCAAGTGCCCCAGGCGGAAACTGATTGCCACCGCTAGCTTCTGCTATTGCTATTTGTGTTTGCAAATTACCATCAAACTCATCGTAAATAAACATATAATGCAAACCTGACAGCCGTGTAAATGTTTATACATTTCTTTAAGGTAAAAATTGGTCATAACTTTTCAACTCGTGCCCATTTCAAAAAAATTTAACTGTCACAGAAGAGTGTATTTTAGTAGTTTTATACAAAAATATCCTAATTTAAAAAATGAATGAAAACCAGATAAACCAAATGCAACCAGCACAGAATATCCTCTCAGATGCGTCTTCTTTACGAGACTTGACAACAACAAAACAGCCCTTCCAGTGTGTATTTTAAGAGGCAGCCTCGCCTCCTGACATTTGAGCATCCAGAGTACACATCCAAAGCTGTTAATTATCTGCACTTGCCTCCATTCAGCCATGTGTCACATAGCCTCAGTAGTTACGAGCCTATATTTACTCCACCTCTGCAGACGTCTGCTGCCTCACGGTCGGTGGGGAATGGATGTTTATGGGAGGGGGGAGGGTGTCCTGAGGGTCAAGATCTCTCCATAGGAACAAGCACAAAAATAGTTTTTAGCGTTGTTTCTAATTACGAGCGATGAGTCCCCCCCCCCACCTCATTAATCCTTTTCCTATCAGCACTTGGGCCGCCTGGCAGGACCAGAATAGCTCTGATCTTTGTGCTGCTGCACACCGCTCTCCAGCCAGCTCTGCATGGACGTATTAGGCAAAAAACAAAAAGAGGAGGACCTACGTTTTTCTACACACACAAACACACACATTCAAGAGTGTGTTTGCTTCTCAGTCAGAGGAGGAGGTAAAATCCAGCAGAGAAGAAGACCTGGAGAAGGCTGGGCGTCATCAAAGCTGTTCTAAATACAGTCACTACAGTGTAAAACAATGCTTCTTATGTTTAGGAGTTCTATAAAAGACAAAAGTAGAATTTGGTTTAAGCCTATTGATAGGAATACAGTATTTAAAAGAAGACAAACTAGAGTATTAATATAGGATAAGATCATTAAAGGTGCTTCAATAAAGCAGCTTTGAAATAAAACATGCAGATTAAACACCAAAATAAGTGGCTCAACTGGGAACCATTGACTTTGACTTTCGGTAGCATTACGTCGCACCACAAACACAAAATTCACAAAAAACTGCGAGAAAGGAATGAATGGAGAACAATGGAATTTTGGAGAAACCCATGAGATTAACCAGTCCCCTCTTGGAGAACTGTAGCTGGAGAATACTTCACAGTACCAACATCATTCAAAGTTTAAATGGGTCACAGAAAGTTGGACTTTATATGACTGAATTGGCAGTTTAATATCTTTTACAGTTTTTACACAATTAGAGTTTAAGTTTAATGATTTTTGTCACTTTTGAGCTGTCTGAACATTTAAAATCTGTTGCAAACAAAAGTCCACAAAGGTTTTGGTACATATATGAGTTGCTGTTTACACTTCATTTTCAAACTATTTTTTCTTTTCGTCATACAGACATTTAAACGACACAGGTGGCACAATTTTTGCTTTTCGATTTATTACATCTAATGTCACAGTTTACTGTTTAAACATTATAGTAACTCCTTCTTGCATCTGTGCTTCCCAACGAGTGCCAAACTACATCAACTACATATTACCTATCCTAAACATAAATAAACATAGAATAAAATTGTTTTAATGTTTTTAGAAGGACTGACCATGACTGATAAATGATGAAATCTAATTATTTAAAAGAAATGTCACTACAAGGTTTTTTTTTTTTGCCACTCACAGATGTGTGGTATTGGATGATCTTCAAAATTAAATAATCAAGTGAAACATTTTCCTCTAAAAGAACTTTGAAAATATGGAAATCAATTAAATATGTCTCCTATGTTTTGGTGTGTGAATATATTTGCCCACATCAGTGGTTCCCCACCCTGGTCCTGGAGGAACACTATCCAACATGTTTTCATTGTTTCCCTGCTTTTCAGCATGTCGTCGACATCTACAGAAGCCTGTTAATCACTCACCCATTCAAATCAGGTGTGTCAAAGCAGGGAAACTACTAAAACATGGAGGATAGTGTTCCTCGAGGTCCAGGGTTGGGAACCACTGGCCCACACCATGTATGTGCTTGTGATGTGGATTAATTTGGATAAGCTGTCCCACTCACTGCGATGCTCTTGTGCTTCAAACATGCTCTGGCCTGTGATTCTCTACAGTCAGCTTTTAGTGCATCAGTCCTGCATTGCAGACAAAGAGACAAGACTGGAGCGTGAGACATGAGGCATGGTGAGGGATGGAGTAAGATGTACACAGAGTTGAGGCTAATTTCACACCAAAATAAATAAAAATTCTTAGAGTTTCCCTTGCTTGGCGCAGGAAATATGCTGACGTCTGTGCAGATGAAAGCATGCTAATATGGAGGACATGGATGAGCAATGAGCTGTAAGAGACAACATCAACGAAGGGCAAATATTTCTCTGCCCGATCAAAATGAGATCAGCGACTCCAGTTCTGCACAGAGAAGAGATTAAAATGCTGCCATCTGCAGCTGCTGAAGCTACAGGATTGCAAAGTGAAGGGAGTGGAAGTCTGTTTTCGGTTGGACTTTCCCCTGTGCCTGTCGGGTGTTGTTACATGTTAGCCTCACACTGACCGCGGCACGAGAAAGAAGGTCAGCGCTCAGTGTGGCGATGCAGCACCATATGTTGTACGATTTGGACTTTATTTGGTCACTTTAGATTAGACTCCTCCTTCACTTTATAAGGAAAATAACACAGTCATTTATTTGTCCACAGTGCTGTTTGAGGTCCAGCATTTCAACAAAGCATACTAACTATGCTACAAGCTTTATACAAAGATATTCATCAAAAAAGGCTACAAACCTTAGCCAAATACTGATATAAAAAGGGACAAATTGATGTTGTCGTCTTTTGTTGTGCAAAACTGAAGCCAGCAGAATCTGGTTTCTGGGAGCTGCTGTGTTGTATTTTTGGAGACACAGTCTGGGCTTTGAGTCTACTCCCCTACATACAATCATGGTGTTTTAAGGCATCAAATAAGTAATTACAACTAAACATATTACAAAAATAAGTATTTCAACAAAGAGCAACAAGTTAACAACTATGTAAATCAACAGAAGTCAACACTTCTACAGAAGTCTACACTGTTTTTCTCAGGGAAATATTTATTTTGCCTGAATTCTTTTTATACTTATACTGCAGCCAGTCTACAGAGAGCGCTTGTGCTGTTTCAGATTCAACTTCAGCGTCACGTTCCCGTGTCTAGTTATAATATATGATCTATAAGCTTTACAAGCAAACTCGAGCTCTGAGTGTGTTTGCAGATGATGTGACGTTATATTTGACTGTGCCCATGGTTTAGTTGCACATGTGGCCCGATTCCTTTAGCTAAACAAAAATGTCCCTAATTTGAAAAACAGTTTTTCCAAGTCTATTTCACCACTCAAAGTTTGGCTTACAACATTTGGGAAATCCCAGGTGAAAATAATGATATTTCAGTTCTGTTAGGCTGCTAAACAGCTTTCACAGAAGCAGAACATCCCCTGCAAAGACAGCAGCCATTATCAGTTTTTTACACTTATGTTTTCCTTGCTGTGCCAAAACCAATAAACAAGTCCTGAGAGAAATGTGCATCTGTCAGTGAGCAAAGAAAACTGGACTGAAGGAACTAATGACAAACGAGCAACAGGTGAGTGGCAATCAGCAAATAAAGGCCTGTTGCAAGGAGCTCTACAAAATAAAACTAGAACAAAAACCATCAGATAAAAGACAAAAACTAATAAGACAGAAGCAAAAAAAAAAGAAACAGAAACAAGGAGCAAGACTAAACTAACGCAATAAATCTGTTAAACAAAAGACTGACTTAAATGTACTAAGAGATAGTGGCCCTTTCTGTACAAAGTGACAAACTTTGAGTTTTGGGGTGGATTGTTAATTCAGAAATTCAAATATTTTCTCTCAAATAGTGTATTAACTGCACCACAAAGCAGATGGTGCCCTAATAGTCTGAAAGCCACACCAGGATTTTTACATTTGTAGCAGAAGTTTCAGCTATTTTCTTCAAATCTAGGGAAGGTTTGATTGTTAATATTTCAATTTCATCCTTTAATTTCAATACATAAAAGTTTGTTCCATCTCCAGGTGTCCCTGAAATCCCCTCTGTGAAGTTTAACTTGTGAATTTAATTCCAGAGGAAGTTCAGACTTTTATTGTCTGCAGTGAAGTTATCATGAGAGCCGTCTGGTCCTGTTCAGCCACCCTCCTCCTCTCTCCTTACCACCAGAACGAAGAATCAGCCCCCCTTCCTGCTTCCTCCTCATCTTTCCATCTACTTTTTTTTTCCCCCCCTGGGAAACCCCCCACCACAGCCATCATGACATATTCAACCCACCTATTATGTTGCACTGTGGGGGGGCTCTGCAAGCCTAAACAGTAATTTGGAGACCATTTTGCAGGAGTGTTTATCTGCCAAGTGCTCGCCCAAGTAGTCAAGGCCACACATCGCTCAGACTTGGACCAATCTTTGATGGATGATTGAGTCTCATGTTTCACTTTTAAACAAGTTGGTATTAGAGTTATCGCTAAAAGACCGTAATCTGAAACTTTACTGAGCAAAAAAGTGCTTTTTAATGTTATTTCATTTCTGTAATATATATATTTGTGTTTAAATCAACTAAAAATCAAATGTTTAGGATATTAAAGGCCTAGCATTCCTTAAAGAAATGCATATCGCCCGTCGCCTTTCATTCCAGACTTTTAAACTAAGACCCTCTTTTGTTTAGAAATGCCGGCATTGTTGCCGTTTTGGAGTATGTGTTGTGAATGACTCTCAGCTACTAAGACATTAGGTTTTAGCTCAATATCTGCTAAACTGACTGAATTATAGCCATTTTTGTGTTTGCTAAGGGCAGTTGGCTGTGGCAGCCATCTTGAAATGGATTGGCTCCAGAAGTTAATGAGACGTAGACGTCAACTCAGTGATTACTTTCTGAAAGTTTTAATGAATCCTTTCAGCATTTCTTGAGATATTTCAGCTCAAGTCACAGACAGATGAAGGCGCACGCAAACACGGGCAAAAACATTATTGCTCCACCTTCAGCGGTCTGTGATAATTATTCAATCCCATCTGCAGTAACCCGTCCGGTTCTGTCTGCAGACGGCGTTCTGAGGCGAGCAGAATGAGCTTGAGTTTGTATCCTTGACTTTCGCAGTCATGGAGGGTTCATATATGCAGCAGGTGTAACCCAATATGTCCATCAATTACCCCTGTTTCCTTGGCGCCTTCACAAACAACAGCTGCAGAGTTTAATAAACTGGCTGAGCAACTCAATCACACGGGCTAAAATATCACAACCCATCAGGACGATGAAAGTCATTTTCTCCTGTTGTCTGTGCTTCTCTCTGTAACAACAACTCCCTCATAAACACATACAGGCTCACATTTTTTAATTCATTTGCAATTTCATAGAGATAATGTTTTTTATTTTTTAATGGCCATGCTGACATGTCGTTTCGCTTGGCACCGAGGCATACGTGTTGTTGTATTGAGTTGCAGCAAGGCTTCATTTTTGGTTGGGGGGTGGACAGAGGTACAAATTTTTTCCATGGTAACCGGAGACTCATTCAAACCTCTGTCCTTGAATAGAGAGCTCCTGTCTCTTTTCAAACCAAATTTCAGTCACAGGTTTACGCACATGTCCACGCTCAGGGTTTTATCTTCATTTTCTGCATAGACAAAGAATAAAAAACCAAAATGAAACAACGGAGCAGAACAGAAAACAAAACCAAGTGGGATCATGGTGGCTGTCGAGAAGGAGAGACAGAATTGCAAGAAAGAAATTGATGTTGATCAAAAACGTTACATATTCCAGTGTGGGAGTGACATTTAAAATAAGCTAAACTACTTTTCTTTCAGATTCAACATGGCCACCACAAATAATCAACCTCAGCCTGCACAAAAATGGCTAAACTAAATGTTTTTGCAGATATTGAGCTAAAATTTGGCCTGGTAGTAGCAGGGACTGAAACCCAAAACATACATAACAGGTCACACAACATCTTTGTAGAAATTCTACTTTGATTTTAAACTGTTTCTTTAAAAGAGGAACAGTTTTCTACAAAAGTGGCCACATGACTTGTTTGCAAGGCCTCAAAGCGATTCAGTGTCTCACTGGACATTATACATGTGGGCAACAACAGAAGCTGCTTTACAAATGCTTTTTAAAGATACCTGGGAAGATGCTTGTAAGTTGATCTCCTTAGAGATAAAAACATGAGAGAAAAACCATCAAACTCGTAAAATAATTAGATATGTAATACTGGGTGAAAGGAAAAAAAGAAGACAAAAGATGTCAATAATTTCCAAGACAAAATGTTTTCTTGCCACTTGGATTTGACTCAACAACAAACAAACAAACAAACAAAACAAAAAAATTACACTTATCTCAGATGATTTTTTGAACAAATGAAATCGCCCAAACAAAAGAATCCAAATTGCGTAATCAGCTAAAATAAGATTTTTTTTTAAACAGAAACACATTTTTAAGGCTAAAGGTTGTGGTGTGTTTTGTCAACTGAGCATCACATCAAGTTTATTTGTTCATAACAATCTAATGAACATGAACAGATGTTAATACCATGTGATCATCTGGGAGGGTTCTGCTTTAACTCGGTATGAATGACTTTTTTTGTTTTACGCTGAATGCATCATGTCACAATTTTCAGCTCTTTTTTTGTTAATCACAGTTGACGCTTGTCAGTTCATCATTATCTGGATTGGTGTGCAATGCAAGCATGTAAATGCAAAATGACAATGAACCCATCAGCAGAACATTTGCATTGAGGCCTGAACGAGAACTTCAAGTCTGGTGTTAAGAGTTGTATGTATTTATTTAGAAGGCGACGCCTTCCTCTTGCTGCATACTCTGTTCTCTATGATTGTAGAGCTGTTCTGTGGCCAGACGAGCCATTAATCCAGCACTAAATTATAAAGAGCTGCAGGAGGATGTATGTGGGATCAAATCAAAATGAACAAGACAAGTATGAGGTAAAATTTGGAGCTCTGAGCTTCTGGTGGCTAAATATAGAAAAACATCTTAGATCAGAGGTTGTTATTATTTATGGTTTTGCCTGCATTAATCTAACATTAAGCAGCTCTTGTGTGTTTAGTTGGTTTTCTCTTCTTGTTTTATTTTGAATGAGCTTTATTTCTTGTAGGTCTTGTTTTCAAATCTAGTTGTTCTGATTAATTTTCTGTTTACTTTTGTTGCTCCTGGATATCCTTAGTAAAATGTGTCTGGTCTCTAATGACCTCACTCTCCCAGCAGTACCCGTTAGTCTCTGTGTATGTGATGGGCTGGCGACCTGTCCATATCAAGACCCAGCCAGTGTGGACAGAGGCCTTTTAACCTCACTGTGATTCACTCTGACCAAGAGCACAGCAGCAACACAAACAGCACGACGACAAATAAACATCGTATTGAGCTCCACATATGCATCAGGACATCCCATTACTGCTGCTGCAAACTGCAATTCTTCATGATCGCCCAAGAAGTCCGGGGGCTAATCTTTAATTATACAGTGACTCCAAGCAGCCTTTGTTCTCTAAGGTTGTCTTTTGTTCAGGATGGAAGAATCATTTGAGCTGAGTCAGGACTTTTATAAATAGCTCTGACTGTGATAACATAACTCTGCTTCTCAGAAGGGCTGATGAATCTCCCTGCAGCCACAATCAGACATGAGGGAGACACTGCTGTCCCCTGGTGGACAGAAAACAACATTTCTGTAATTCTTTACATGCAAAAGGAAAATCTCGTAAATCCACCAAGTTTATCCAACATTTTCAGCCATTAAGACAATGTTCACTTGCAGACTCTCCACAGGAACAGCAATGATTCTTCTCAACATTTTACATTTAGTTTGATAGTTTAACCTCGATAGTTTGGGTCATTCCTTTGTTCAACTAAGCTGATTAGATCAGGTGGTGGGAGTTAAAATTAGTCTCTTATAACTCCACGTCATTACAGTGGACTGTATTATTAATATGTGAACAAAATGTAGTAATTTGTAAAATAAACTCAGATTCTCAGAAATGTAACATATCAAATAATGCTGTTTATACTATTATTAGATGACATATTCTTTCAATTAAATACCATCATGTTTGGTTGATGGAGACTGGTAGCAGGACCCAAATGCAGGCACAAAATGCTGCCACCCAATCCACAACACAGTGGTCCCTTATAGCATCTTCTGCTGATGGTGGGTCCATAAGATGGTGGTTCTTGTAGCTTGTTTGGGCTGTGCTCATCCAGAGTCCATGGGTGAAGGTTCAGCCACTAGGCGCTCACTAATGAGCCTCTCCCCCAGGCCTGGCTCCAGGGTGAGGTACCGTTATCCCTAGTTTGGGCAACGTTTCTTGTTTCTTTGATCCTGAAACTATTGGAAAGGTTTTTAAATCATGTTTTGTTTGGCTCCTTACCCAGAACCAATTTGCCGGTGTGTCATTTATCTCAGAAATGGCTTCAGTGACTTTGTTATTGCTGTTGTTGTGTTTGTGGCTGTCACAGTTGTCCAGACCACGGTCGCTGACTTTGGAGAAGACAAAAGTTGACCAGAGCACAAAGTGTGACTCACCGGTGCACCAGTCCATCCTCTGTCTACATTGATTTGTATGCAGCAGCGGTTTTACCAGCCCCCCTGCTCTGATTAATGCATGTTTATGAGATACTGCATTAAACCTGTCATTGTCCAGATACCCCCTCCTCTAAGTTATCTGTGTATATTTTCCTCCCTCGGTCTCTCTGAGTTCTTTTTCTCACAGAAGAGCTTTGCTTATACGATGGGACAATGCAGAGCAAGCTGGGAAGCAGCAGGACAAGGGGGGAAGAGATGCTGCGTCAGGCAATAAAAGTGTCATTTCCCACCCTCCTTTATAAACAGGTCGTAATGTTGAGATGAGCCATTGCCTATTATGGGATCTGCCAAAGCCTGTGACGTCAGTAAACATTTAAAATGAGGCCTGCTCTTATAACCAATGAGGAGTAGGTTTTAACAAGCCGATTAGGGCTGCTGGGAGTCTGGACTAGCTCGGCCCGCGGTAACCCAGGTAGACAACGCACTTGTTATGTTTGAACTTGGGAACGCACTCAGGTCCAACACTTATCAAGTTTTCTTGAGAGGCCCAAACTTTGGATCATGAATATTACAGAGGTTATGGGGTTATGGGACAGCTTTATTACTCTGACAAACACCATTTCTCAGGGGTGGGGGGCTGAGCTGGAAAGACAAGACAGCCATATGCCTGCCTCTTCTACTTTGTAAAACAGGCTGTTGAACTTTTTAACTCTGTTGCATGACTTCTGATTCACCTTTAGTTTGCACTGCTTGACCCACAGTGTTGCTGCAAACAAGCGTTTATCTTTGGACGCAGTGATTCAGCACGCAGTCAGACCGAGGGAGCATGGAGGCTGAAGGGCTGCAGGAATTTGGGGTAGAAGTGCCTGATGTATGGCAAGCTGGTTGTGTATTTATTTGATATCCTTTATACTGTATCAAGCGTCTGCTAGTCCATGGCTACATTGCACTAGTTGCACATTTGGTTGCACTAGTTCAACTCTTACTAATAACACTTTTTTGCCAACTTGTAGCATTTTTGCCCAACTGTTGCAGCAGAAGTCACACCAGTCAGCCATCTTGCTGCACCTTCAGCACAAAAGTCCCAACTAGTTGTTGTTTTAACGCATTAAAGAGCCACTGGACCAAACTAGTCAACGACTGTGTCATACAAGTTAACAAGTAAGCATCAAAAATCCTTATATATTAACTAGTCAAGACAAATTATGCCTACTAGTCAATTAGTGATAATCAAATGAGAGAGGACTAAAGTTTTAAGTAATAAACTAGTTAATAAACTCTAAAATGCCAACTGGTGCACCTAAAATGTTGACTAGTTACCAGTAAGGTCAAATTTAGTTGCATTAGTTGACATTTTTTTGCTCACTAGTTAAATAGTAAGAACAAAACATGACAACTAATCAACTTATGCACCTAAATTGTTAACTAGTGAGGCCAAAATTTATTACACTAGTCTTCTAGTGGACATTTTTAGTTGCACTAGTTAACTAGAAAGAAAAAATAACGTGTCAACTGGTCGACTAGTGCACCTAAAATGTTGACTAGTTAACCAGTAAGGCCAGAATTTGTTACGCTAGTTGACTAGGTGACATCTTTTAAGCACACTAGTTACATAGTGAGGACATAAACATGACAACTAGTCAAACAGTGCACATAAAATGTTGACTAGTTAACTAGTAAGACCAAATTTAGTTGCACTAGTCAACTAGGTGACATTTTTTAGGTTGCACTTGTCAACTAGTAGGCATAAACTGTGTTGACAAGGCAACATATAAGTGTCTTAGGGCCCCCACATACTGTGCGTACTCCGTGAGCTGTGAGCGACACGAGTACACGTACGCGGTCATAAAAACTGATCTTTGCGCATGCGGATGTCTGCTTCGAGTCCACCTCGAGTACGTGCGGACCTCCGCGGAGTGAAGTACGCCAGAGTATGTGGGGTCCTTTAGATGCTTACTGGTAACTTGTACAACACAACCATTTAATGCGTTAAAAGACAACTAGTTGGTACTTTTGGGCTAAAGGTGCAGCAAGATGTCTGACTGGTGTGACTTCTGCTGCAACTAGTTTGGCAAAAGTGCCACTAGTTGGCAAAAAAGTGCTACTATTAAGGGTGTTTGTTGAACTACAACCAAATGTGCAGCTAGTGCCGTGTAGCCGAGAACTAATAGGCAAAAATGACACATATAAAGAATATTGAATAAATACACAAAGGCCTTGCCTTAGATGTGCTGCCTTTGACAACCTGCCTTCTTCGGAAAGTTTTTCAAAGTTCTAGCTTTTACAGCAGCTTCTTGTCTGCTCTTCAGGTGAAAATGCAGATTTTTGTCATAATGCAGGTGGCGAGCTCTAAGAGAAAGAGAGACCTGAGGGAACAAGGAGTAACAAGTGTGGAGGAGGAAGTGCTGAGAGGACGCCTCCCCTCCATATGCTCAATATGCCTCGTCAATATTTATGCAGCTCATGTCCACTTATCTTCTCTTCAGATGGGCAGTGGTGATGCATTGTAAATTTATATATACCTCTCATTAATCTTCTGTGCAGGGGAAGCAATAAGTCATTTATTATTTTGGAAAGTGACACTGCGCCCTCATGTGTTCGCAAGAGGCACTGCACACTGTGAATCTTTGGTCCTTTAGTGGTGGTGCTCAGCTTTGAAATAGATCAATAATTTATAAGTTTTATTTATGTTTTAAAAATTTGAACACATAAATTAAATGACTGTACATTGATAATAAGTTTCTACTTTTTGCAGAGATTTTACTACTGATCATGAGGGCGTTTTTGTTTCGTTATAGAGAAATTAAAAATAAAATCCTGTCATGAAATGTTCTTTTTATCTTTATAACATCTGGCAAATCACCAATAAAATGTACTTTACTTGGAGAAAAATTATCATCTTGACTAACTTTATATGGCAAAGACTGAAATAAATAAACCTACAATCATAAATTTAAAAGCTGTAGAAAAAAAAAGTGATCATT
>JAOXNZ010000085.1:7293526-7311160 GCA_028566095.1 Kryptolebias brasiliensis
CAAGCAACTGTTTCTACAACCCGGATTCCAACAAATTTTAGATGCTGTGTTTAATGTAAATAAAAACAGAATGCAATGATTTGCACATGTCATAAACACATATTTTACTCACAATGGAACATAGTAAACATATCAAATGTTTAAATAAAAAAAATACATAATCTTCAGAAAAAAAATACAATTTTTGAATTTTATGGCAGCAACACATCTAAAAACATCTGTAAACATCCAGGACCTGAGGAGAGCAGCTGCTGGAGGTTTTAGAGGAAATGTTGTCCCGTTCCTGACTGATGGAGGATTCTAGCTGTTCAACAGTCCTGGATCTTTACTGTTTCTTTTTGTTTCACGAGTCATCAAATGTTTTTAGCTGGTCAGAGGTCTGGACTGCAGGCAGGTCAGTTCAGCTCCTGGACTCTTCTCCTATGAAGTCCTGCTGCTGGAATGATGCAGTCTGAGGTTTAAAGTCTTGCTGAAATATGCAAGACCTTCCCTGAAAAAGAGAGTCTGGATGGGAGCAGATGTTCTAAAACATATATATGCTTTTCTGCATTGATGCTGCCTTTCCAGATGTGTAAACTGCCAGAGGCACTAATGTACCCCCATACCATCAGTGAGGCAGGCCTTTGAACTGTATGCTGATAACTGAATGCTCCCTCTTCTCTTTAGCACACAGGACATGGCGTTCATAGTTTCCAGAAAACAAAGTCAAATTGTGATTCATCTGACCACAGAACAGTTCTCCTGTTTGCCTCAGTCTATTTTAAATGAGCTTTGGTTCAGAGAAGATGGTGGTGTTTCTGGATGGTGTTCACATCTCTGCCTGATGGAGCTTCAAGCAGCATCTGTGGATGAAAGAGTGAACTGTGTTTACAGACAATGATCTGTGGAAGTGTTCCTGAGTCCATGCAGTGATGTCCAGAACAGAACCAGACCTGTTTTTAATGCAGTGGCCCCCGAGGGCCCCAAGATCAGAACCATCCAATATTGACTTTCAGCCTTGACCTTTGACCTCAGAGATTTCTTTAGATTCTTGAAATATTTCAATAATTTTCTGAACTGTAGATGATGAGATAGTCAAAGTCTTCCCAATTTTCCATTGAGTGACATTATTCTGAAATTGTTCCACTATTTTTAGAAAGACCAGTGAACTTCTGTCTATCTTAACATTTGAGAGATCCAGTTTCTTAAAAATGCTCTTTTTATACCCAGTCCTCTTATGGACCTGTTGCTAATGAACCTAATTAGATGTCCTCCAGCTGTTTCTTATTCATACCACTTATTTTCACAGCCTTTTGTTGCCCTTCTCCCAATTTTTTTGAGATGTTTTGCTGCCATCAAATAATTATTATTATTATTATTTTTCCTAAAAATGGTACAATTTCTCAGTTCTAACATTTGAAATGTTTACTATGTTCTATTGTGAATAAAATAAGGGTGTATGAGATTTGAAAATCATTGTATTCTGTTTTTAATTTACATTTTACACAATGTCCCAACTTTTTCTGAATTGGGCTTACATTTAAGAGTGACAACTTTCTTTCCGACTTTCAGACTTTAGAACCCACTTGAGTTAAACACGTTGATGTTTGTGAGGCCAGCTCTCAGAACGAGGCTCCCGGGGGAGGTTGAGATTAGCTAGAATGTGATGAGATGGTGACAAATCTCCAACACACCCCAGTATCAACAATCTCATGGTGCAGCCACAATGTGTGTGGGGGGAGGAGGTTAAGCTCCGATTGGGCCGGAAAACAAAACAAAACAAAACAAAAAAAATAGAGAAGTAGCCAGGAAGCAAGGTATCTGTTTCATGCCCCCCGTCTCTTTGCCTGCCACCTGTTAGACATGATCATTACCATGAAGCGAGGGTGTAGGGGGCTAAGCCGGCCACATTTATATCAACAAGCCGGGATAAAACTGTCTAATTATCCCCCACGGCCCCTGGCCCGGCCCCTCGACTCTCCCCTCAGAGCTGATTCCATTTGCCAGCCTGGACGGTAGCCAAACTCCGCGGGCTGGTATGTGAAAGCACATCCTAATGACAGCTCTCTTTCAATCCCAGGTCTTTGTAAGTGCCCGGGTTAGCTTATACACATTACGTGGCACCGGTCCAAGCCAACAGTTAGAAGGTCAGGACGAGGCTTAATGGTACAAGTTGTGAATTTATTGCTGTACCTGCTCTAAATATGTTATGATTTGAAAGTGTTGAGGTTCGTGATGACAACTGGGCTCCACTTTCAAAGAAAATATAGGTTTGGAGTCTGAGAACCAGACTGAATGAGGGTGGTGGTTTCATCCACAGCAGAAGCAAAGTTCTTTTCAGTGACTGTGATTCACGATAATACCTTTAACAAATTGAACTACATGTAACTAGATTGGATTTGTACTTGTAACTGCCCTCTGCCATGAAAGGTGGGCAGTCATATAATGTGTGTGTTGGATTGTCTGTTAGCAAAATATTTCATGAACCACTGGAGGGATGAACATCTACAACTGATTACCTTTTGGAGTACACCCAAATTAAGATGGCTGCCACAGCTAACCAACCTTAGCAAACAGAAAAATGTCTATAACTTAGTAAATTTTACAGCTATTGAGCTAAAATGAAGTGACAGCAGCTGACACTTGTCCCCACCACACACTGAAACCACTAACAGATGTTGGATGGATTTTAACAACACTCTTAAAAAGTAATTATTAGATATACATCTACAACTGATTAACTTTTGGAGTCAATTCAATTCAACATGGCCGCCACTGACCTTGAAAACACAAAAAAGGCTTTAACTTGGACAGTTTTACAGCTATTGAGCTACATTTTGGTGTGGAAATAGCTGAAAGTCAATCCCAACACATACTCTTCATGCATAAAGTTTTGTGTAAAAGTTCAACATGAAAACAGCAGGTGAAATTAGTTTCAATAGCTTCTTCAGATTTCAGCTTCAGATGACTTTTGTTGTCAATTACAACTAAGTGAATAAAGTGAATTGAACTAAACTGTAATTTTCTAACTTAAATAAGCATTGTTTTTTAAAGTATGTCAAAGCAGATCTGCTACATGCAATGATCTGACCCGACAGAGCAAATGTAGACTGAATGTAAGCAGTTTGCACCTGTGCAAAGCTGACTATTATCATAACAGTTTTGATGGCTACAGAGGGGAATGTGGTGGGAGGGTGCAGGGCATCCAGGTTCCCATGGGAGGTAGCATTAAAGTCTTAATTAGGACGCAGGGGGGAAGATTCAAAGTACTCCAAGATGGCGAGGGACGCAGCAATGGGAAACCGGAGCTGATCGTCTTTCCGAGTTCAAGGCTAATTGCTGAAAGGGATCTGACATGGATGTACAGGAAAACACGGATGGTATGTAAAAAGATGACGTGAGGTCATTTCTAAAAGCTGGTAGACTTGGTGGCTATCTTAATAAGACATCACTTACATGTAAAGATATTTCAGTGAAATTACAGTTTAACTAAATATAGTTCAGTATGTGTTTAAATTAAGAGTTTATTTTAATGAGTAGTACTAATGTTCCCTTTTTGTTCTATATTGGGCAAATTAATACTTTGTGGTCTATTAAAATTTCCTTTTCACCATGGGTGACCTAATCATGTCTCAGTGAAAGCTGCCATGGCGGCCTGTTTACTTCCAGGAATGTATTTGTCCTCAAGATCTCTGATAAAGCAGCAGCTGTGGCAGATATAATTACTACAACTGGGCAGAAACTGGAAGCTCGCCTAAAGTCTCGGGTCGAAGTTCTGCCTCTGCATCTAGAGTTTAGTTTACAGAAAGTCTAATGACCTGAAATAAATGACATTAGAAACCTAATAGGATGTTTGTTTGTTTGGCAAACTCGTAGTTGGCTAATTTAGGTTACATCATTTATAATTACGTTGAGCATTTTTAGCATCGAAGAGACTCTGTTATGAGGTTTAATCTCAACAGGTCTAAACAAAGTCAAACAGTGGTATTTGCTTGATGGAATAAAGAGCCAACAAAAAATAAATAAATCTAGGGATGTACCAATTAGAAAAAAAAAAGGAATTTTTAAATGTCGGCTTGGACAGGAATTGGTCAAACCTAAAATCAGCCGATTCCAGTCAGGAGCCGAGTAATTGGTGTATTAGTACATAAATATTTCAAAATTGATCTCAATAAAACACAAGAGTATCAGTATTTTTTATTATTTTCTTTATCACAGCTGGTGGAAAATAATCTAATAATGCAGAAATCAGATAATTAAAAATTAATTTTAGAGTGACATAAAATAAAACCACAGCAGTCAGTGACAGTTTGAAGTAAAAAATTATTGTTCACATTAACTTATAAGATCAAGGTGGTGACATTTGCTACAATAAGTTTTAAATTATACCAAATATACTTTTTCAGTAAAGGGTAAAGAATGTTTGTTAAATAAAATAACTGCCTCATTAAATAAATTCTTTTAACTGACATGATTTTCAAACATTTCTTCCAGATTTAATCCTTTAGGACCAACTTTGTGTGAAGAATGGTGCGCTGCTGTTCAAAAGATCATCAGAAATGATTCCCCTGGTGGTGTCCAAACTTTATAGAGTAGTATAAGTTAAGCCTGCTCTAATAAAAATACAGGTGCTTTTGTTCCTTTTCCAAAGACTTTAGCAGACCTCTTACAGCTAAACAGTAATATATCATTTATTTATTCTTTGACTGATGAGAAGTCAGTGTTGGACAGGGCTGAGTTAAGGCATTCCTGCTGTTTGTGACTCTTCTCCAAACACTGAAATGCTAGCTTGCACATTTTCCTTTTGGGGGAAAAAGATCATCAGCTTTGAAGCAGCAGAATTGCACAGGGATACAAAAAAAAAATCATATACAATTTCCACATGAAATAGGAAGACAGGCGTCCACAGGGAGACGATGAATTGAAACTGAGGCTGTGCCTGATAGACCACAGGATGTGCCTGCAAAATTTAGACAAATCAAAATGGCAAAAAAGTCTGTTAGTGCCCATTCATATAAACTGAATGGCTTGTTATGTTCTCTAGCCCTTGGAGGAAAGACTACAGGAAGAGCAAAATGGTTTTGACATAACTTTATTTTAGTGAGCTACAGGTTTTCTCTCCTCCCTGTGGTTTAATGCTGTATTCCACGGGGTCCCGGAAGGAAGCAGCCCAGTAAATCCGTACCGCTGGACTTAAAAAGGAAATCGTATCTGAAGACAGGTGAAAAACTGAAAGATAAATACATCCAGGCCTCTCGCCTGTAGCGCTTCTCTCCAGGGGGTCATATACCCAGCCACACAATATAATGGCAAAGGCATTTGGTTTAAATTTAGCCAGAGAGGAAGTTGTAATAATGAAATAACACCCGCTTACTTTTCAAAGCATAATTCATTTTTTGATTAAAAACTTGCAGCACATGCTACAGAGCACGGGCTGTTTCTTAGATATGTAGTGCAAGTATTTGGGTTTTCATCTTGTTAAAATGAAAATAACTGGGAACTTTTAAAATAACAAGGTGGTGCATAAAAAAGAAAGCCTTTACTTAGCCGAGTATGAGGAACTGAGCCGATGTGCACTTCTGAAAGGTTTAACATTTTATTATTATTATTATTTTTATCTTTTGGATAATAAAGCACACTTCAGAAGGGTTTAAAAAAATGTTATTTTACTTTAAAACAAACTCCAATTCAGAATGTTTCACATTCAGATCTTTTGAAGTGGATTTCTGTTAAAAGTGTATGAACAATCAATATCTTACCTGTTGTAGATCACGCTTTAAATGACCTCAGTTTGGAGAAGTTCTGATTAGATGGTTGAGCTAACAGCTAGTCCAAGTGAAGCTAAGACCAAATTGTTGTCTTAAAATGGCTACAGTTTGAAAAATGGTCATGCAGTTCATGTGAACACTATTTGATAAACCTTTACATTGCTGTCAGTTTTGCATTACAGCGTTAGTTAAATAGAAATCTATGGTTATTTGCAAGCTCAAATAGCCATGACAGCGTCTAGCTGTAGCATCTCTGTCACAGTCTGGGACACTTCTAGCAAGAATATCACAATATTTCTGCTGGAATTATCATGTAATGCAAAATTTACAGCAATGTAAAAGTTTACAAAACAGTGTTTTCATGAAATGTGATGAAAATTTGGAGAATAGAGCTGTTTTAAAGGTAGTATCTTACTGGGCTGCAGCTGTTGTGATCGAGTTGGTAACTCAAAATTCAAACGACAGGAGCTCTGTGACTCACACAAAGAAACTGAGAATCTCTGCAAACATTTCAAGACATTTTGGAGACTCCCTCTTGAATGCCATTCCCCAACTAGTCGCCAGCAGTTGCAGCTCAGTGAAGTCTTGGCTTCAGACAACAGAAATTAGAAATTCATATTGGATTTTGCGTCTATAGGATGAGCTGCTAGTAGGTCAGTTTGATCTGAATTAAACTATTTTAATGTTGTTAACAGAGCTAACTACACAGGTAAGATAATAATGGCTCATAACTATTCTACAGAAACCATTTCAAAAGATCTGAACTATACCTTTAGGCTGACTCAGTTTAATATGATGCCCATGTTGCATCCAGCAAACAAGCAAACCAGCAAAAAGAAAAAAGTTATCATCAACAAAATCTAACAAAATCTACATCAACAAGTCCTTTAAGGTTATATGTTACTGTTTTCCTTCAGGTTTTACATTCCCATCAGGGTGAGTTTAATCAAGCTACAAATATCTTTTGCTGGGCTCCGAAAGTATGTCATGGAAAGATAAATATAAGTGTGATAATTGCATAGAAAGAATCCAAAACATTATTTATTAGTTTATAGAGTCATTTTCCCAGAATCCAACTGACAGCATAATAACTCAGGAAACAATCTGACTCAGACGAGCTCCATTTACAGATAATTTTTCTTCAAGTTGCTAACAGTTGTAAAACTTCATTAATTGTTGAATTTTTTAAAAATACATCAGCAAAATTAAAATACTTTCTGCAGCAACTTATTTGCTTCTTTTTAACTGTGTCACTGCAATTTTAGCATAGAAATAAAACTCAAGTATTTGGTAAAAATTGCACAGATACAGTAAGAAAATAGCAGCATTGTCATTTCTAAACTGAGTTCATTATTCTTTACTTAAAGGTAATCAGTGGGGCTCCCTGCTCCATGAATTTCACGACACAATATTTACATATCTGCTTTAATCATTGCGGTTCATTTATTTTTACCCTATTAACATCAACATGTTGGAGTATTACCAGCTGGCTAAAAGAATGTGGAATAAAATAAAGACTCCACTACAGTGAATTGCTTTGGTATGAGGAATTTCTAAACCAATGCACTTGCCAGCAAGAAAATCCAGTAAATTTTGCAGGGTTCAGCAGATCGTACAAAAAAACCCCAGAATTGCATTTTGACCTAAACGTTTAACATGCTGAAAGATAACAGGGGTCCTGGCATAATAATCTCTGAACAAGATGTAAAACAAATGTGCAGAAAAGCATAAAAACTACCATGAAACCTAAGTGTTTCAGTCTCCAAACATGCCATGACCGTGGACCATCTGTTTTTCCCTTGTTACGTTGGGGAGCCAATGGAGAGGTCTGCAGTGATACGTAACCTCCATAAATATTACAGATCCTCAGAGACATCCCCCAATTTGTCCACTGGTGATTCATCTGGGAACTAATAGTGGAAGACAATAAGCAGCGAGAGGGACCATGTGAAAGACATCAGTAAACATGTGCATAAATCACACTGACCCAAAGCGATGGTTGAAAGTCTTTTTCCACAAAAATCATCTGGTTGGACGAGCACATGGCTGCTGGCAAGCTAACGTCCAGGCGATTCCCAGATTCTTGATGTTTTGGCTTGGATCAGTGATGGGAGCTTCTCCTTCTAGTGACCCTGCAAGTAGTTTTCCTTTTGCAGCTTTGACAGTACTGTTGGTTCCCGTCAGTCGGAGCTAAAACAGCTGAAGATCTTTTTGGTTGTGGCAGATGGACTTGTTCACACTGCAACATAAAATACTCATATTTCAATATTCCTTTCACACATTTTACAGTGAGAATGAATTATAACAGGAATCCACAGAAAAGTAAACACGTTCAAATCATGTCTGAATTTAACTACAGGTCAGAATGAGAGTTACAACATCTCCTATTTGAAATCAATAATGACAGCTGTCACCCACAGTGGCTTGGCCTACCAAATTATAGTGTAGAAGGAATAGATGTCATAAGCGGCTTTGAAGAAAAGTGGTAACAATTTGTTTGACAGGGAAACAAACACTAGTGGGAAAAGGTATAAATATATATGCTGTCTGTTGATGAGTTTATATTTGGTCACACAAGCTGTAAACAGAAGAATAACTTATAAAGTGAAGTAACTACTGAGCTTTGTGCTTTTGTCACGTACACGTCATAAAGTTGTTGATGGTTGTTTAGTTGTGTGGAACCAGACACTTGATGAAGAAAATTCTTCTGAATGTCTCACTGGTATTTTGTTGTTGTTTTTATTGCTAAACAAAAACACCATACTGACTTATAGTACTTCCACATTGGCTTTAATTTTCAGACCCAGAAGCAAACCTTCTTCTTCTATCATTGATTTCTGGAGCACAAAAGGATACAGACTTGTTATTGAGCCCATCTGTTCTCATGTATATATCTGTTCCTTCTTGAATTGATTGTTAGTATAATGGCACTTTTAAATTATTTGGAGGTCTCTTTTATAAAATGAATAAAATAATATAAAGTATCTCATGAACCACTGGACGGATTTTAATGAAACCTGCAGAAAGTAACCATTGGATGTACCTCTACAACTGGTAAACTTTTGGAGTCAGCCTGAATCAAGATGGCTGCCACAGGTATTAACTAACACAAAAATGTTAGTTAATACCTGTAAGAAATTACACATGTTGACCTAAAATTTGTAGTAGCAGAGACTCAACCCTGTTTATAAAACTTTGAAATGCAACATGGCTTCTTTCAGAAATGCTAATTTCATTTTCAATATTTACATCTAAGTTTTAGAAAGTAATCTTTTAACCCAAATGCACACGAAAAGCTGCTGCCTTTGCCTGAGTTGATTTTGTACGTTAGAGTTGATGATTATTGGCAATAAGGATTAAATTGGAGTAATTTAACCCTCAGTTACTGTTGCAGCAGCTGACATTTTAACACTTAGCTGTAAACACCCATGCACAGGACAAACATCATCCTCTTATATCAACATCCATCTAATCTGTATGCAGCGACAATTTTATGGCACTCGTAAAAGGCTCAGAACTGCCCTTAAGCACATTGTATTTTCAGAAGGCATTTTCAGAAGGCTTAAATTACACTCAAACAGCATCAAGATGAATGGATTGGCAGCAGCAGCATGGAAGCCCTGTTTTTTTTTCCTGTTTAAACAGGGAATTTTTCTCCGCTTGGCTGTGCCAAGAGCAGGAGGAGAAAATCAACTCCATTCAACTATTTGTCAACTCCCTTTAGAAACATTTAATAGTAATAAAATTTATGGCTCCAGTTTCCAAAGCATACTGCCAGCGAAGTTCATCTCTTCAAAAGGGGTTGTAAATGCTACCATTGTTTCACATTTTGATTTACGACTTAAATTTTTACTGAGGTTTGAAACCGTTAAAGCCTGTAGGAAGGGCATGAGTATAATGGATGCCCATTTAGTAACCAACATGCTGATCAGGTTGTACATTTAGTCAATACGGTATGAAGCAGAAAATGAAGAAGATGCTTTCTCCTGTCTGGATGAGCGATGAAACTACCAGGCGGCTTTCAGGAATCTGCTGGAACAAGAGCTCAGATTGAGTTGCCATATGTTAGGGATGTCTCGGGAAAGTTTACAGCAATGAACTCATATGTCATGTCTGTCAGCTATGTTGTGTCATTACATTTTATTTTGGTTAAAATTACCATTCTTTGAGTGTGTTTTAGAAGATGAACAGAACAATAAAAATGATTGGAGGGATCATTTTGGGATTTTAAGCGGAGGTGAGTCATCTCATCACTCAGACTTTGTGTCATTTCCTCATACTTCAAAAAATATTTTTACAGATTTTCTATTACTGTATAATTCAGGAGATATCATAAAAATATGTTAGTCATACCATGGATCACAGTTCAAAGTGTGAACCTTTTACTGTACAATGTAGACTTGAGCATAATAAGGTCATTAAAACGTGGCGTACTGGAGGTGGGTTTGAAAGGGGAAAAGGGATTCGTGGTCAGGGTGACTTATGGACCATCAAGGAGCAGTAAAACCTAATGATGAATTAGTATGTATTTGGAGTTTTTTTTTCCTCTCTTTTTCATCCTGACACGAGGAAGGAAATGCTTTTTGTTTTCTTAAGGATGTGCAATTTTCCCGTCTCAAATCCTCTAGCTGAATCCTCAGACCATCAAACGGAGGATTTAAAGGTCTTTGGCGGTAGTTATGGTTCCCTGCAGAAGCTCCCTCATGGTGCTGAGAGGCGACTCCGGGAGCCCAGAGGGAGGAAGACCAATTTGCGGGAGAAGAAAGAGGATATTTTAAAAAACTGTTCCAAACGTTGTGATGCAGCTTCTAAGAAATATTAGGTATTTTGTGCCTTTTTTGCAATTAATTTTCTAAAACCAAAGTGGATTGTCTCTTTCAGAGCCTTTTCTGCTTAAAACTATTTTATAAATCTTTACATTAATGTCAGTTAGGCGTAACCAAGTCATTCCAGAAGAAAGTCTGATGATATTCCTGCTGGCAGTGCCCCCGGCTGCACTGGAAGTACTACAGCTAATTATCTGAGTAGCAGTACATTATACAGACTCATACCTGGTGTTTACAGAGTATGCACCTGGTACCTTTTGGAACCATGTTGTATTATAAGTGACTTGTTACCCAGTAAGCACCATGTAAGTACCCAGTATGTATCAAGGTATATACGCCAGAAGTTCAAAGCTATATACCTGAAAGTTACAGGACACATGCACCGTAATTACCAGGTTCATACCTAGGTACTAACAGGGTATGTACCTAGGTATGAACCTGGTAATTACAGGCTTGGTAAGTACTCCGTACATACCTATGTACATACCCCGTAAGTACCAGGTAGTACTTTCAAAGTTCTAGGTACAGATCCCTTAAGTACCAGGTGCATATGCTATAAGTACCCAGTAAGTACCAGGTATGTATCTCTTAAGCGCCATGTACATACAGTGTAAGTTCGAGGTAATTATCAGATTGTGTTATGTTTTGCTACCAATCACTGCTGCTATTTGCTATTTTAAAGTGACAGAAATCCACTTTGATCTTGGCTGTGTTTGGAGTAGCTTGTTTTTACGGTCAGAATTAAACTTTATTTCTCCAAACTGAGGCCATTCAAATATCTATTGACAACAGGTATTGTTCATAAGCTTTTCATAGAACTCCACTTAAACTAGACTAAAACAGACTAATCAAAATAAAGAGTTTAACAAGACTTTCAGTGGAGTGCTTTGGTTAAATTTAGCTTCAGCATCATGGTAATAAAATCAACACCAGAAGCTGAAAAACAACAAAAGTCAGATTTAGTTTGGCTAAAGAGAGTGAAAAGAAAACCGACAGTAACATCAACCACACCCTCACAATGCACACATGTAGATCACATTATGAGTCCTACCACAGAGAATGTGTGTAATTTATAGGGAAATAAATCTACCCCCTTCCTGACAGTTAAACCTCGACTTTAAAGGTTGGCACAAAAAAAAAGTTCCCATTTCAAAACGAAGAAGAAGAAGAAGCAGCAGAGCGAGCTTTAGCGCCGTCTTAAATCACTCGCCACGACAAACGCTTGACTTTTCTCCAGAGCCTTTAATGCTGGTATTGAACACTGAAAGTCTGCATGGGATAAATATGTATTAGCATCAGCATTAAAGCATGCATCTGTTCTATCCCCAGTGAATGAGCTGCTTATCTGAGAGCCAAGTTGAGATGCTGATGGTGCTCAGCTGACAGGTGGTGAAAGTGGTGATGGAGCTGTGAAAGCCACATGCAAAACAGAACACTGTGTCTGTTCACTGAACAACTTGTTGCTCCTGGTGTCAATGTTTTCAATGGATTAGAAGATGGTTAAAATGCTACCACACACATACAGTTGGCTAACACATATTCAAAAACATATTAAATTACAGCTATTTATATAAAATGGTGTAATTTGACTTTCCAGCTGCTTTCAACAGCCAATAAAATGAAGCATGTTAAAAATGAAGTCTTCTAGTCAATAGAAAATAAAAGGCAGCTCTGAGCCTTTATTAGGAATGATATTTCTACAAATAATAATAAATCACATAGCGACATGTGTTTCTTTTGCCAGAGTAGATACTTTGAAACTGTAAAATTGTTGATTTTTAGAGAGCATTTTCTGCAAATTTGTTAGCACATATTTTGACATCACATTTGCAATATTATGCCAACTTTTATGTTTTAGTAAAGACAAATATATTCTTTTTTTTATTCAGTTTTAAGAGAAGAAAGCTATTTTGAAAGAGAGAATTGACATTATTCATTTTCACATATTCACTGTAATTAAATGACCATTTACTTACAAAAAAGAAGTAAAAGTCTTTAAATGGCTGTGTTTATAAATCCAACCTGAAAATTTGAGCTCAGATCAGAGGACTTTGGATAGACCGTCAGATTTTACTTAAAAAAAATACAACAAAGAATGGTTACCTGCAATGAAAAACAAGAGTTACACCACAGGTGGACAGCTAAAATAATGAACAAACAAAAGCTAATTAAATAAAAACAGCAGAGCAAAAAGTGTGAAATGAAGAACAACAAAACAAATCAAGTTGTTGGTTCTAATTAGTAAAAGTTGATAACATACTGATCTCTTCAGGTCTGAATCAAAATGAATGTACGACATTTTTCACAATCATTTTCTCTAAAAGGTGAGCAGAAAACAAACCAGAGAAGAAAACATCAAACCAAGTCGACAGAACCACGTCACAAAAGCAAAAAAATGAGCAAAAACACAAAATCTGTAAAAGTACAGTTTCAAACAGAAAAATGATTTATCCAAACTAATAAAAAAACAACAGTTTTACAGTATAATGGAAAATAGTTTTTTCTAAATGTTTTCTCAATAATCTGTCAGCCTAATTTATTCAGTGTTACTGTAGTGATTATATTCACTATAATTTTTCATTTGTAAGCAGCTGAAGAGGACAGGAATATTCATCTCTCTGTGCTTTGACACAGTGGTTCCCAAAGTTGGGACTGGGGCCCCACTGTGGGTCATGAAGCACGAAGTGAGGGTCCTCAGATAATCTTCAGATACTAACTTAGATTTTAAAATTGTTTGGGCTTGTTTCATTATAACTGTTCCAAGAAATAATATAAACAGTAGTCATAAATAATAGAAACTTGTGTCGTCATTAATCCCTTGATTATTAGTTATTTGCAGTATTTGTATATTTAAATTGTCAATAAATGGGATCACAAGCTTTTGTGTATAATTTTGTGGGTCAGATGCTAAAACGTTTAGCGACAGATTTGTTGGTCCAATCACCAAAGTTGGTAATGCCCAGTATTGTAAAAATAAAACGAAACTAGCTGATTTTCTGTTCCCACAATGCAAACTCTCTCTGAAAAAAAAAGATTAGAAGTTTGGGATTCTTAAGTGATGGCTTTTCCTGAAATTAAGTTGTTAAATCCAATGGAGTTGAGGTGAAATCTGAGAGGAAAACCCTAAAATCTGACTTCACAGAACAAAAACAGAATTACCAGGGCTATACTCCAAGCAACCTATTTAAATCTTTTAAAATTTTTGTCATTTTTTTCAAACCAAATGTGTCATAAACAACTGGTACATTAAACTTTGCCGAAACAAGTGATTTTTTTGTTGTTGCGAGAAATAAACTCTTTATCACCTAATCCAAACAGGCAGACGTGTGCTGCTCTCGGCCAGCAGAGGGTCATTTACTTAGCTGTGAATGAATCTGTAATCCAACGTAAACGTCAGGCAGTTTTAATGCCTGAACTTTGAGCCAAAAAAATCTGAACTGTTCCACGAGCTGGAAACAGGGTCAAGAAAATATTATTTTGATCTGTTATGGCACTCTTATAATCATTTGGACCCTGGAGGTGAAGCTTTTCTTTGGCTTGGTTATTACCATCTAATATTTCACTTGATTGACGTGAAACGTTGTATCACTACTTGGGCTGGAAATCCCCACATCTTCTTTAAAATGCATTATAACTTACATTATTATGTATATGCATAATATATTTATATTTTCATTCCTTTGTTATTGATTTAACATTGGTATCAACCCACTTAGTGGTTAGTAAATGAGACAAAAGGGCCAACCGGAAGGGCACAAAATTATATTTTTGCAACCAAGAAGTGATTCCCAGAGACCCATCTTTAGCATTTTTATACATGCAAGAAAGAAATGGGAACACATTTTGTGTTTTAGTGAAAAGTGTGTAAAAAGTCATTAAAGTTACAATTTAAAATGATTGATTTGCTCTATTATTTATAATGTGTAAACATGTTACACATCCAAACGCTCACTGTCCCTGGTTGAAGCATAAATATTGCTCAAAAGCCAATTAAACAATAATATAATGACAAAAAAAAAACTGCATTGATGAAAACTTTACTATTTCTATCAATGTATGTTGATGACTTTGAAAAAAACCTTTGTATAAAATGTGGTATTAGAAATCAGTTTTAATCATTACTTTATTTTTAACGTTTTGTTAGTTGGTTTTTCAAGACCAACTATTCGGCATTTATGACCCACTTCTGGCCCTGACTCCAGCATTGGGAACCACTGGTTTATTTCAGCCAGTCATGAATGACTGACTAATTAAATTAACCCAATAAACATGAGGATGTTTTACAGATTTTCTTACTGCACGACATTTTCAGTTTTTTATTGTCTGTTTCAACTTTTTCGAACATGTTGGCGGCAAAAACCATACATCAGAAAACAAAACAGAAGACTTTTTAATTAGTTTAATTTGATTTGTTTTCAATAAATACTACTGTAAGGTGTTAATTATGTTTAAATCCCTTTATTTTGTTTTTTTCTACATTGTTAAAAATGTGTGGAATTTATGGTAAAATACTGGCAGCTCTGGTTGCCAGAATTTCACTCTTAAAACTATTATGACAATTAACTTTGATTTTATTAATGGTAGGTGGTATAAATAAAACATCAGTGGTAAAATAGCAATTATATCATGAAGGTATATCAGTATCTCTTTAAACAGTTTTGTTTATTCCTTCTTTGCCAAAATATAACAGATTCAGACCTTTTAAAAATGTGCCCTTTTAAGAAATTCCTATTTAGTGCATCTTTTTCAGCTTAAAAGGTTAATACGGCAGTATGCAATAAGGGAAATTTTTACTTTTTCAAACTTCACTACTGATACCGGACTAAGATGTTTCTTGAACCCACACAGCTGGAAATGTTTGTTTGTGAAATCTCTAAAATAAAAAAATGCAACCTTCTGATAGTTGAGTGAAATAGCAGTTACTGACTGGACATATTTTACTTTGCAACAAATTTTAATTAAATAAACCACCTGAATGCGTTTGTATTTACAGTGCTTGTGGGCATTTTAACTTTTCAAATGATGCATGAGACATAACCTGTTTTTACGCTCAGATAAACAAAACCTTACAGTCATGACTGTGCAGTGTGCCATCACTGCAAACAGGTCGCGATTTTCTTTCTTTTCTCTCCGCTCCTTCTCTCCTTCCTCAAATGCTGTGCATACCTCTGTGTTTGCTCATGCTGAGGCCTCCCTGAGGATCCCGGGTCTGACTTTCCCAAAGCCGATATTAATATCACAGGCCATTGTAATGGAGTTATTTTCATGGAAGCCCCGGAGGAAGTCATGTGGCTATGATTAGTCCCCCGAGGGCCCAGAGCCTCCATTAAGCTCGTTGTTTTAACTCACATAACCATCAATGAAGTGGAAAAGCTGAGGAAGTAGCTATCACTCAGGGTTGGCTGGGGTGTTTTCTGAGCACCTATTTTGTAAATGGGGCCAGAATATTTTCCCTCTCTCACTCTTTTTTTTTTCTTCTTTGAGGGAAATTATTCTTTAACTGTGGCTTGCAGAAGGAGCATACACATGTGTGCGTTTACACTCACCCACCACCATTAAGATTGATAGCAATGGGATTTGGTGGTTAACACGCTGTTTAAACCTGGATGGGGAAAAAAAAGGGGGGAAAAACAACATGAGGAAAAGCACAAGGACTCACACACACTCAGCAACTACACGCAAGGGTGAGCTCAAATGCATCTGCCATAAGGAAGACAACTTGGAAAAAAAAGTCAACCTGGAATACATTCACTCTGTCAGGTTACTACTTAAACACACACACGAGTGAGAAAAGCAGAAACTGCCACATGCACGCTTCCTCTCATAACTCTGCTCACCTTTCTTCTTGAACTAAATGCCACTGGGCCACTTTACCGCTGGGCCACTTCCAAGGAAACAGGAAGAACTGGGCCAGCGACAGCTGCTGACAGCTTTCAGATGGACTATTAGTGATATCTAACATGTTCAGAGGCTTACTGTGAGGAAGTGAGGCCTGTTCCCACTCTGCACAATTATCCAGACATGAGTCTCATAATTGTCAAACCAAATTTTCTTTCTGTCAGGTAAAACCAAAGGGATAAACCAAATTAAAGCTAACATGTAACAATAAAAGAAGAATTTGTTCAACTTTTACTTTAAGTCTTTGTTTCCTATGGATATACCAGATAATATAAAAAACAGAATAAAGTTTTTAAAGTGATTTCTTTTTGAACTTAGACTTACCACATTACTTTTATTACAGAGGACCATTTTGACTCACCTCCATCATTATTTATGTTAATTTTGAAATCATTATTTAAAGATTACATAATCAAAGAAGGGTTTGTTTGTATAAAAGCATGTAAGTGAGCATTATTTTGATTTGTACATAATTTCCTCAAACTCAGCAGTACACTCTTGGGAGACAAATTGTGAAGTGAAAGAACAAATTAATTAAAGTTGAACTGTTATTCCTTTCTTTCAGAAACGTTCATTCATTGTTTGGTTCTGCCAGTACAACCACCAACATTATTAACTTGGCAATAAAAACTTGAGGCCTGCTTTGGTTTGAAAATGTGAAAAACACTCCTATGTAAACAGGTTAAAAGATGGGAAATATGTTTTTATTCTTCTAATACAAGGATTATCAATACAATACTGGTGTTCAAAAACTCCCTAAGCTATAAAGTGCAAGTGTGATTGGTTTCAGTTGGATAATTCTTGTAATGAATTTGGATATTTATGGATTTGGCCCATCTGTGCTCTAAAACCTCCTACCGGTGCTTCTGTGGATAATGCAAGTTGAGCTCTAAAGTCGATGGAGCAGCTCTATTCTTTTAGAAAGTTGCAACACTCTTTGATTTGGCTTTCAAGTGGTCAGATGGTTCATGTAGCCATTAATAGCTCCAAACAGCTTTTCACTTTCAGTCTGTTTGACCGGCTTTGGGTCTGTTGGTGTAGATAAGGGGTGGGCAATCCTGGTCCTTGAGTGTCACTATCCTGCATGTTTTACTTGTTTCCCTGCTCCAACACACCTGATTCAATGGTTAAATTACCTCTTCATGTTCTGCAGAAGCCTGTTA
>JAOXNZ010000085.1:7312641-7326892 GCA_028566095.1 Kryptolebias brasiliensis
AGAGATAAGATACATGATGAGGCAAACTTGAAATTAGACAAAAAGACAGTGAGAACCAGATAATAGCTTTTAAATAGTTTTTTATATATTTTTCTTTAACTCCTGTAGTAAAGAAGAAATAATCAAGCTTTGGAACAATTCATGTTCAAAACTTCTGATGTAAAAATCTTTGCTTTTATTTCAGGGTATTCAGGTAAATTCCGTTTTATCCGTGAAGCACTGAGTCATAAGTTATCTTTTTCCAATTACAACATTTAGTGATTTTATTGTTCTTCTTTTCTATTTTGGAAAATGTAAATATCAAGCTGTTCACATCATTGTAAACGAGCATCCATTCAGTCCCATCTGCAGGTCATCCAAAATGATGTAACCATCACATTTCCTTATTAATGTCAGCTCTACGTTGGGCTCTGAGCTACATAAACACCCACACACATGTTCATAATGCACACGCAGCAAGGCTATGTGGGCCCCAGCTGACCTGTGTGTGTTAACCTGACACACATAAAACACAGCATCCTTCCCTCTGTTCCTCACGCTGCTGCTTGGTCCAGATTGGGGGGAAATGGAAGATCCACATGGAGCTTGTGACACCATGGGCCCTTTTCCCCAGCCGCCAAGACCAGAGGAGACCGACAGGCCCACTGCACATTAACTGGAACAGGTGCAGCAAGTGGGGGCTTGTTTTTCTCCATCGGCTCCTCAGGAAATCATAAAGCAAATATATTGCTGGTGGACGGTTTTCGGGGTGCCCTGTGAGCAAACTGAGAGGGGAAATGGATCAACGAGCGGCCACTGGGGACAGTAAATCAACAGGCTAAAAGGAGAGCTGAATGTACTGTGGAGGCCCCAGGAGCCCAGCCCAAGGCCGGGGCCTCTGTCAGTCAGACTCTGGTGTTAATGTCAAAGACAGCTGGACTTGGCAGAATGTGCCTATAAGGAAATGATTGAGCTGTCTGTGTCAATCGCCAGTGCACCACTAGAGGCCATCATGTCACAGGCCAGTCTTTTGGGGAACTTAAAGGTTTAGTTTTTTGCCTGACATTAAAAAGAAAATTAGATTTTTATAGGCTGCTCAAACACATCACAGAAGCTGTTAAAGTCATCTCATATTTGAGGGAAATAAGTCTAAAACTGACTTTTCCTGTACAAAGATGTTTCAGAAAAGAAAAGAATCCTGTATGGTGAGATTTTTTGTATTTTGTGGTGGAATCATGCTGCTAAAAATTTACACTCCCACTTTGGAATAATTGCTCATCACTAATTGATTTGCCCTGCCTGTTAAAGCTGCAGTAAGATCTTCATGTCCTTCTGTCAAACGCCTCGGTGCACACAAATTTCTCAGAGACTGGAAAGCACTTTCTCTCTGCTACTGCACTTAATTCAATCATCGTCAATCAGGAACATGTGGTGTTTCTGGCCCGGCCACCCCCTTCCCTGCCCACCACCCTATCCAACGCCACACACACTCCCCCTTTTCTCTCGGTTAGTTTACAAATTAGAGCAGCTGAGGGTTACTGCTACTTCATTGAGGACAGTTCCACCACAGAGTCTGGCTGAATGGGGCTTTCTTATGAGCTGGAGACACAAGCTGGTCCAACCCAGTTTTTCTGACTGAGCGTTTCAACACATCATATAGGGAAACAGCTGTACTACAAATTAGTATGTTTTCTGTGACAATGATAAATGTGCTGCTTGAACTATGCAGAAGCCAAATAGATTCCTGAACAATCTATTCTTTGCAAAGCTACACGCACACATGAATGACGTGAAACCTCAGGCATCTCAAACCCATCCACATGTCAGAAAAGGCAGAACATTAATGATCCGGTGTGTGATTGCTCCACTTAATCATCTGTCATTTTCTATACTGTTACCGGAGTAGAAATGGAGGGCATTGTGCAACTCAATAGCTATTGTTGAGAGACAGCTGACAAGTGACCGAGCATGAAATAAACTGAGCTTCAGATGCTGACTGATTTAAAAGCATGTTGAAAACTGAATTATGCTGTGAACGTGGGAGCACAAAAACAGAATTTAATTACTTTTACCTAAAAAAATGTACTTTTTTTTTAACCACGTATGATGATTTATAACATACCCTTTGTGCAAGACAGCTAGTTAGATTGTTCCAGCAGAAATATTATAATATTCCTGCTGGAAGAGCCCCAGGCTGCCCTGGAAGTGCTACAGCAAGCTGCTGGTGCTGCTATTTGAGCTCATCAAACTGTGCAATGCCAAACTGATAACAGTGTAAAGGTTTATAAAATGTGTTCATGTCATAATTTGGGCTTTTCTTTATAGTTGTTAGTATAAATTGTGACCTCCTGTTTTGTACTTCTTAATTTCTCATTTATCAGTATATTTCAGTGTTAATTTCAGCAAGTGTTTTTCTGCTTTTCTGCTTATTGTTTCCCTCAGCCTGTAAGGCTGTCACACGCACTTGTCTGACATCTGTTATCATCTCAGCTGCCAATCATCCATCCCAGTAGATATAAGAGCTCTGGTTTTAATCTTTGACAGATCCTTGTACCTAAGTCATGCTTTAACCAACCGTTACAGTTCAGATAAAATTTTTGAAACTTTTGAGAACACACATTGGACTGATTCAAGATAGCAACAATCCACTTTGGTCTTGGTTCCCCCCTGACTTGCTGTTAGCTCATCAGTCTGGCCAAGCTAAGGTCATTCAAAGAGTTATCTACAACAGGTAAGTTATTAATTGTTCATTACATTCCCATAAAAAGGCACTTGAAAAGATTTGAACTATTGGTTTATGGTGCACTAAACCATATTCTTTTTCTTTCTCAAAGGTTGGGCAACTGGTTTTCCGACTAGTAGAACCTAAAAACAATGAGGTTGTGTCATTTCAGGCACTGTTGGTACACTAAAATATAAAACAGGAAGTTCAGTTTGAGCAGAAGCACCATTTGAAACATGTCAGTGCACTGTACAACTGTTTGTAAAGGACAAACAAAGATCTTTAAATGTGTGTAGTTAAGGCAAATAAATTGTTTTACATTAAACCTCGACTGTCTCAATGCCAGCAGGGGTTTTGTCACCTCTCCAGGTTTAATGGCAAAGCTGTGTAAAGCCACTTCTTCATTCACATTCAGAGATTTGGTTAAGCAAGAGGCTATAGTAAAAAAACAGCCTTTCATAACAGACATCTGTAGTGCTGAACTCACAAAAAGAGAACTTTAAGTTCAGATCCGTCCAGCTTGTCAGTTGCAACTGTCAAAAGTTACACAAACTGATGTAACTCCTCCAAATCCAATGAGATTAAGTTTTTAAACTGGGATTTGAACACTGCCAGACAGCCCAACAAGCACTTTCGAGAGCTATAAAAACATCCTTGATTGTCGTACAATTAAAGGAGAATGCAGGATTAATCCAGATAGTTAGTTTAAATGGCAATATCTATCATGGATGAAAAGAAAAACATCAATTCAAGGAAACCACAACAGCAGAAAATCTCAGGATACACATTATAGAGGAACACAATAATTGTTCATGTTCGCAAATGGAAACAAATACCGGTAAATGCTTTGCAAAACAGTTTCCCCTTTTTGCATTCTAGGTACACGTACAGTAATTGAGGATTTCCACTTTAGGTTGTATGGGTAATTTTGTGGTGAAACTCTATATAAAGATTATTTTAATTAAAAGTTCAGCCACACGGCAGTTCTTTCCAAGTGAACCAGATGCCTTTTGTCTGTGATTTGAAATCCAGTTTGAGTTACATGATTTGGTTTAGGAGAAAGTGATTGTATCAACGAGCTCAGTAGGTGTTTTGCAACTTAAACGAAAAATTAGAGTCATAGAGAAGTGAAACTACTTTCAGGGTTGTGCTGCTGGAGCAGCTGGAAGCCATGCATGCTCCAAGGTTCATGTAACAGGAAAATAAAAACAGCAGTTCCTCATTTCTACACTATATGCAATTTCATATGAAAAAAAAAAAAGTCTACTTCTTAAGTGTACGGTGGAGACATACTCCATAACAAGTTGAGCCGTTAGCAGTTATGTGTCTCACAGTTTAAAAGATTTGTTTTAAAACTTGACAAAGTTCTTGTGTAAGTTTTTAAAACAGGATCACATTTTTAATGTCATCATTGAGCTGTAACTTATAATTTTTCCAGAAAACTATATTGATACCGCAGCACCTTTACTTCCTCATTTTCATAATGACACATTGTGACTGTTTCCTGTTTTAATATCATCACCGTCACAGGCTGCAAATGACAGACAAATGAAGACTTGCTAAGTATCATGTTTATTCTACAGACGTAGGTGGAAATCGTTTCATTGTGGCAGTTAGTAGTTTGAGAGATGAGCTTGATGTAGTCATGACAGCCCAGCTGAAAACCCAAATCTTCAAAACTAAAAATAAATTAAAGGTCTAGCATTCCTTAAAAAAAATTAGCACCGTCTGCAGCCTTTCATGCCAGAGGTTTAGGCTAAGATCATCCTATGTTGAGAAATGTAGCTTTTTGGTCAAACCTTTAAAATGGCATTTTTCACAATCTCATGTGATATTGTGAGCTGTCATGCTCACAGTGTGTGTTAGGAATGACTCAGCTCCAACCACATCAAATTTTAGCTCATTATATGTTAAACTGACTAACTTATAGCTGTACTAAAACTTACAAGGACAAGCATAAACAATAATATTAGGTCAGCTCCCATGTTTGCCTTAGCTCAGTTCATGCTTGTCATTCTTATGGTTCTTAAGCTACTTGAGGACCTTTTATTCCACATAAATGAAACTTTATGACTTTACTTTATGTTTGTGGACATTTATTTACATACTTACATATAAACAAATTAGTTATAGTTGAATAATTTGAATAAAAAAAGGTGATTGATTGAAGGATCATGAAAATCATGTTTAGATACCAAAAAAATGAAGTAATTACTGTGTTTAAACCATTAAATCAGAATGAGAGAAGATGAAAACTAACTATTTAGCAATTTTATGAAGGCTAAGATTGATTAGCTGTGGCAACTATTCTGAATTGGATTGACTCTAACAGTAAATTGTAGATAAACAGCTTTATGATTACTTTTTGTAAGTTTCATTACAATTTGTCTAGTGGTTCATGAAATACATTTGAACTAAACAGGATTGACTCCAATAAATATTGCTAAAATTTGAAGCAAAGATCCCACACAATGAGTAGCATTAGTATGGAGTATGTGTTATAAATGACTCTCAGCCACAACCAGTTTTAACAAAATATTTGTACAATTGACTAAATTATAGTTATTTTTGTTTTTTCTAAGATCAGTTGGCTGTGGTGGCCACCTTGAATTGGATTGGCTCTAAAATGTATTCAGTTGTAGAGATACACCCAATGATTATTTCCTGAAAGTTGTATTGAAATCCATCCAGTGGTTGATGAGATATTTTGCTAACAGACTGACAGTTGACTCCAAATAGTTATGACTAAATTTTAAACAAAGTTCTTGTGCAATTTGAGCATGAGTATGTGTTGGAGATGAGTCTCAGCTCTTACCAAACCAAACTTGGGGTCAATGTCTGTGAAATTTGCTGAGTTGTAGCTATTTTTGTGTTTTTTTTAGTTCAGTTGCTGTAGCAGCCACCTTGAATCAAGCTGACTCCAAAGGGTAATTAGTCATAGATGTACATCCAATGATTACTTTCTGCATGTTTTTATTAAAGATTGGCCAGTAGTTCATGAGATATTTTAATAACAGACCTACAAACACACCGGCACGACTAAAACAGCATTGTTTGCTGTTGCCTTTAGGCAGCGGGTGATAATTATCCCTCAGTCCAAATTACTTTTAATTAAAAGAGTGACAAAGTGTTTCAGTGGGTTTTTTTTGCTAAACTCTCAGCTCGTCTGTAATCTGCAGCCATGCAGGCTGGATGTTGTGAGGGGAAATATCATCAGTCCTGAGACATAAGGAGCAAAGAGGTCAGTGTTCTTCTTTCTGCCCTGCAGAGTGGCAAAGACAAGTTAAATATCTTCCCATAAATTTGACCCATTCAGAGTGAGTCTGCTGTTGGCTTAGCATCAGTGGGGTGTGGGTGGTGTGTGCCAAGGAACTTAGCCTCTTTTTAATAAACAAAAACACAAATCTGCTCATATATCTGCCTTGTCACATCAGACTTACATTTCTCTGCATGCTCAGCTCTTGAAATCCACATTACGATAGATAGTTTAAGATGGAATGTTTAAACATGCTTTTATCAAAATGATTTTGTTAGCATCAGTTGCAAAAATGACAAATGAATAAATATATAGTACTTCCTATTCCTGTTGGGCTCAGCAATAAACAGATGAATTACTGCATTTTCATGATTTATTTGTCTTTGCTCAGTCAAAAAAGTGTGATATAGCTAACTTCAGATATGTGCTCTTTCTGCTGTTTGCAGTTTTGAGGTGTGAAGTGCATTTACCAAATATTGCTTACTATTTCAAGAAAGGCACTGCATAAAAGTTAATAAATAATGACAACCTCATTTCCTGTTTCAGTTAAACTCTGACAAACACTCACTTGTTGATCCAATACAGCTTATCTTATTTACAGTTTTGGTATTTGCGAAACTCTTTGTAAATTTGCTGCGTTTGACATTCAGTGTTTGTGGGTTTTAGAGTCAGAAGGGAACAAACACTGTATGATGAGTGTAATTACATCTTATAAGCTTGAATGTCAACATAAGGGTCTTTGGGAATCACTCAGTTGCAGCAAATGAAAGAAATTGTGTTTTTGTAACAGGCTGCTAGTAACAATGTGCATAAAGATTCAATTTAAAACATTGTATGTTTTAAGACGTTGTCTGTTACTGTCCTGACTGTATGCAATGAAACAACACTGGTTCCCTCATTTAGATGTATATTCATGCTTAATGAACACAACATGGGGTTCCTTAAGACTTGTATTGTTTGCAACAAAGAAAAAAGTATTAATTACTGATTTGGTAAGGGTTGAAGCTTTGATGCAATCAGGTCCTCCGTTCTTCTTTGATCGACTCAAAGTAAAAACTATTTTGTATTTTTCTTATTAAATGAAAAAATCTTTATATTGTTTCCAAAACCGCCTTTACAACTAACAGTGGTTTCCAATATGAGGATCAAATAAAACTTTCATCATGAATTTTTGTAGTCTCAGAAAGTTTCCTGAAATAATAATGGTTTAAACTAAATTTAAACAAGCCATAGAAGAAACAGGTTAAGCTTCATCATCGTCTCAGATCTTTTGTTTTATTTTAGGATCTATGAAAAGTGCTGCGGTAATCATGTTTTCATGGAAGGGCAACTTGTGTCAGGGTTATCCATGAGAAATATATGGCAACATGAGCACCATGGCCATCATGACAAGGCACATGACTGGGTTGTGTCCAATTTCTTCAGAGTAAGTTGGCAAATACAGTCAACATTACGCACTTTTTAAAAAAATTCAGGTTTGAAACCTCCGTTAGCCATTGCAAAAGTACACACCTCTTGTCTGTTTCTTCCAGCAGTAACACAATCTCTCATCCCACTGGCAAAATGAATGTTTGCAAGTATTTTTAATGGCCGTACTTCGAGCCAAGCCTCTTGAAATTATACCAGTGCTACCAGAGCTTGTGAAATGATTTCAGAGCTATAAAAGAAGTCTTATGTTCTACACCCTCTGCTATGATTAAGAGCTCTATTCAACAAGGTATTTGAGTTAGGCAAAGCCTTGTTTTAAAACTTTAGCAGATTAATTCCTCAGTTTTAGAGTAACTTTTTTTCAAAATGCACAAAAGTGTATGAGTTGAGATGAATTTTAGTGTAATGAACTTCACAAGTAGTGCTTAAAAGAGACCAGTGGACAATTATGTTGGGCTATGGATCTTGACAAAATGAAGGTCTGGACAAAAAACTGATTACAGTTTATACTTTACTACACACTCCAAAAGTTTGAGTCCCTATAAGCAACTGCTCAGGTCTATTTTTTACCTACAATATTCTGTGTAGGTAAAAACAATGTATAAAACAAAACAAACAGTTGACAGAAGCAATATCAATCAACTGCTAACAACCTTTGGCTTGATGGCCAAAGTTAATGAGTGCTAACAGGTCTGAAATGTACCAAAGAGACTAATAATGCAGGTCAACCTAGGATCATATTATTTTGAAACTCAAAAGTAATAAAATTGTTATGCTATCCATTATCCTATTTGGGGATCTTCTTGCAACATGTGACCCTCACTGATACAAAAAGTTAAAAAAAAAGATGGTATTTCTGTTTGAATGTTTTTTAAAATTAACCAGTCTCTTCCTGCATCTAAAGCTCAAGGCAACAAAACTATTCATGCATGTAGCTCTTCTAAAGGTCAAGCAGAATCGAGTTTACATTTGCAAGAAGAACTGTGTCTGATTGTTTCAGCTGGGATTCCTCAAAAAAAAAAAAAGAAAAAAAAAGACAACTAACTGTAAACTTCTAACACTGAGAACAGCTTCTTTCTATGAAAGTATTCAGCCTTGTTAGCAGACAAAGCGGAACTAAAACCGGTCAAACAGTCATAACAGGAATCATTCATTTTAATCACCAAGCATGAGAAACAATGGAGTTTGTCTTACTGTCAGTGGTACACTTTCACAGCCCACACTCACACAAGAGAATGACGCACAGCTCTTGATTTTACAGGCCAAAGTCTGTTTGCTCTACAACTTATAATAGCATCAACAATTGTTTTTATTATTTTCGATGATCAGCTGACATCCAATTAAAGTTCCATAGGAAGTATGGTTGAGAGCACCACAAAGATTGTCTGATATCAGAATTGTCATGCTGTTAGACTTTGACTTTAAGGACTGAAACCAGAAAATAGATCAAAAATAGATCTTTGAGCTTTGCTATACTAATGTTTATGGTTCAACTGAAAGGCCACCAAAGTCAGAATTTTGCCTTGGAAAGTTGAATGCTCATAAACAAAACTTCAAAATCCCATATGGCTGCCACTTGCAGTAATAAATTTTGCATTTGCACTTTTGACAGTTTGTATTTCATTAATTTAGTGACACACAAACAGTTTTGTGCAGCTCTGTTACTGAACATGTTGCTGCTGTATTTGAATGCATGGTGTGAATTCCTGTTCAAGATTTTGCTTCTGTAAACACAAAGGCATGTCCTTATGTCTCTATTTCCTCCAGTGTAAAGCTGGTGTGCTCACCAAAAAGTGTTTGACAGAGAAATCTGTGTTAGCTGGTTGGGTCGACCATGCAAAACTAACCACACATATTTAGCAGTGAAGTGCACCAGTCTATACAAAACATTGAGAACAGAGGCAGTTAGCGTTAAATGACCTATGGACAGTTAAGCTAATTAGTCTGTTGGTGTTGAGATATGCTTCAAAGTGAGAAGAGGTGTTTAATGATGCTGCGTCATAGAGTAACCTACTTGAAGTATATATGTTGCAAGCATCGGGATCACCAGCCAATCAGGATTGGCGAGATGAGATAAATACACAGAGGAATATGTGGGGGGGCATTTCATATAGTGAAACATTGCAAATAACCTGAAGTTAGACTGCTAAATTGCCACTTGTCTGCATAGTTTAAACACAGCACAGTGGTGGTTATGATAGTTATAATAGACATATTGTTTTAACCTGCAAGATTTTCAAAAATGTTAAGCTGAGAATTCACTAAATTGATATAATTAAGGATACAAAGGGATTCCTATTTATTATAAACTGGAAAAAGTATGACCACTGTGTACAGGCAGAATAGACAGACATATTCAAACCACTAAAATATTTAATGTCTATTTTCAAAATTCTCCAACTGCGTTTTTACCAGATGATGTAATGAAGACATTTTTATTAGTATAGTGTAATCTGTACTGATAGCTTTGCATTTATCCATCCTCCCCCCCCCCTTCTGACAGTTTAGTTGCTCTGTTTCAGAATTTAATACCATAGAAGCCTTTTTTAGCTGTAGCGATGGAATGTCGTATCGGCAAGAATGGATGTATGTATAGCTGCAACCCTGTGGGAGAGTAGGGGAGCTTTTTATCACCTTCTTGAGCTGTTGAGCTAAAATAATGCCTCTTCTGTTATCCCCATCACTGACGTGCACCAAGCAGGTCTGAGGGGATATCCTGCTGGTGAAATAAACTCATTCATCCTGCTTGTGGTGGTTTTGGTGACACAAGATTTACAAAATGTTCCACACGTCTCCACTCGCCTCCATCTATGCTCTCTAATGGACCTTAGATCCTCTGTTATTTCAGAAAATAGGGAACTCTTAAAAAGGTGCCAACTTGAGTAAAGTTATTACATTAGACTAAAATCAGCAGAATAAATCTTACACTGCACTTGCTGCAATCAAAGCAAAACAAGCTGAGCTCACTTTCAGTAGACTAATTATTTCACATCTGGAATATTTTTTTTTTATTATTATTTCTTCAGGTTTAAAACTGACCAATAATGAGATTTCTTTGAATTTCCTTTAACCTGCTTCTTCTTTTAGACTCAAGTTCAATTACAGGCATTTGTTTTCGCCTTTAACATTGTGTCATTCTTACTTTAGCCTTTAAATGAAATGAACAGCATATGTGCTTCAACAAGAAGAAGGTTTAGAAAGCTGATTTCTCAACATCCAACTCAATGACTTAAGCAAAGTTATAAAACCACTATGAAACAATTTTGCGGGCTGGGTAAGGAGGAACCATTAAGTAGCTGAAGTAATTCAAAACATCCACTGACCATAATACACTCTGTGGTTTCTGATTTCTGGAAAAGTGAAGTACTTAAAAACAATCGAATTTGAAAATTTCATCCTCCTCTTCATTCCTTCCCTCTTCTGTGGCAACAGGCTCCACAGTGGGACGAAAATACCCTGACAAATGCATATTAAAATTTCTTCTTAAAAATATATTAGGCTGTCTCCTGCTATCACAGCTTGCTCCTTTTGTCTGACCCAAACCACGCTTGTGGTGAAGCTCCTGTCAAACCGCCTACAGCAATGACACTGACATTAAAAACCAGAGGAAGCCTGGTTTACAGGCCACCCATGTTTTCCAGGGGTCTAAAGGGCCAGGGAAAGTATCTTTTGGACAAGTCTCTGAACTACCCTTGCATTTCCTATTATTAATTTTACGCAGGCGACCAACCTCTGTTCTGTAAATCATACCTGCGGTTTAAAGACTCTTTCTAAGTTCTGCTCATTGTCTGTCCCATCCATCTGGTATTCCAGGAGATTGTTCTTGTCAATTACAATAGAGCATGGATAATAGATGTAGTTAAAAAAATGTCTGGCTATTGTAAAGTTGAACTTGTGAAAAGTCTCGACAAGCTTTAAAACCTTTTTATTTATTTTGCCTTGTTTATGTGAAAAAATATTTCTTTTTTTTAATGTTAATGTTCAAGGAGCTTAAAAAAAAATTGTTGGTTAAAAGTAAAACCTGGCACACAAACTATGAAACGTTTAATGTGAAAGTAAATGTGAGTGAAGCACATCTTTGTTGCACACATTAAAGCAGGGTGGTCAACTGTTAATGCATGCACAAATCCGTGCGCTGTAAGCCAGTAAAAACCAGATTTACTCAATGTTCCTGCCATTGTAAGCAGCCATGACTCAAAATAGACACTTTTATTCTGACATTTTGAAACTGCAGTGGGGCCTGCAGCTGATTAATCCTCCTTCAGTGTTAAAGAGATTTGCATTTGAGGCATTTCCATTTTGTCCACCATTTAAGCAAATATTTAAAGCAGAAACCTCACAGGGAATATCAGGTAGATCATTTTTAAAATACAGTAAACCTTTTCATTCCCCCCCTCCCCTTTTTTTTGCTATTGTGTGTATTAATACCATTTGCAAAGATTGTCCCCCCACAGTGTTTCGAGCAGCAACGTTGGGGAGAAACTGCCTGTGAAAGCTCAACTGATCCGTGGAGTCAGTCATTTTTAACTTTCTGGCTTGCTCACTGTGAGGATGTGGCAGCTCCAGCTGTGATGCATTTACTTACCTGTAGTCTATCAGAACACACAAAGTTAAGTTATATCACATGATGGTTAATACATTTTGCAATGAAATGAAACAGGGTTGCTGGCAGAACTTAAAATACTTAAATGAGTTTGTTTTTAACCACTTCATCAATGTAATACAGTTTGAACGCAGCCATTTTTTCTTTACATTTTTCATGATCAGTATGTTTGCTTTAGTGATTACACAAATGGGAACAATTTACTTGCAAAGTAAATTAGCTGTGATCTCAGTGCTTTTTAAGCTTATAAATAAACTTTAATAAACTTTACTAATATTAAACCCCAGTAGCCGGTAATAATCAGTCCAAACTTACTGCTTGTTAATCCACACTGTCTAATTTTCTTTTTTCATTTTAAAAATGTGGCATGTCTGATTGTTTAAAGACATGTTTAAGTGGAAATGAGGGATGTAAGTTTTCTTTAATTAAAGCTGTCATTAAATGATTAGTGAAGCATCATGTATTGAATTTTTGAGTCATATTTGACAAGATGGCATCAAAAACAAAGTGTCTAATAATTTGTCCAAAATTATTTGAGTGCAATAAGCACTCAAATGTTGTGAGTTGTTTATGTTTTATCTAAAATCCTAGGGTGGAAACGCAAATTGTGATATTTTCCTAAACCTAACTAAGTGTTTTTGTGTCCTAAATATAACAGAACAAGGACGAAAATAAAAGTCATAGTAAAACGACAATTTCAGAAACAAACACCAGCCCGCTTTCTGTGTCAGTAAACACACTTTACAAAAATGATCTTTAATACAACCATGAGGCGCTGTGCTTTTACCTGCAGTTTTGGCTCAAAGATGTAGGAGTCAGAATATTTCAGTTCAATACTTAAACAATAAAAATTCCTTCTGTTAAACCTCAACATAATTCAGGTCTTTGTTGACATATTGAGTGACTGTTTATGTATAAATTCTAAACAGTGAGAAACTTCTTCCTAAAGACAGCTGAACTCATAAAGATAGACCTGTTTGTGCCAGTAAAGCCGAGCAGTGGAGAGTCTCTGTGTGATGATGTTTAGATTCAGTGTCATCTGAGTGCATTAGGCAGAATGTAAACACACAGCAGGCATTTACTGAAAACCGGTCTGCATGCTCGCTAAAGATTCAAACAGGCAGCTGTTGGAGCCACTTGCAAACTCCGAATCTATTGATTTAAACACTTTGTATGCTGAGGCGCAGCAACTGTAACATTAAATGCATCACCTCCTCCAGACCCCAGACAGACAGCTCAAAGAATTTTTAAACAGAGCCGGAGAAATCCATCATATCAAAACCGTTTTAGGTTTTATTTGGGCCTCTGGTATCTCTCATCTCTTCTGGGATCTGACAGTAATTACAGCCATCAAGGTGCTCGTCTGGAGCCTTCAGCCAAGAGCGCCGAGGCTGCTTCTCCTCAGCTCATCCACCTCGGACTCCTGACGCCCCAGCCCCGTTTGTTTTAACAGACCCTGAAGTATGTAATGGCTATAACTGCAGACAGGTCAGATTTATTCCGAGTTTTCACCCTGGTCTAATTCATATATTAAGTTAACAGTTACTGGGAGGATAATCTTATAAACAAGGTAAAGTAATAGCCAGAGGAAAGAATTTGTGGATAAATTTAGGTTGTGAAATGGTCAAGGAGGGAGTTTTCCTGCTCTGTCTGGAACCGTATCAGTGATACATGTAATAAACTTTAAAGTGCCACTGAATTTACGTGTGAAAGTTTGTAAAATACACTCCCGATGATGTCATCCGGGTCATCTTGATTAGGACTTCATAAAGATTTAACGAAAAGTTTGCATAATAAATTTTCTTTGAAGGATTTAGGTATTTAAGAGGTAGGAAATGTCTGTTGAAGGACATGTTTGTGTTGCTTTGTGGGAAATGTAGGCTGAAACAGTTCTGCACAATAAATTTATATAAAAAAAAGTGTCTTCACCTCTGCTACTTTAATTTTGGGACTCTGTTTTACATCTTGTATTGCATATTTATATTTAACCTGACATATCGTTTCTGCTGCCAAAGGTATTAATGTTGATGATTTAGTTTTTTGTATTATTAGATGAAAACTACACGGTGGATAGTTTACTTTGTCTGAATAAAAATTTAGTCTGTGCTATGCCAGACTTTTTTTTTTTGGGGGGGGGGGAGAGTTCTTGCAGTGCAGATAAAACTGCAACATTAGATTAATTGTTTTCTGGAGGAAATTATTAATTTCTAATTAAAGCTCTAATGATAAAACTAAACTGACAACATAACTATTGTATTTTTCC
>JAOXNZ010000085.1:7352905-7373013 GCA_028566095.1 Kryptolebias brasiliensis
ATAGATAGATAGATAGATAGATAGATAGATAGATAGATAGATAGATAGATAGATAGATAGATAGATAGATAGATAAAAAATAAATTGATGAGAATCAAGACACATTGCAACAAACTGACAGCAACAAACTAACAGCTGTGCAAAACAGATTAAAACGATGCAAAAAAGACTTAAAATTTGCAAATATGATTTTAAATGGGCAAAAAACAAAGGCAGCATGCATTACAATCAGAGGTGACGTGGTTTTGTCGTACAAATGTTGCTAAAAAAGTAAAGAAATAAAAACATAATGATAATAAAAATAGATTAAACTCAAATTACACAACTTAAGTCCCTATTTATGACTATAGTGAAAACATGTTTGACCCCAACTTTGGGAACCACTAATCTAAAGAATATTGTAACAACAACAACAACAAAAAACAATCCTCATTATAAAGAAAATCCTAGCAGTGATGTCTTAAACAGGAGTTCTTGCCTGATCGACTCTAAGTCTATAATCAGAGAGCAAACAAACAACATGAAAACCCAGCGCCGAGGCCTTTATGAGTCACATGCTCTAAAAAAACAACTGAGCACCACCTGAAGTTTAAAGCATCTATTGTTGCCTGATTGCTCTGTGTGTGTTTTTCAGGAAGTCTTATCAGGCGCACAGAAAACTGAATGAGTCCACCTCGGACTGTTCAGCCCTGCTGGATCACACGCTGCTGAGCAGAATGAAACCATTTCCATTATTACACCCAGAATTATTGCTCCCCCACCCTCCTCCTCTTTCTCATAAGACCCTCCAGTTCAGGCCAGGATTACTATTTCTGGCAATGTTTACCTCAGGAAGGAACTTTCGCAGATTTAATGGGACCTGGGCCATTGTCCACAGCCTTCTGTATGGCACTCTGCCATCATTTCCACAGAGAGGAGAGGGGAGGCCTATATGTCTAAAGTCAGCTCAGAACAGGAGGGTTTATGTGAGCACGAGCACATCCAGGATTTCAGACAGGCTGCAAGCTGTCTGCTTCTTTGCTCACCTCCAGTTTCATTTGGCTCCTTTAACAGGCAGGAGCACAACTTCAAAATTAGAAACAAAAAGTGCCCACCACACTGCAAATTAAAGGCAAGTTTGTTGTCTTTGAGGAACATGATTGTTCCCACACATATCAAGTAAAAGATCAATAAATGGGTGAAGGCCTTCGGTGTTCGAGCAGCTCCCCCCAGTGACTGAAGCCGCTCTCCTTTCTGCCAAACGTACTTTTCTGTTTCCCATTCGGAGCAGAGCTGCAATAGTTTGATCAATAATTTACAATTGATCACAGAGAATAACCTTTTATAATTTAAATGAATAGTCATTTGATTTATAGAAACCTAACTAATAGACCAAAATTCATCTAGATTTAAAAGAAAACATCCATTCTGCTTCCTCTTGTTTGAATGTGGATGATGAATAGTATTTATTTTCTGCTAACTTTGTGTCACTGGTGGAAGAAATAACTTTGCATTGTGAATTATTTGCATTTTTCCTTCAGAAGCTGCTGTTGCACGTTTTCTCTAATTTGCTTTGCAGATTCAGATTTTTCAAAAATATTTGTATATATATATATATCCCAGAAAATAATGAATTGCTTTTTCTGAGGTTTTTGTTAAAGTTATGCTGACTTAGTAATTACAATTTGGTAACAGTATTATAGTTTCTACATTTAATTAGGTGAACTATTAACTGAAATTGAATAATTCAAAAGACCAAATCATAATCCTTGATAAAAGCTGAAATAAACATCTAGTTTATGTGTTTGCTCTGAGCTAAGATTAGATGAGTGGGTTTATATAAAATGATTGGGTTGTAGGACTGCGTTGTGTCGCATTAAAGCCCCGGGTTTCCTTCTGAGGCAGCAGGTTTTCACTCTCTGCTCCTCTCGGTCAGAGTTGAAGACATTAAGTGGTCATTAGTTGGACACTGGAGACTAATGACCGCAGCCTGTAAACAACCTGCTTTAATGGAAGCTTTTAAATATGAAGCTGACCTCTGAGCCTCCGAGCAAAGCATCTGTTTACATGACAACAGATTCAAGTCGCCTCTGAGGTCCAGAACCTGCAGATCCGGAGCGCAAAGTGGACTCACGGCTCAACAAGCTACTCTCAGTGGGAAACTAATGGAAGGTCACAGCGACAAATCTGGACTTTTATTTTAATTAACGAACTTTTAATTAAACGACTTTTATTTTAATTAAACGAACAGAGACAGCTTGTTGTTGTGTTTATTTGAAATAAAGCCGTCGTCGCTTTGCAGTGGTTCAAAATAAAGAAAAACGCATCAAAACAAATCTCAAAAGATGCATTTATTTATTCTCTTCTAATGCACCTTTCTTCATAACTCCATTAATACTACCAAATTATTTTTTTCTGCAAAATTGTCTTTTGCAGTTTTTTTTTTTTATTGTTTGAAAACTGTTTTCAAACAATATAAATCACAAATATTGAATTAAAAGTATCCAAAAAGCCAAATTGCGCACGGCCTGTGTTTCTGTTTCTGTGTTTCTGTTGCTGCAGATGCATGAAGGAGGTTAAAGTTTGATGCAGAGCAGAGCAGAGCTGCTGTTTAACCCCGCTGCGTTAGGAAAAACAACATCCATCAGCAGAGGAAACTCCAAACTGCAGCAGAAGCTGCTTTTTCTTTACGCGCAACAGGTTGGAGACAAGAAATTCTCAAATAAAAGATGATCATAATAAAGGAAATAAAATAATAATAATAATAAAACATATGAAGTAAAACGCGAAGGGACTTTTCTTTTGTGTGTTGTTGTTGTTGTTGCCCTGAGATTTCGCAGTTTGTCTCAGAAATGTTCACATGCACCGGGACAAACTTTATCTCGCAAACAGCTTCTGGAAATGTTTTTCCCCTGCTGTCCCTGGAGCGTCGTCTTTGACCTTTTTCATAGAAATGTATTTATAAGTGAGACGCTGCAGCTCCTGATCCAGCTGTTGTTAATAGCTTTAAAACCGCCCCCCTCATATTAAATCTGTTTAATATTTACTGCTTGAGGTAAACGTATTCCACTTTAATTTTGTCAAACCCTTTAAATTGTAATGGGTCTTAAAAGTCTAATGGGTAATTTATGTTACCTTTCAACTTTGTTGTTTAGGTTCATATTTACATCGGGATTCTTCTGTTATTCAGGTGTTATTACACGGCTCATCTTATACTACAATATCCTATTTTCTGTAAAGAACTTAAATCAAGTGGCAGATTGTTACCTAACACAGCTTTGTGGAGCCGTAAAATTTAAAAAGTGTTGTGAAACACTGCCATCTAGTGGTCCGACTGCGCATCACAGGATCCATCACTACATGTGTGACTCATGTGGCCATAAATCAGTTTAACACATTTATTTAAAGATAAACAAACAATTAAATAAAGCAAGTAAGTTTTATTTGGTTTAGGCCAGGGGGTCTGCAACCTTTACCTTTCTCTCAATAAACATATTTGAAGCTTGAAATAAAGATGACACGACTCATTAAGTGTTCGTTGTTGTTTTTGTTTTTTTACAACACTACAAAGAATAACTGATACTTATTACAATTTAATATAAACATTAAACTGTGTAAGCTCATGTGAAATTATTAGAAATAATAAAGTATATACTTGCAATCTAATAAAATGTTATTCCAGCCTGTTGGGCAAACAGTTGTGATTTACTGAATTTCTTGCAAGGCAGAGACCTTCATTTACTTTAACTTGTATCTGTTTTTTTTTTATCAAAGGAAAACCTTTTTATTTAGATTCTTATTGTTACCATGATGACTTGCCTTATTTTTGTAAACTGTCTAGTTTAAGCAACTTGTTGTTTATGTGTACAAAACTGCACTTTCTGTTTTTTCCCCCCTGCAGCATCTTGCTTCAAATGTGTAAAAAATGTTTAAACCTTCAGAGAAAAATCACATTGTGTGGCTGAAAGCTGGAAATAAAAACAGGCTGACAAACGTTTAGAGCAAGCTGAGCAATAAATTGTTCTTGTATTATTAGTATAATTTAGCCATAGATATTTTTGTTCACATGTTTGCATAAATATGGACAGAAATCTGCTAAAGCTAGGCTTTTCTACTGTAGTTATGAATATAAATAATACTCATTTCCATGTTTGGTTTGGTCAAAGCTACAAAGAGCTGCTGGAAGAGGACTAAAGGGCTGCATGTGGCCCCAGAGCCACTGTTTGCAGACCCCAGGTTTAGGCAATTGTTTTATGATGCACAGATTAAGTCTTTATGTAATGTTCTTTTATTTTATAAGGAAAAACGATAACACAGTATTTGTGTGCAGGTTACAACAACAAGTCATTCCGGCAGTTTAAGACTTTAAGGACACGTTTGTTTTGTATTATCTTAACAAACAGAAAGACTAAATCCTGGACCATGTTTCTTAATCATGGAGTGGAACGTCACTGAAGGTGAAGCACCACTTCAGGAAGAAAAACTAAAAATCTGCTCCAGACTTACTGTGGATTTGATATAAACTAGATATCCTTTCTTCTTCTGTTAGCCACCAAAAACCTTTTTTTGTTTGTTTTGTTTTGTTTTACAAATTTCAGACAAAAAGCCGACCACTTTTTCTTCCTATTATTATAAAATGATCTCTTCTTGGTATATCTGATCCAGCTGCTGGATCAAACCTACTCTCTCTCTGTCCCCACAGTCAGAACCAAACATGCAGAAGCTGCATTCATTCATTCATTCATTCATTCATTTATGCACCAAATATCTGGAACAAACTCCCAGAAAACTGTTGTTCCTTTAAAATGAGGTCCTGTTAGCTGCTGCCTTTGATTAAAGCAAAAAATTCTTTTATGCTGTATTTTATATTCCTTTGTCTGTTAATCAGAGCTTGCTTTTAATTTTGGGAAATGTTCTTTCTTTCAGCTTCTGTAGTTTAAATTTTTTGTTTTATCTTTCTAGATGCTTTTATTGATCCTTTGCACGTTGTCACAATGTTTGTAATTGTTTATGTGAAGCCTTTTGAGTTGCCCTGTTGCTGAAATGTGCTGTACCTTCCTGAGTAACGTTTCATTGGCTTTACACTTTAAACTGCAATAGACACATTTTTCATACTTTTTAGGACTGATTGGGTTTAGTTTGGAAACTGAATTTATGATGAAGCTACTTTTTGTTTCTCTCAGTTTGTTTAATCTTCAGTGCTTGTAAAGTGTTTCAAAGGGCCACTTAGATACCTTCAGTCCAACCATGTGTAGAAATAAAAATGTGACCTTTTACACTTTCGCTCCGTTCTGCTGTTTCTCACTATCACAAGGCTACTTAGTAAGCAATGTTCTCCTGCAAACCTATAAAACAACTCTGGGTGTGTGGTGATTTGCTTAAACAGGTGATTAAATCCATCTGAGTGCTAACTGAGTTCTGCGTCAGAGGAATGAACATCTGTACAAAAGTGCAGAATCTGCAATTGTCTTCATATGTAGGAGTTACACTTAATGCACAAGTCCTGCAACCATCACTGCGATCTTCTAATTATGGCCAGTCTGGAATTAAATGGTTTTTGTGTACATTTTAGTTAAATATTCAGTGTCAAAAATCTTTCTTTTCCAAGTTTTTTATTTTACAAACTCTTTAATCAGATTAGTGGCTAAAATGCAAATTTCTCTTTAAATTACTTCAGCTTAACCTAATTGCAACACTTTACTTTTTAAGCTTGTTTCCTCTACATTCGTGTTGGTAAACTCCCATTTGATCATGCTCCAGGTCAAATTTACTGAATTCAGATCAGTTGTGTCGAATGTGGAGGTTATCAAGGTCCACCAAACTCATTGTTTAATTCAAAAAACAAACTAGTTTAAGATGAATTAGTTGGATTTCATTGCTCTGTAGTGAGAGTGTAGGGCAACTGTTGCTTTTATCTTTTTTTATTAGAACAATCAAAATGGCAGATGTGAAAAAAATTCACATCTGCATCTTTTAAATTGCTTGAATTCAGCTGAAAATGTACCATTGTGTGAAATAAAAATGCTAAAGTGAACATTCAAGAGTCTAAACATACAATAAGAAGTACTTAATTAAAAATACATTTTGATCCTAATGTTTTAATTTGCTTAATCAAATCCATATGATTGTGTTCAGTGAACACGTGTCCTTTTGTCCTGCTCCATTAAATCTAACATGGTGACACATAGGGCTCCCTGGGGAACCCCGGTTTTAACGTTTGAGCTCCATTAAAGAGCAGAGGGCGTCTGTGGGGATGTGTTTAGAGGAAGTGAGTGCAGGTGTCAGCTGCTTGTGATATTAGACATCTTTACTCACATTTTTTTCCTTATTTGAGTGTCAAACTTTCATTCAGTTTCCTTTAGTTTTTGCTCAAATATAAGTCAAATATTAGTCTCTTTAAATTTTCATAGCTTTTTTTTCACTTCTGAGGCCCAAAAATCAGAGCTGAGGCTGTACTTCACATTCATTATTATCATTTTACATTAACAAAGTTGTTTGCTTTGTAATCATCTTTAAATGTCTCCCTTGTCCAGCCAGAAGAGTACCACTTTGTAAAAAACAGTACATTTTTACATGTGAGCAGAAAATGTGACGCGTTTCTGTTTAATGTAATTCATTTTATAAAACCAATAGCTTTTTTTTCGACACCTGAGGAAAAATGAAATTTCAACAAATAAAAATTCTGACTTCATGACAGTTCCCTTTTTGCTTCTTTATGTAACATTTGCAGAATTTTGTTTTTAATCCAAGAAGCTTTGTTTTCTTTATATAAAGTCTTGTTCACAAATACAACATGTCAAAGTTTGCTTTAAAACACTACTCCTATAATTATATTCAAAATCAGGTAAAAGAGATTTGATAATATTCCAAAACACTTTTAGTGCCATCAAGACGTGTACTGAGGGCTCCTTTCCAAGCAGAAAACATTTTGGCACAATCAATAAAAAAGCACAAAATAGAAAACTTTACATTTTGATTATATTATGTGCTTCCTTTGAACAAATATTCAATTTACCATAAAAAATTAACTAAGACATTTTGCACAAAATACCATGAATAGTTCAAGTTTTTTAAGAAACAAAAACATAATAATCACCCAAAGAGCTCTGAGTGATGAGTTTTCTGTTTCCTTTAAGAATGCCTTTAAAAACAACTTTAAAAACAACTTCCCTTGAAGACTAAATTTGTAATATAAACAACTTTATCAGTTTCCTTATTTTCTATGTGTTTGTCTTTCTTGTGATTAGTTTACATTTTGGGGAATTAAACAAGTCCTCGCTCTTAAAGAATGTTTTAGATGACAAAATTGACAACATTTAATGTAAATAAATTTGCAGTCTGTCAGTTTTGATTGGCAAGAAGAATAATTAAAAAAAAGAGAGAGAGAAAAATGCTAAACTGCCTTACCCGATGACAATAAATTATCCACAAACCAGCACCTATGAAGCTTCCTGAAAACCTTTAGAATGATTTTGGCCATAAGTAGAAACTGCTTTAAGGTTTAGGAACATTTTATTAAGGTATTAGGTGATTGTGTACATTTCCACTGTGCTTTAAAGTAATAAGAATAGCAAAACAATGTCTAATGTGTTGGTCCCTTGGATCTTCGTGTAAAAGTGCACCTTCTGATACAGGTGTTTGGAGGAGAGGATAGTTTTTGCTTTTAAATATATATAAAAACAAACACACACAAAAAAAATTATGAGCCACTATTGTTTTAACTACTTGTCTTTATCTCAAACTTTACTTTACTTTCAAGACGTGTGGTGGAAATTAATCATGACATTAAGAGACAGAAGGGCACTAAAGGAACGTTGGGAGTACTTGATAACCTTGGCCTGAAGGTACATTTCAATCTTGGCCCAAAAAATCTTCTTTTTTCTTTGTTAGGGGCGACACGACTCAACTTTTGCAAGATGCCTACATTTTGGGTATAGTTTCTGCATTAAAAATAAAGTTTGCATCTTGAGCTAAACTTTGATAACTAGATTAACATTTGCTGTTTATAGAAGTGTTATGAAAAATTTTAATTTAACTAATTTAAACGAAAACAAAAGGTGCATTTCCCCACAAAGTTGAACTATTGCTTTTAAAAAACCTACTCCTGCATTTTACAGCACTGAGTTAGATCAAATCAAATCTGAAGTGTAAACAGAAAATGTGTAAAAGATGACTGAGAGCATCCAGGAAAGGTGCAGTGTCTGTGTGATGGTAGTTTTATGTGTCTACATTATCCTGCACCCTGCTGTCATTCAGCAGCCTCTCTCTTTCTGCTGAACTGCTCTCATCAGAGTCCATCCTCGCAGCGCACCACGGTATCTTAGCCAGCAGGGGGCGGTGCAGTCCATTGTAGAGCGCTGTGCCCAGTAGAAGAACTAAGAAACCCAGAACCTGTAACCCATGAAACTGCTCCCAACCCAACGCCAGGCTCATCACCCAGATGACCAGGGTCCGCAGGCTGTCCAGCACCATGCGGGTGGTGGCGCTGATCTCTTTAGTGACGCTGATCCCGGCGAAGTTGAAGAACGCGATGCTGACCGTGTTGCCCAGCAGAGCCAAAAGAATGAGAGGCTTGTGTCCGATCTGACAGAAGGCATCTATCGAGTCCTCCAGGACGTGGCGAGGGTTGTTACTGAAGTTGCCGACATAGATGAAGTACATGGGGATGAGCAGCAGCGACAGGACAATAAAACCAAATAAGCCTGAAAATAGAAAACAGAAACAAATAGGAGTTATTACAGCAGTCCCAAAATTGTTTTTTAATACTTTATCAATCAAAGCTACAAGACAGTGATCTTAACTACTGCAAACAGTACAACCAGAGAGTAATTTAATTAAATTAAAAGCTAATTATTTAAAAGACTGATAAATGGGGAAGGACATTTTTCTGGATATAAAACCATTGTTCGAACAGTGTTTCTGAAGAAAACACCCTGGTAAACTTTAGTGCTTGGATTTAACTTAGTTATTATGTTTCTACTATTTAACTATAAGTCTGCTTTTGTAGAGTGAATTATTGCCTCTCTGGATAGTCTTCTTTCATTAATAAACTATCTAGTTTATTGATCAACCTTTTATCAGAAGCTTCTACTGTAGTTGACCAGTTTAGTAATCAGCTGTGTGATAACATACATTATTGTAATTCATTTGCTTCTGACAAACTGATTAGTACTAACTGATTAGTTCTGACCCCTTGGAAAAAAACACGCTGACACAGCATCAGAACTGTGTCTATTGTACCTTTCACATTCATTTAGTTCTGCATTGTCTCTCCACCAACTACGGGAGGAAAAAAGTGGTTTGCAAGCCTGTTTTACCACATGAACCTGTTTGTTGCAGCTATTGGCAGTAAAACAAATTTTAAGGTTGCTGCAGATCAAAAGTCGAGCAGATGAGAGGAGTGATAGTGAGCCAACCACAACAGTTCAACTGCAAGAAGCAAAACTAAAACTAAACCAAATGAAAAGCTACAATGCTTAGTAATACAGATCTGAATCTAACTACATACAGAATGTATGAAATAATATATGTACTTCAAGAAGTAATAACAAAAGATTTGTTTATTGAAGAGACTTAATGTCTTTTTATGCTGACGACCCAATTTTACAATTTTTTTAATTATTTAAAGCATTTTAGTTTTAACAGGATGTTTGAGAAAAACCTAAACTGAACTGATGGGAGTAGTGCTTCCTCAGTCACCTGTAGAAAACCTGTAGAAAACAGGTGACTGAGAATGCATCAGAAATTACCAATAATTTCTAGATTTAACCCAGCCAGCAGAGATCTTCTGCGTATACTGAACTGAAACTACATTTCTCAGATCCAGATGAGTGTTACTTGGAATTTAGCAGCCTTGTTGCCTGAGGAATGAAGTTGTGGCACATTCTAATTGTTCTTGATTCAGTGGAGCGAGATCTTCTTTATATGGGAGGTGAGCAGAACTTATCACGTCTCATGAGGCGCAGAACCCGCCGCTTTGAAAAGATATCTGTTCCTCCTTGGTCTGAGATTCCTTTCCACCAGCCTGCATCTATGGTCTTTATGATACTGATGTACTGACCTATGACTACTTAAAAACCTCACAGTTAAGACAGAGGTCGAAGCTGAGTTTCTGATATTTCCTCACCACTTTCATCCTCATCTCATTGTTGAGCTTAGATACGTGCTGCACATTCAGGACACTCTAGATTAAATTAGGACACTGTAGTTTATCTCACTTAAAGATCTAAACTGTTTTAATGGCACTGTGATTGGCTTAAGCCCTATCTTAGATGTACAGTAAGAGCGAGTTAGAGCTTAGAGAGAGTTCATGTCGTTCAGCGATGCTCCTACTGTCTTTGTTGCATTTATTGTGCAATAATAAACAAAGGAGAGACAAAAGGATAATTTGATTGCTTAAAGTGTGTCTCATCTATTGAAAAACAATGATAAAACAATATTTGTTCTAAAAGTGTTTAACTCTGACTTTTGCATTCTTCAGTGTTGACTTCTTTTAACACTGAATATTTAGGAAATTGTGTATTTGTCAGTTTAAGAGCTACAAAGTCCTTCTTAGTATGAATATAAAAACATGCAACATGTACAAAGAACCACTTTACCTTCAGTTCCAACGGCCCGAAGAGGATGGACGTCGTGTTTGTAGACAAATTTCTCCTCCAGCACCATCTGAACTGAAGCAACAATCTGAGCCATGATGATCAGAAGATCACCTGAGGAGCAGAAAAGAGTTTTTATGTGACTAATAAAACATTTAAAGTTCAAAAAGGAGTGTGCCTGTACATATATTTTTGTGCCTTCATTTTTCTGTTTAGTTTATTATCAAAAAAATATATAAAATGATCTCACCAGTGATGACCTCACTCAGCTTGTGCGAGTCATCTCTGTGGCCAGTGACGAAGTCAGCAAGCCCCACTATCACCAGGCCCAGGATGGTGATCATTATGCCGATCCACTGACTGAGTACCAGCCGGCGCCCCAAAAACGCCACAGAAAGTAGACCTGTGAAGATGATAACTGCTCCCCGAAGCATCTGGAAGCTGGAGGCGCTCGTCATGTTGAGGGCTGGGGGACAAAAGGACAATTTTTGTACTACAGATATGCCAAGGACACCCTGGAGTTTAACAAACGCTGATCTGCCACCAGAACTGCAAAACGAAGTAGCACATTTTTTATGTATGAAAAGAAACTTTTGTGTCCACATTTGCATAATTCTTACAGTTTGATTACGCTTGCAGATCCATTCATCTTGCAGGTAAATAAATCCTCCCAACCACACAGGTGCTTACAATTGTGGTCACTTACCAACATACATGATGGAAGTGGCCAACATGTCACACATCGCAGGAGGGAAGAACAGAAGAGGGTTGAACCTCTGGCCCGGGTTTAATCTGGGTTCTGGTCTTCGTCTGTCATGGTGAAGCCAGATGTAGAAGACCACGAGACAGCTGAACTCACCCAGGAACATCCCCACCGCCTGAACAGCAACCAGGACAAAGAGACACAGAAAAGGACAGTTGGGATTTGTTTTGATTTGTAGTTTCTAATTTGAGCAAAGATTGGTTTAAGAAGGTTGATTTAAAATGATTACTGCTAAGTTGCAGAACTTTTTTTTTAAGTTGCACTTTAAAGTTTTAAAAATAACATTGCTGCCCTGAGGTCATACTGTGACGCAGTTTTAATTTTTATTTATGATGAATTTAAGGTTTGACTAATAGTTTTGTGACTGAAAAAGACACACAAGTAACAAAAGATGGCCTTATACAACACATACACTTTGTCCGTTTAATTTTTTTTTCATTTTCTTTTTCACCTTAATTTTACAAAAAAATAAAAAGATTTGCCCTGAATTATTAGTTCTATTTCTAGGGGGGCTGCGGTGGCTCGATGGTCAGTGCCACAGTCCTGTAATCCTGAGGAGGTTGCAGGTTCAAGCCCAGGTCGCGTCAGGAAGGGCATCCGGCGTAAAACAATTGCCGAATCGTTTGTGCACGTTTGCTCGCTGTGGCAACCCCTGAAGAAGGGAGCAGCCAAAAAACTTACTTATTTACCATGAGTGCTACTTTTAAATAATATAATGCACAGCATTGATTTGATATCACAAACAAACAAAACAAAAAAACTGAGCTCTTATATTTATTAGAATGACTTCAGTGGTGAATTCTTCTTGGCCTCTCATGTAGTCGTTCTTGTCAGCATTTTATAGATGTGTTAAAACACCTGGACACAACTTTTATCATTGTTTAGTCATTTGAGCAGCTACAAAGAACAAATAACTCTTTATAAATACCCCTTTCACCTTTAATGTCAGTGTTTGCATGTGTTTGTTTGCCTGCAGTGAGCAAAATATCTCAACCACTAGTGGACAAATTTTAATGAAACTTTTAGCAAACAGAAATTGCTATAACAATGTCCACTTTACAGATATTGAGCTAAATTTTAGTGTGTTAGTAGCTGAACATCATCCCCAACGCACTACACACTGCACAATATTCTTTTTGCTTAAAACTTTGGCAACAAAATAAGTTAACACCATTACAAATTAGATCACATTTTTGTTCATGTCAGTCCTGATTCTGAGGTTTGGTAATCTGTCCTGACTTAAAGCATCCAAACTGCTGTACCCAGAGGTCTCGTACTGTACCTGTAAAAACGGATGAGAGAAGGAATGTTCAGGGTCATCATGGCAACCCTTTGCTGAGAACATGTCAGCCCATCTGTCAGACAAAAACACATGAATACAACTTCAGTATTGAGGATTTTAAAAGCAATGGTTAGTGGTCGTCTCTATTCAGCTTCAGAAATGAAACAAGATAAACAACAAACTGACATTTAGCTCATATTTTGCACACTTGAACTGTAAAGCTGTGTTTAACAGCAAACAACTGAACAGTGATTAAATCCTTTCTGTCAGTCACATGAAATGCTTTTAACTTGTCCCACTTCTTGCACATTCAGTCAGACACTGCACAGTCAGACTGAATGATGATGACGCTGCATTTCACATGCGTGGTTACAGAGTGCTTAAGTCTGCAGAAAACCTTGGACAGTCAAAGAAAGCGTGACTGACATGTGAGGTCCTTATCCTCACATGTCAGTCATGGTCGAAATGCTTCCCCGAAACACTTTAAACTTCTGAGCTCATCAAGTTACAGTGGAAACTTAAGAAGGCTTGTGTCCACAAACCTGCTTTAAAACTATCATTTCTGGCCGCTGTATTTTGGATTAAATATCTTTAACTGCACACAACTACAATATGTAAGCTGCACCAAAACTATCAACCTACAATCTCAGCTGATGTGAGGCAGTTATCATGTGACTGAGGTGAAACTTTACCTGTTAGTTGCACCGTTGCTGTGTGGACAACATGACACAGCACGTTTTGTCTGACACATTAGCAGTTTGCACCCTGTGATTTGTTGCAAATGTAGGTTTCATTCCATGAATAAACCCACAGAAGGAACCAGAAGTGTTGGCCAGAAAGAATAAAGCTGACATCACAAAAATTTGGAGAAGTTAAAAAAGCTAAATGTCTTATTTTACAAAAGTGGCAAACCTCTAATTACTTACAGCAATAGATGACTTAAACACTACAAATTTTGATTTAAATAATTTCTTAATGTAGCAGCAGCATCATACCATATATAATTTGTATTTTAAACTGCTTAACAAGCAATTCTATCAATTTAAAGACATTTTTTGAAAGACTAAGTAATAAACTGGTTAATTTATTGATAAAAATCCCATGAGGCATATGATGATTGTACCTTGAAAAACCAGTCTTAAAATCAACTGGAGTAAATGTTCCTTCTTTTTTTGTTTAAGGTCTCACTTTATTTGCTTCCTGTCTGCCTCCCACATCGAACACAGACGTTAACACTTCTCATCTCTACTTTTCGCTTACAAGACTTAAAAAAACCTCATCTCACTGGTGGTATAACACTTTGTTCGTACCATAAAATGAGATGGTTTTCAGGTATTGACCAGTTTTATCTTGTAAAAATTCAGAGTTGTGTTTTCAGCTGATTAACTAAAACTAGGACAGAAAGCACTTTACACCAGCAGGACAGTAATTCTGATGTCTTTCCTAAACGGGTTTTATTTTCATTATTCCCAGCAATTATTCTCTCCCCATAAACTAATTTGGATAGTGTGTTGTGTGTAATGCAAACTTACTTCACTAGTTTGTAAAACACTATACTTTAATATATTATAATAATATTGACTATTGGTCAAAAAATGCATGTTACTAAAACATATGAGTCATTTCAGGACTAACTGTTTTGTCTTTTTCTGAGAACATTTTAATTTCACATAAAGAGATGCTGATTATCAATCATAACATTAATTATATCTCAACTATGAGATGTTACATTTGTTTTGCTTTAGATTATTTTAAATTAAGCAGATCTGCTAAATGGTTGGTTTTATATGGTCGTAACGCAGTGCATTTCTCATCAGGTGAACCCCCAGAAAGGTTTCAAAAGCCAAAAGCCAGAACAGAATTTCTGGAGTTTTATTATGCTGAAAAATGCTGCAATATACTGTAGATCTACTTTTGTCCAAATCATTGAATTCAGGTGTCCCAATCCCTTCCATGGCCACAGGTGTATAAAATCAAGCAGCTAGGCATGCAGACTGCTTCTACGAACATTTGTGAAAGAATGGGTCGCTCTCAGCTCAGTGAATTCCAGTGTTGTACTGTGATAGGACGGCACCTGTGCAATAAGTCCAGTTGTGAAAATGTCTGGCTACTAAATATTCCACAGTCAACTGTTAGTGGGATTATAACAAAGTGGAAGGAACTGAGAATGACAGAACGAAGTGGTAGGCCACGTAAAATCACAGAGTGGGCTCAGAGGATGCTGAGGTGCACAGAGGTCATCATCGTTCTGCAGAGTCAACAGCTACAGACCTCCAGACTTCATGTGGCCTTCAGATCAGCTCAAGAGCAGAGAGCTTCATGGAATGGGTTTCCATGGCTGAGCAGCTGCATCCAAGCCTTCCATCACCAAGAGCAAAGCGTTGGATGCAGTGGTGTAAAGACCACCGCCACTGGACTCTAGAGCAATGGAGACATGTTCTCTGGAGGGACCAATCACGCTTGTCTGTCTGACAGTCTAATGGATGAGTCTGGGTTTGGCTGCTGCCAGGAGAACAGTACTTTTCTGACTGCATTGTGCCAAGTGTAAAGTTTCGTGGAGGGAGGATTATGGTGTGGGCTTGTTTGTCAGGAGATAGTTCCAGTGAAAGGAACTCTGAATGCTTCAGCATACCGAGACATTTTGGACAATTTCACGCTTCCAACTGTGTGGGAACAGTTTGGGAATGGCCCCTTCCTGTTCCAACATGACTACACACCAGTGCACAAAGCAAGGTCCATAATGACATGGATGAGTGAGTTTGGTGTGGAAGAACTTGACTGACCTGCACAGAGTCCTGACCTCAACCCTAAAGAACAGCTCTGGGATGAACTAGAGTGAAAACTGTGAGCCAGGCCTTCTGTCCAACATCAGTGTCTGTCCTCACAAATGAGCTTCTGGAAGAAACCCTCCTAAACCTGTGGAAAACCTTCCCAGAAGAGTTGAAGCAGTTACAGCTGCAAAGAACGGGCCAACATCAGATTAAACCCTATGAAGAACAATGGGACGTCACTCAAGTTCACATGTGTGTGAAGGGAGGCGAGTGAATACTTTTGGCAATATAGTGTATTTTATACATATAGGAATGTGTGGCCAAGGGGGTCCAGTAAGCTTATAAAGAGGACTCACTGTCCCCCTTAGGACCCCCTTAGTCTCACGCCTGATAACTCAGACAGTTTCATGAGGAAATGAAAATATAAGCTTTTTGTTTCACCCCTGATAAAACATAATGCCTCTGACTGAAGTAGAAACAGAGCAGGCTGATTTAACACAGAGATAACTGCAGAGTAGATTCTGATTTATCTGTTATCTCTCAGCAGCTGCACAGAAATGATTATCTCAACTGTTTACTGTTTCTGCTTCACACACAAAACAGCCTCAAATAAATCAGGGAAGTCACGTGAGTCTACCTCCTGGACCCGCAAGCAGCAGAAGAAGAAGAAGGTAGTGAATAAAATGTAATGATTCGACATCAGACAACATTACTAGCTAGCTACAACTAGGTTGTTATTAGGAAACACGTAATAACGATTAATTCGTGATGCAATGCAGGGCGATAGGCACTGTAGTCAAAACTTCTAGCTGTGTTTAGCTCGCTCTTTGTACAACTATGAACACCTGACAGAAAAGAAACAAACAAAAAAGCATAATTAAATGTACTCACTTGGCCGATAATGTGTTGATGGATCCGGTTATTAGCATAAGTCCCGCAAGGAACAGCTGGTAGTTCGTCCAAGCCATGTTGGACAAGTGAAACAATCCAGGAAACCGAGCTGTGTTCGCCTTAAAGTTAGCCCGGGTTGTTTACTGTCGCGTTTTCCGCTGAGCTTTTCGTCGTCCATGAACACCACATGACCAGTCAGCTGACCGCTGCGCGCACGGTGCGTTCACGGACGCCCGGAAATGTTATAAGGAACAACGTGCTGTAAAGTCATTCAAATCTGTTTTTTTTTATTTTTTATTTTTTTTATTCGTCGCCGTCGCCATCCAGACAGTTCAGTAACCGAAGGAACAACCTGGTTGTCACTTTATATATGAAAAAATAAACTCAATGAATATAAGCAGTGAAATATTTACTTTTTATTGACGGCACGAACATAGCCCAATAAAATGTACCAAAATAACTGTTGTTTTTGTCATTTTGGCAACATTTTTAATGTTTTATTCATGTTATATGTCACATCTTTCAATATTTGTACCTTTAATAGGTGCTTGTGTCTCTGTAATCTTTTCTCTCTAGATTATATTGTGTCTTTGAAGTTATTTTATGCTTTCATTTCTGACCTCCGCCAAGGAGGTTTATGCTTTCGGTATCGTATGTTATGCGCACAAAATTACTCAAAAAGTAATGAACTGATTTTGATGAAACTTTCAGGAAATGTTGAGGTTGTCACAAAGAACAAATGATTGAAATTTGGTGGTGATCGGGATCACGATCCGGCTCCTACAACGTTTTAATGACCTCATGAATGTCCTATGCGGAGGTTTGTGCTCTTTGTCAACATGCAATTAAGACATCAATGATAACATCACATGATGATGGGCACTGTGATTACTTTTTTTTTTATCTTTTGAAGAATGGCAAAATGTAAATAAAAATGTAATACAAAACCACATTTTACAAGTTCCATTTAGATTTTTTTTCATTCATGCAATTCAGTCTGCTAGTTTATGTTAGCTAAATTACAAACCTGAAGTCTAAGGCTGACTTTAAAAGAAGCATGAAAGGTATCAGGGTTTAACAGCAGGTGGAGTCAAAGACTAGAGGACCGTCAAACGTGCAGTGTGGCCTCATGTGGCTTAAAATTAAAACACAAAACCTACTTTTCACAGAAGGCCAGTCTGTGCTTTCAAATGATGTAAAAAATAAGTTGAGACCAAATAATCTGGAGTTAAATTTGGTGGCTTTGTTCTAGATTCATCATTCCCAACAAGGAAAACAAAAATCCTAAAATTCAGCATTGGTTGTGGAACTATTTTTATTTCAGCTGCAGGAAATCTGGATCTCACCCAGAGCGTTGTCTTTGCTGCAGAGATATTTTCAGCTTTTGAGCCTCTGGTGTTGGAGGGTGCTAAAAAACGTTCTTGGTGATTTCCCAGACAGCTGATGAGAACGAGAAATCATTTCCTCTGTATCTCATCGATTCATTTTCTCAGCTTCTTGGCTCCTTCTATGAAAACACATTTAGCTGTCATGCTCAAGGGTTGTAACAAATCGAAGGAGATTTTCTTGTTACTGCAAGATGTGAAAAATCAAAGATGATCATGTGTTTGTCTTTTTAAATACAAAACAGATCCATAACATATCAGAACAACAGTATGAAGGTGTTTACTTTTTAATTAAAGGCCTTAACATTCCTTGAAGGAGTGCTAATCGCCTGTTGCCTTTCATGGCAGAGTTTTAGACTAAGATCATGTTGAGAAATGACGAATTTGTAAATCTTGAAAATATCATTATGCTCATACTCATGCAATATTGCAAAGTGACACACTCAAAGTATGTTTTCTGAATGTCTCTAAGCTACAACATAAGATTTTAGCTCAATATCTGTAAATTTGAGCTATAATCACTTTTGTGTTGGCTAATGTCGATTAGCTGTGGTGACTGTCTTGAATTAGATTGACTCCAAAAGTTAAACAGTTGTAGATGTACATACGATTACTTTCTGAAAGTTTCATTAAAATTTGTTCAGGGGTCAATGAGATTCTTGCAGTTAAAGCTAAAGTTTTAAGCAAAGACCTTGTGCATCGAGTATGATTATTGGAGTATAAGTTATGAATGACTCTCAGCTACTTCTACGCTAAAACTTAGCACAATATCTGTGAAAGTGACTTAATAATAGCATTTTTGTTGTTTTCTAAGGACAGTTAGCAATGGTGGCCATCTTGATTTGAGTTTGCTCCAAAGGTTAATCAGTTGTAGAAGTACATCCATTGTTTCCTGAAAGTTTAATTGAAACATGTCCAGTGAATCATGAGTTATTTTGCTTACAGACTATTCCAAATTGTCACAATTTGAGTTTATTTTGTATTAGGTTTATTGTTTTGTGTTTCTGTTTTATTTCTTGTTCATCTTGTGTTTAGTTAAGTTCTTGTGTAGTTTTGCTTTCTCTATCTCCCGTCACTATTCACCTGTCCTCTGCTCAGTAATTCTCCGGTCTGCCTGCCACGCCCACCTCACCTGTTCCTCGTCATCTCCCAGCTGTAACTCGTTTTCCACGCACCCTCAGTTCTTTAAAACTGGCCTCCTTTCATTCTTTCCTCTTAGGTTCATTCCTTTCCGTCTGCTCAGATGTTCATGCCCTTGTGTTTTTTCTCGCCACAGTCTAGCGCCATGGTTTTTTGCTCCTCTTGTTTCATGTAAGTTTTTGTAATCTTGTTTTTTTGCTGCCCTGTCAGCCTTTTGTTTTCTTTTGTTAATAAAGTAGTTTTCTTTTTTTATCATGATGAGTCTGCGTATTGGGTTCGCCTCACTCAACCCTAACACAAATAGTAAATGGCAAAATGTTAAAGATCATCTGCATCTGTCAATGCTCCGAATGTGTATTGGGTATCAGTCTCAGCTACTACCACACCAAATTTTAAACCAATATCTGAAAAAGTAACAGAGCTACAGCCATTTTTATGTTCTCTCAGGTCAGGTTTTCTTTTAAATTTGCTTTATTGCCTCTTGTAGAGACAAAGCTGACCTGTTTCATATTTTCTGTATAACTGTGGAAAGACTTAAATCGAGAACTGGAGTTATATAAACATGTAATTAAATGTGTCCCTAAAGAGTTACAACCTGTAGCTGTCATGCAGAGAATATGAGAACCCAGCAATCTTATTTCATGCTGAACAGCATGGACACATTTGATTGACAGCCAGCCTTCGGCGCTGAGGGGTCATGGGAAGGAAAAGGTGGTGGGAGAGCATCACTGAAATGTCACATGACAGGGTCAGCTGAGCAGAGACAGGCGGGTCATGGCTAATTCTAAAACATCATGGGAAAACTGCCTGCTGTATTAACACAAACTGAACTCTGCACAGATTTATTAATAATCACCACTAACATGTACAATCATATTAGCTGCTATGACTCTGTTCCAAAACAACATTTAACTTGTGGAAGACGTTTCCTGCATTCAGAAAATTCAAGTAATAATAAAATTAACTGATTCTTTAAATTTCTGCTGCCCTCTTATTGTTCCCAATAACAGCAACCAAACAAAACACATTATTTTTGTTTTTGTAAAACACATGTTAAACAAAGGAACAACTTTACTCCTAAAATCCAAAAGTATTAAGAGTTTATTTTAAAACCAAGAAAAACAACCATAATCCATTTTATTTTGAAAAAGAAATACAAGCATGGTGGCACAGTGGAGTAGTGGTTAGAGCTGTCGCCTCCCAGCAAGAAGGTTGCAGGTTTGAGTCCCGGCCTGGGGCCTTTCTGGGTGGAGTTTGCATGTTCTCCCTGTGCACACGTGGGTTTACTCCGGGTACTCCGGT
>JAOXNZ010000085.1:7386179-7411545 GCA_028566095.1 Kryptolebias brasiliensis
GATGTAAATATCTAAAGATGCATACATTCACATGAGCTAAAAACAGGTAAGTACCACAACTGGAATCCTTAATGTGCATATATAAGACTGTTGTAGTAGACAAAAATAACCTAAACTGGTAATGCAGTGCTGTTGTTCTTTTTTTTAGGAGTTATATTTGTAAAATAAGATTACATTGGGTTTTCTGTTTTGTAAAATACCGTTGTGCCTTTTTATTTTGTTTTGCTTTATGAACTTTCTTTAAGGACATTGTTCTTGTCGTGTCTTGTGTGTCCCAAACCTTAGTTTTGATGAAGAATCCTCACTGACAAGAAACAATCATTTAAAATAAAGCCACACTGCAGAAATAAACACTCAAATTAAATAACTGTTTTTACATTAAATAATATTTATTATAGTCAAAGAAAAATCTTATAAATGTATGATCACACACAAATGTTCTGATCAGTTATGAGAAATGATGTTAGCAGGCTTCCCCCAACATTCAACAAAACACAAACTCAAAAACAGGACTGGAAGGTTTCACTGTAAAGATAAAACTACAAAAATACAATTAAATAAGATAAAAGGTCATTTCTTCAGAAAAAAGAACACTGCATAAAGACCTCAGTTGGCTGAATCAAGTGTGTTTTCATGGGGCTGGAGCAAAGACCCCCCTTTAAGTGCAAGATGTGCAAAGTCTGTGGCTGCTTGTCATTACTGACGCCGATCAACAACAACAGAGTTTTCAAGTCACACGCTTCTGACTTCTAACACAAGGGTTTAAATAAACAGTGTGATTCTTTTGAAAGAATCAAATCAAATTGTGCACTGACTCCCAGTGTCTGAAAGCACATACAACAATCCTCTAAGGTGCAGCAGTGAATATGATATGCCTTTCTACAACACACATTGAGTTTACATGCTGTGGCTTAAAATCAAGCTTTAAAAGAAAAAAAAAACTATGTTGAGCAATATGTACATAAAACAGATTAATATACAACATGAAACGATGAAAAATAAATTCATAGTGATTTGAACTGAGGTTTGAAAAGGGTGGCAAAGAGGCCTTAAAGACACTATTGCATCTGATCCGATCCCTGTAAATGTGTCCAAGATGTCCTATTATTCTGTACAGGAAAATTAAACCAACCATTTATACTCTCTTTTCTTTGCTCTTATACTTTTTCCCCCAAATAAAAGGAAAAACTGTAACAAAGATCAGAAAGTTTGGCTTGAACCTGTACCACCGATACAGACACACAGGAAAAGACACTACATTGTTTATTTTTGTGTAAGATTTCACTGAAAAAATAGACTTTCCATCAATAACAGATAAATATAAATGATCCAAATACATATACAGCACAAAAAATTAGAATATTGTGGAAAAGTTTGTTTTCTGTCAAACATTTCAGAAAATGAAACTCATATTTTATAGATTCATTACACATAGAGTCAAATATTTCAAGCCTTTATTTCTTGTAATGTTGATGAGTATGGCTTACAGATAATGAAAACCCAAAACTCAGTCAGAAAATTTGAAATAGTTCCATAGTGGAAACTCACGGTGTCACACTCTAACCAGCTAATTAACTCAAAACACCTGCAAAGGTTTCCTGAGCCTTTAAATGGTCTCTCAGTCTGGGTCAGTAGGCTACACAATCATGGGGAAGACTTCTGACTTGACAGATGTCCAGAAGACAGTTAATGACACCCTCCACAAGGAGGGAAATCCACCAAAGGTCATTGCTAAAGAAGCTGTTTGTTCACAGAGTGCTGTATCCAAGCATATTCATTGAAAGTTAAGTAGAAGGAAATTGTGTGGTAGGAAAAGGTGCACCAGCAACAGGGATAACCACAGCCTTCAGAATTTCAAGAATTTGGGGGAGATTCACAAGGAATAGACTGAGGCTGGAGTCAGCGGATCGAGAGCCACTATGCACAGACAAATTCTAGACACGGGCTACAAATGTTGCCACTCCTGAACCACAGACAACATCAGAAGCGTCTTACCTGGGCCAAGGAGAAAAAGAACTGTTGCTCAGTGGTTCAATATGCTCGTTTCAGATGAAAGTAAATTTTGCATTTGAAAATCAAGGTCCCAGAGTCTGGAGGAAGGAAATTTTAAAGCACCTCATGCTTCCTTCTGCTGACAAGCCTTATGGAGATGCTGATTTCATTTTCCAGCAGGACTTGGCACCTGCCCACACTGTCAAAGAATAGTATCAAAAGCTGGTTCAATGACCATAGTGTTACCGTGCTTGACTGGTCAGCAAACACGCCTGACCTGAACCCCATAGAGAATCTATGGGCTATTGTCAAGAGGAAGGGAAGAGACACCAGACCCAACACTGCAGATGACCTGAAGGCTACTATCAAACCAACCTGGGCTTCCATTACACCTCAGCAGTGCCACAGGCTTATCACCTCCATGCCACGCAGCACTGATGCAGTAATTCATGCAAAAGGAGGCCCAACCATGTAGAGTGCAAAGAAATGAACATACTTTTCTGACATTTGTGTTTAAAATATAATTTTTTTATTGATCTTATTAAATACTCAAATTTTCCGAGACACTGAGTTTAGGGTTTTCATTATCTGTAAGCCATAATCATCAAAATTTAAAGAAATAAAGGCTTGAAATATTTTACTCTGTGTAATGAACCTATATAATGAGTTTCACTTTCTGAAAAGATTGAAAAAAAAAAATTTAACTTTTTCACAGTATTCTAATTTTTTTTAGCTGTACTTGTATATACACCTTTTTTCCACTCCTTGATATGCAGCAAACAAGCAAAGATTTATTTTGGAAAGTCATTTAGGAAAATTTGGGTCTAGGTTTAGGTATTGAAACATTTCTTGAAGTAACAGGTCAAATTGTTTGAAGTGGGGTTCTGTAGAAAAGTTATGAACACATATTATCTTACCTATTGTAGATAGCTTTGTGAATGACCTCAAATAAAGTTTAATTCTGGCCAGATTAAAACCCAACGACTAGTTCGAGCAGAGCCAAAACCAAAATGGTTTGCTGCCGTCTTCAAACAACTTCAGTCTCAAATTCTATTGCATTTTATAGCAGTTTAATGCTATTTTATTATTAACTAGTCATTAACACAATAAGTTGGTCAGCATTAAACTCTATTTCTCCAAATTGAATTTGTCCAAAGAGCTTTCTAAAACAGGTAAAATACTTATTGTTCATACCATTGCTATCAAGCCCCACTTCAAACAATCTGGACTCTCCCTTTAACAGGACTCTAAATACAATTAAAACACTCCAATCAGTCTTACAAACATGTCTCAGTGCATTTTATCCCTTTTTCTTTGTAGACTTTAAATGCCTGTCTTATGCTGAGTACAGAATTAAGTTATTGCAGAAGTGCAAGTGCAACAAATACTCCTTAAACAACCATTAGCATTGTTTCTTAGAGGTACCAGGAACAATGTTGGTGCTAAATGGTTTGTGCTTTGCTAATAGAAGTCTGGAGTCTGTAGTACCATGCTCTTCAATTCCAAAAACAAGCAAATGTTAGGAGTGTTGAATATCTTCAGGACTGAAGTGGAATTCCCTTGATGTCCGCAACTAATTTTGCACCACATTACAAAAGGTACCACTTCTATTCATGGTACGCACAAATCTATCATAAAGTCCTGGTTTTCAGATAGAGCTTCTGCGTTTGAGTCTTCTGTAGGTGTTAATGCTGTGCAGGCCGGTGGACACAGAGCTGATGCCTGAGTGGTGCTGCAAGCTGCACATGCAGCCGTTAGAGTGGAGAGGGTTGGAAAAAGCCTCTCCCTGCTCCATGTAGGTGTCTGAGGTGGAGAGGTCCCGAGGGATGATCATGGGTATGGAGTACTGCAGTTTTTCTCTGCTCTTATACCACAGACACGAGCACATGGACTGGAAGTGGAGAACCTCGGCATAAACGTTACGCAGGCCGCGGCTCGCTGCTCCTCCACTGCTCCCTCCGATCGCGCTCCCTCCACCACAGCTGGGCGGCGTGAATGATGGGGAGGCCGGGTCTACAGAGCAGTTGATGTGCCCACCTGCCTGTCCGTTGTGGGCAAGGAGAGCCCTCTGCTCAGCATCCCGCTTCTCATCCTCAGCGTTCATGGTCATGAATCGCAGTACTGCTAAGTTGAGGAAGGCTCCAATCACAGCCAGGCCCGTCAGGATGTAGATAAAGCTGAAGGCCACATACTCCGGCTTGTTCTGCAGGGCCTGATCTTTCTGCAGAGCCACATAGTCCCCAAAGCCAATAGTGGTGAGTGTGATGAAGCAATAATAGTACGCATGAAAGAAGCTCCATTTTTCAAAGTGAGAGAAGGCCATCGCCCCCACACACAGTGTGCTCATGCAGGATATAAAACCAATGGTCACCATGTTGGCCATGGAGACTTCTGTACGCCTCATTCCAATGCACTTCTTTAGGCGGTGAAGCAGATACCTGACAAAGGTATTAATGCGCTCACCCACACTTTGGAACATAACCAAGGTGAGCGGGATGCCCAGAAGGGCGTAGAGCATGCAAAAGACCTTCCCTCCATCTGTGCTGGGGGCTGCATGGCCGTATCCTGGAGAAAAATGGAAGAGAGAACCATTGTTAGTGGGCAGAGCACATTAAATCGACCCTACAGAGGACAGCGTTCTGAATTGAGAAGCCTGGAGAGCTAATCAAACCTGAACTTGAAAGATGTAAATGATTTGTATTCTCTGAGTGGCTCTTCTGATAAACTCAAACACTCTTCATTTCACAGTGGCAGAATGCAATTGGAAATGAGAATTCATGGCAGCATTGAGGCAGGAAGAGCCGAGCATTGATGTCGTGTATGGAAGAGAGGTTTTGAATAATTCATTGACATTCATCGGTCTCTGCAGAGTGGCTTCAGCTAATGAGTGCATTTGCACCTAATTAGGACTCAACATTTTCCCAGATCAAATAAACAGGACACCAAAGGGTAAGATGCAAATATCCATCCTTATTTACTCAACTGAAAAAAAAAATCCTTTTGTCTTGCAGTTCTTTGATTTTACAAATTATGACACCCCAGAGACATTGTGCTTTTAGTGTGCTCCAAGACTTTTGAACAATGACAAAGCTCAGATTAAAGAAAAAAATCCTAATAAAAAGCAAATCATTGGCAAATTTTAACTTTACTTTAGCTTTCTTATGTCCAAGGACTTCTGTTACACTATAACTTCCAGTGTTGTGTGCTAAAGAAAAAATCCATCCAATCTGACAAAGCTTAAACTTTATTTCAAAGATTAATGAGCAAAACTTTCAGTTTGTAGACGTGCAAAGCTGGTGACATACCCCAAAACACTTGAGGTTTATTGTAACGCTAATCTGAGTGTTTCAGCCATCTGCCTGTCTGGTGCTAATTTTGTTTCATTCAGCCAAATAATGAGCCCTGATAAATGATTCATCTTTGTGGAAGAAAACAAGAACCCTTAACCTGTCACCAAACAGAGACATTTCACTTCATGACACTTTTTATTTCTTTAAATTCAACAGTTCATAAGTACTACAATTGTCAATCGTTTAGCTTTTAATGTTACATTAGAATACATTTTTAGCTAGCCAACATTTAGCAATTAAATGATCTATTTTGTGTTACTTGTTTACAGTTTCACCCTCACAACATGTGATGTTCAGGTTTTCAGTATATGTGCCATGAATGGTGAAAGAAAGGACCAAAAACTGGCAGGAAATTAGGGCAGCTGTGATAAAACAAGAACATAAGCCAACAGGTAGATTAGACAAAGAAGTGAGGAAAACAAGGGTTGTACTTGTACTGAGGAGGGTGATTACTGAGTGAAAACAGGTTTTTCTGATTACTAATGAGAGACCGGTGAGTGAGGAGCTGGAAGCAGGAGAACATCTAGAGGCAAGATACAGGAATAGTGCAAGGCAAAATAATCATAACTCTTTTAAACATAATGAAACTTTAAAAACAAACATAAATGACCTCAAAAACTAAAACAAAGACCACCAAACAATTACAATATATTTAGCCTATTCAATCCTATTTTTACGTTTCTTGAAAAGTGTTCTTTAATAGAAAGTAGGGATTGCCCCTTCTAAAAAAAAGCCAACTTTCCTTCTGTTGGTAAGTTCCAGTGAACGCATCATTCTGACCTGCTCTGCTATACAACTGATATCATTTATGTGCAACTCCAAGTGCTGAAAGAGTGAAGTGTTTAAATGGCTTTAATTTTTAGAAAACCCAAAAGTCCACCAAATCTACAAGACTCCTTTTTTGCCTACTGGTGTATAAGTAACTTATAGACAAGACATACTAAATAAAAATATTTGTTTTATATAAGAAATTGAATTTCATCTTGAGGAATATTAGAATTATTGCTTTTTGCCCTTTGCTGCAGCTTCAAATGCACCTCTTTTTGGAGTACTATCAAGTTTGCTGCACTTTCTCCAACATTAAGTCAGTCATCCACCTTCAGCCTTTATTATAAGTAACTGGTGTGCCTCTTCTACAGCAAACACGGCTAATTTGAAATGCATAAGTCTTCAGTCAGTCTGTTCCCTCTCACTGGTCTGTGAATATCAATTTGTTTGTTTTTTATGAATACATATTAAAAATCAAAACTTTTTGAAAAGAATTTTCAATATTTCCTTCATTTGAGACTGTTCAATTTGAAACACTTATTTCTTCTTCTTTTTTTCCCCTTTGCATTTCAGTTGATTTATTCCTCTCTCTTCCAGCAATGCATACAAAATGTTATTATTCGAAAAATGGTATTTTCTTCAAACCAAATATTTTGCACACTGAGGTACACAGACTAGAGGTAGAATGAAAAAAGTTAACTTACCCTGACAAAATACTTAATTCTAAGAGGACAACTATGTTTGTCTTGCTTTAAGATGTTAGTCCTGTATGTTCACACATGACTTTAAAAGGTTGCAATCCTCTGCAAAGTGAGCAGGGCGGTTTGTTCAGGTGAGCACAGAGACAAAGATGCAGGCATGTCACGAGTTGTTTGCACCAGGAAGCAGCTTATCAAGACGTGGGGATGACCGGAGTGACAGCGAGGCACATCAGCAGCAGACGCTGGAGCTCGAGGTGACAAGGCAAGCAGTCCTCGCATGGTGTGAGGGAGTAAAAACCTCCTGCATGACAAACTCATCCTTCCAGAGTCTCACCCACATGTTACAAACAAAACAGGATATCTCCATGACTTGTTGTGGCTCACTGGAGAAGACACGAGTGCCACTTTGCTCCACATGAATCACCATCACTAGGAGTGAAAAGTTGGAGCCATGACAAGGAGAAATACTCCAATTAATTGGAATTGTTCTGTGGAAAGGTTATGAACATTAATTATCTTACCTGTTGTAGATGGTGCCGTGAACAAATCAATTTGGAGAACTAAAGTTTCATTCTGACTAGAGTTATGAGCTAACAGCTAGACCAAACAGGGCCAAGGTCAAAGTGGAGTGCTGCCGTCCACAAACAAGTTCAGTCTTAAAAACTTTATAATGGTAAATGTGAAAGCAAACTTTTAAAGCTTTACACTGTTGTCTAATTCACATTAAACAGTTATTCTGGCACCAATACTGTGTCACTTTAAATCAGGGAAGGTCTATCAATGCAGTCTAAGTTTATGATGACAATTAACAGCTGAATACATCAAAATACCAGAAACTGCCTACTGTTTAGTAGAATAATTAATCATATTCAGCTGCTTCAATGACTGCCTTCATCACATTTAGATTATGGAAGTGAAACAACTATATTTTGTTTATGTCAGTAATGTGGTTTAGCTGGTTTGGCCGCTGGATCTGAGCAGGGCTTTCAGCTGAAGCCCTGGCTGATACACCGCTTAAAATGGAGTGCAAACCACGTCCACCTGGCTATTTGCTTTGTCACTCAGGCATAAAATGGTGTGCAGCTATTATATTTATGTTCCCCTGTTTTGTACTTTTTAGTTTCTTGTTTATCAGTATGTCTCAGTGTTAATTTCTCCCAGTGGTTTCTCTGCTTTCCTGCTCATTGTTTCCCTCAGCCTATAATGGTTGTCACACACACCTGTCAGCCATCTGTGATCATTTCACCTGTTCCCACTTGCAAATATTCCATCCTAGAAAATACAAGTTCCCTGATTTTACTCAGTCTCTGTCAGGTCTTCATTGCCTTAGTTTTTGGTTCAGTTCTGGATTTTTGTTACCTGACTGGTGGATATTATTATTGGATTATACCTGCCTGCCTGTTACTTGGTTGCCTGCACTCTTGGGTTCTCACCAGCTACCAGTGTTACACAAAGTGCCCTAAGCTGCACTGTAAGTGCCACAACTAGCTTCTGCCACCACTAACTGTGCTGCAAATAGCCATACAAAAAGTAAATAACCATGTGAAACCGAGGGTGTTGTAAAGGTTTTTAAAACGATCAGATACATTTTTGGGATGGCAGCAATCCACTATGGTCTTGGTCCCTCTTGGACTGGCTATTAGCTTGACAGCCTGGTCATAATCAAACTTTATTTGTCCAAACTGAGGTCATTCAAAGAACTATCTGCACAGTTGTTGTTCATAAGCCTTCCACAAAACCTCACTTTAAAAATTAGCTATTCTTTTAAGAATTAACAGTCATGAGGGTCGTATTTAATGACGAAATGGGAGAAAACAAACAAACAAGAAACACATGGAATATTTCAATTTGTTTTTAAAAAATTATCTCACATTAATTGGTTTGGGATTACTACAAGAAAGTGTATTGGTGTCAGACATTTTAGGAGCTTTCAGAAGGGCTGATTTGGCAAAACTAACAAAACACACGTGGCTACAACAAACAAGTCCGGCATATTTAAAATGTTTATTTCCTCCTTGCTGCTTCCTCTTATTACAAAACCAGAATTTGCCGTTAATCATATGAGCTGCTGCTGTGCCTCTTGCTAACTTTGAAACCTAAACAAAAAACTTTTACAGGGAAGAACACTATTTCTTTATGACATGCTGCCAACATTCTGCAGTCGAGAGATTTAATTTCAAGACTTCAACTCAGGCATGAAAGATATTTTTCTCCTCCAATTAATTTCACAGTTTATAATCTTCCCATCTTTGTTTTATAGTTGCCCAGAACGCAGCGCAGATTAACCCTCAATCAGATTTTCTAAATCAGACGCCTGATATCTTCTCAATCTGCTCAATTGGAAAATTGGTCTTAGTTTTTGTCATCTTTTAATGATGATGACAGCTCAGAGTAGAAACTTCCCTCCTTGTGGTTTCTGCCTCTAAAACACAGCACCACCAACAATACACACAGTAGCTGAAGCCTCCATTGCACTGATTAATTAGGCCGGTGTAAAAACAGGCTTTGAAAATACATCAAAGAATGGCATAATTCTTCTCCGAGGGCTTCAGCTCTCTGTCACTCAATTAAATTTCCATTGATTACGAGGAACAATTTGTTCTCACCAAACAAGACGAGGAGCGTGACCCGTTCATTAAGCACAACGAGTTTTCGAGGAGGTGATGCATTCATCATTGTTATTTATTATTTATATAATTCAGTAATTTGTTACAGCGCCACAAAATATAAATAAACAGATTTGAGAGTATTAATCTTGTCCAGAATACACACCTAACAAAAGGTCTCTGCAGTGGACAACAGGGTGCAGACTCGCACTGCCGATGAATAATGTCCTCAGACGTCTCTGCAGCCTGGCGAACAGGCAGTGCCATAATACACTCACCGGTGTGTGTTTGTGTGTGTGCTGCAAGGTTTGCCTCAAAACTTTGAAGCAGAAGTAAACACGGGGGCATTTTTTTTAATTATTTTTTTTTTTTAATTTTCTCTCTAATAAAATTACTTCAAGGCTGAAAGGGGCTGGCAAGTTCTGATTTATGAAGCTCTAACTGACCTTTAATGTTGCTGTAGTGTAACAAAAAGGATATTTTAGTAATATTTTGAAGCAACATTCAGTCTAGCATGCTTCTAAAATGAGTTTTATCGAGCTAAGAAAAAGCAGCGTCATTCTAAATGACACAAAGTAATCATAAATATTACAGCAGAGCAGATACCCTTTTGACTTTTGTTAGGTTCTACGTTGGGTTGCACAATTTTAGAAGAACATAAAATTACAATATTAATGTTTAATTTTGAGATGACAATATAAGTTGCAGAGTTTCAGAGTTTTAGACTAAGATCAACTTATGTTAGGAAATTATGAAGTTGTGTCCGTTTTGGTCAAACTTTAAAAATAACATTAAGCTTTATCCCAAGTAAATTCTTGTGAAATGTGTCAGGGCTTGAAGTATGTTTTGTGAATGAGTCTCAGCTACTACCACATCAAAATTTAGCTCAATATCTATCGAACTGACTGAGTTTTATATATTTTTGTGTAGGCTAATATTGATTAGCTGTAGTGGCTATTTTGAATTGGGGTGGCTCCAAAAGTTAATAGGTTGTAGACGTACATCTAATGAATAATTTCTGAAAGTTTCATTTGAATCTGTCCAGTGGTTCATGAGATATTTTGCCAACAGACAGGCAGACACACACAAACACAAACAAGCAAAACCATTATCCTCTGCCTTTGCCTGTCAGCAGCTGGTGATATTAATGCTTTCTTTAGTCCTCTGTTTTTCTTCTGTCATCACAACCCTCACAACACTCCACAAATTGATATTCATCACGGATATTACAATAAAGATAAATTTAATATACTGTGCAGCAAACTTTCAAACATCTCACTGATCGCATCAACAAAAACAAGAAAACAACTCAACAAGGAAAATGTGTTTATGTTTGTAAAACATTCCAGTCATTATTTAGAAACTAGATTTGCTTTGCTTTATTAATAACTTAGAGTATTTCTGTAATTCTCTAGGTTTTTTAACATCACTCAGCTTAATGTTCGGATTCAAAAGAAGCTTATTTCCTAGAACTCAATTTAACCACAACCTCAACATCGACCAGCTTTCATCTGCTGGCTTGGCACCTGTGGGCAGTTTCTCTGTCTCCAGTATTGCCAGAGGATAAACAAATTATTCATAATTAATGTCTAACTTCCTTCTAAGGTAGAGGAAAAAAATAAGGATCCTGAGTTTTTTTTTTAATCCATAAATCTCTCCTGTAACTTCCTTTATTCTTTTTAAATGTCTTGAACTTCTTATTCAACTCAAGAAAAACAACAACACTAATATTATATTATCAGCACACTGTAATGCAAATAAAAATGGAGCATTAAAACCAAATACTTACTCATATTTATCTACTAAAATATAAAATATTAACACGACAAAAGATTGTTGAATAGGTTAACTTATTTCAAATAAATCAAAATAAGCAACAATGAACAATTATTTTACTTTTAATATTACTTCCTTCCATGTCTTTGATTTACAGTAACTGGAACTGTTGTTATATTGTAGCCAAGTAACATTAATACCACCACGGTGTAAATAAGTTGTGGTCAATTTATTAATTTTTGTTGATCTCTTGTTCGACTTAAATACAAACTGGAAATTCCTCTCAAATGTCCCTGTGTACGAGAATTAATGTATATTTCAGCAAAAACATCATTACCCCTAAAAGTCTTTTCAGAATTTAATGTAAATATTAAAAATTTTGGAAGTACACACCTGTGATCAAAAGTTTTGAGAATGGCACAACTATTGTTCTTCATAAAGTATTGCTTCTCTAGAGTTTGTAGATCTTTGTGTCAGGTATTTCTATGGTATACTGATGTATAATTACAAGCATTTCATAAGTTTCAAAGACTTTTATTGACAATTACATTAAAGTCAGTATTTGCAATGTTGGTCTTTTTCAAGACCTTTGCAATTAGTCCTGTCATGCTGTCAGTCAACTTCTGGTCCAAATCCTGACTGATGGCAGCCCGTTCTTTTATAATCAACGCTTAGAGTTTGTCAAAATCTGTAGGTTTTTGTTTGTCCACTAACTTCTTGATGAGTGACCACAAGTTCCCAATGGAATTAAGATCTAGAGAATTTCCTAGCTATGGATACAATGTTTTGTTTTCTTCCCCTACCCACTTTTGCCTTAAGGTGCTCCATCATTCTGCAAAAGGCATTGTTCATCACCTAACTGTTCTTGGATGGTTGGAAGAAGTTGTTCTCGAAGGATGCTTACAGACTATTCTTTATTCATGGCTGTGTTCTTTGGTGAGCCCACTCCTTTGGCTGAGAAGCAACCCCCACACATGAATGGTCTCAGGATGCTTTATGGTTGGTATGACTCAGGACTGCTCATGTTTCCTTCTCTGGACAATCTTTTTTCTGGATGCCCCAAACAATCAAAGGGAGGACACATCAGAGAAAATGACTTTACCCCAGTCCTCAGCAGTCCAATCCCCGGACCTTTTGCAGAATACCACTTTGTCCCTGATGCTTTTCTTGGAAAGAAGCGGCTGCTTTGTTGCCGTTTTTGGCACCAGGCCATCCTCCAAAAGTCTTTGTCTCACTGCTTGCTGTGCATGCAGGTACACTCACACCTGCCTGCTGCCTTTCCTGAGCTAGCTCTGCACTGGTGGTGCCCCGATCCCGCCAGTGAAGAGGAGACGGTCCTGGCAATTGTTGGACTTTCTTGGGCACTCTGAAGTCTTTTTCACAACAACTGAATCTCTCTCCTTGAAGTTCTTAATGATCAGATAAAAGGTTGATTCAGGTGCAGTATCACTAGCAGCAATTCTCTTGCCTGTGAGACTCTTTTTGTGCAAAGCAATGATGACTTCATGTGTTTCCTCACAGATAACCATGGTTACAGGAAAAAGAACAATGATTTCAAGCACCACCTTCCTTTTAAAGCATCCAGTCTCCTATCCTAACTCAATCAGCCTGACAGAGTGATTTCCAGCCTTGTCCTCATCAACTCTCACCTGTGTAATGAGAGAATCACTGAAATGATGTCCGCAGGTCCTTTTATGGCTGAAATGCAGTTGAAATGGGTTATATTGCAGAATAAGTTGTTTTTTATGACAAAGAGGGACTTCATCTTATCGCTCTTCATGACATTCTAGAGGATTTGCACATTGGACCTGACTGTTCGTAACTCTATAAACAAATTCCTTTTGCAAAGCTGAAGTGTGCACAGAGGTGTTACACACAACCACAGTATACAACCTTATATGGCCACCCTAGTTCTTCAACACACAGGTGGCCTGAGGAGGAATCCCTCTGTGACGTCACCCTTATCTGCGTTTACGCCATCCCTAGAACGCTGCAATCTGCTGGTTAAGCCTGTAAGTAAACACTGATCATGTCCTCTGATTAGTACAAACTGTGCTCTCTGCATCTTCACAGCTCACTTTCATCACCAGCTGTGTCAAGCCGAAGATAACGCCCAACAAACTGTAACTCTTGTCTGCGTGGAAGCAGCAGGCCTTTTGCATTAAGACGTTACGTTTAAAACACTGGCTGGGATGAAGCGTTTCCCATGAACCACATCTCACCCCTGTCTTACACTTGGACCCACAAACACCCACCTCCCACCCCACCCCCACTCTCATCATTTCTCATTCAGACACCTCAAACTCTGGACAACCCTGTGATTGTTTATACAGACACTCAAACACAGCTCGGGCCTCACATCTCTCCCAGCACTGCGCTGTTTGGCTTTTGACCCATACGGCCTCATTGACAGCTGCTGTGTAATGTCCAAGTGTGTGAGAGTGGAAAATTCTGTCAAAACAATACAAAATTTAAAATCAATCTGCATGACCATAAATAATACAAACAAATTACCTTCTGAATGAACAGTTTTGTAGATTATATTATAACTTATGTGGACTAAAGGAACAGTGGAAATCTTGGAGGATACAAACACGACAATTTGAAACACAATGCACTGCAGTGGTGTAAATCTATATTGTGTGTCTCTACAAATGTATTCTGAACATTATTTATTCACAAAGATAATAATAACATGACCACAAATATTCCCTGACTCAAAACACAACCACACTAAGTTGTATTTTGTGTTTGAACAAATGTTTTTCTTATGAAGATGGTCTCAGAGCAAATGTAAACATGAGGGAAATGAACCAAAATCAAGGCCAGAAACATTGTGATGAATGGACTTTATCAACTTTGTTTACATTAATTACAAACCCAGTTATTCTAAGCAAGGGATTATTTCAATCCAAACTATTATCTTTCCATAACCTTGACCCAGTCGGTTTGAATTTTAAACATCAATTCACCAAAACTGTGTAATATGATCATGTTTTTCTGTTGGGGATAGCAGAAAGAGGACTCAAACTGAAGCAAACATTAACTTTATAAGGAAAAGATAAACCAATGTTTAAAATTTTTACAAATAAAGATTTTCATGATTATGAAATTGAAGATAAATGTTATCCTGCTAACATGGCGCCAAAGCGGAAAAAAGTCATTTTGACTGTTTTACTTAAGTCCAATTTTTTTAATGGCATAAATTTAAGATAATCAAAAAAAAAAATCCAAAATCTGCTGCCTTCTATGCCAAAGTTTTAAATAAAAATCTCACATGAGCTGTTTTAGTCAGTCTGATAAGGACTTCTGCACAATTAATGTGATACTGTCAGTGGGTAGAAATGGTACGAATAATCTCTCCAATCAAATGTTCATTTTATGCCTCAGCAGTTAACAACAAATCTGTCCAGTGAGAACAAAGAGAGACAGAGACACACAGAGTGGGATGTATTTATCACAAAAAGCAATCGGATGTTAATGCCAGAGGAGACAGCGCATTGGCCAAGCGTCTGTCTGGGTTCACTTTAACTCGGTTACCCCTGTGTGGGCTCCAAATGGGGCCTGGGAGCATGTGCTCTCATCCAGCACACAGCTGAGACCCAAACTCTGCAGCGTCACAAGCCTTCCAACCAAAGCAACCAGGCGTTAGATCTGAGAGCTGCGACTTGCCTGCTGCTGCCTGGAGTTATCAGTCAATGTTTTACTTTTGTGTGGAAAAAAAATACTATCAGGGTCTACTTCCAAACGTACAACTTCCTTTTTAGGGGATATGAGAGGAAACCTTGGCAGGCCACAGTTTTCCATGAGGTCAGTAAGCGAGGCATTCCGAGAAGAGTGTGAGACCTTTGGAAGAGTTGGCTAATTAAATAAATCACTTGCTTTATGTACCTGATATACAGTTGATGCAAACTTGTTATAAAACTCGGAACACTGATGAACAAAAATGGGGTTTGCATACCCAGAAGAAAAAGAGAAGAAACAGAAATGGTCAGCAGGAACTTAAAATGACAAAAGAATTAGACAAGATGCAAAGTTAAACACAAGTAAAAGCATTTTAGTAAATCTAAAATAAAGTGCAAAACACTTTTAGAACTGTAAACTTAATTTTGGTGGTAAAAGTCTCATCTTTGGTCAATATAGGAACTCAGAGTTGGGATTTCTTTTAAGGCTTTTAGGAGGTTGACTCAAATGACATATGTTATTTGTTTCAAGTGCTCTGTTTGGGCTATCTGCTGAAAAAGAGTTTCTGTGTGGGCAGGAATAGAAGAAAAACTGGGGAGAGAACATCAAGTGTAAAATGAAATAGCTTCATTTGAACATAAATGCAGACTAGAGAGATTGCATTTTCTGTGAAAATACAGTGTGAATACTGAGGGCTGGAAACTGCTGAGATTTGTTGAAGAAGCTAAAACTGAGTTGTAAAAGCTTAAATGAGCAGAACAAAAGCTAAGATTAACAAAGCAGTAGCAAAAAAAATTGAATAACAGTAGCTAAAAGCCAAAATTAATAAAAACAGTTGCTAAGAACAAAAATAAGTAAAAACAGTAGCTATAAGCTAATACCTGCCAAACAGTGGCTAAAAGATAAAACTAGCTAAATGGTTGGCAAAAGAAAAAATAAAGCAAGTAGACTAAAGTAGATTTCAAAAAGGACCCAAAAGGTATAGCCATAATGTCCTGTTTTGATACATGAGTGAGGAAAATAAAAGTGCTGAAGTAGTTACAGTCTAAAACAATGTGTAACAAAAAATATAAACAGGAAAACAGTGAATGCTGACTCAGCATTCACACAACAATCTAGCAATGATGCCAGGATGGCTGCCGCATTGAGACAATACAGTGGGATGCAAGGGAGGCGACTGCCAAGTGGTGTGACCTGCACCGTAGACAGTGGCAGGTGGGGAGTTTGACTGAGGCAGTGCTCCTGTAGCACAGGTAACACAGGTGTCATAAGAAGCACTCAGGGAGGAAACCTCCTATGAGGCTAAATAGAAGCTCTACACCGTGTCTGAGCGATTACAGGAGGGGTTTCTTTTCACAAACACGTCAAGACTCATTTTAATTTGCAAGTGCAAACAAAGCCTGCAGTGTCGCGTTACAAATACATAATGAACAGGTGGCATTTTACAAGAAATACAACTTCAGTGCCCTAGAATTACAGAAACGAAACTGAGAGGGGTTTAAGATGTTTGCAACAACTCTGCAACCATTTACAGAGGAAATTTGCCCTCCATATTTTTAGAACATGCTAAAAAGTCCAGCAACAAGACTGTGAGGTCCTGTAACTCAGATGGGGAAACTGAGAACTCCCAAGGAACATTTTGAGACATTTTGAAGACTCTATCGTGAATGTCGTTTACAATTTGACACCATCAGTCAAAGCCTAGTGAGATGCTGGCTTTACTGCCTTCTTTTGGATACACTTGTTTTACTCAAAAGCGCCCCCTCCAGGCAGTAACTGGTCTCAGCAGATTATTGAAACTACTCATCTTAGAGCAAGACCCAGAGTTCAACCAAAATCAAACAAAAAAAAACTTTTCAGTGCAGTCCATTACAGTCTACGTTTGAATATCAGAAGCTGATTTTTTCTTGCCGTTTTCCCACTTCATTCATACCTATAAACTGTTAAAGAGAAGGTGAACAGAAATTATCAAAGAAATGAAAACCACAAAAAAAAAAAAATGTTGTGCATTTGCAGGAGCTCTTTTCCCTCTTTGTTTTAAATAAGATTGAGGTACATTTTGTGTTATGAAAATAACTTTTGCAAATGACAAAATTGGAAACTGCATTAAGAGAATATCTGTCTCTTTTTGGCAATATCAGCTGAGATCCACAGGATGGTTATGTCAAGGGTGAGTGAGTCAATATGCAGAAGGCAGGTAAGTTCTCCTGTATTTCAACAAATAAAAACAGGGCTCTGCCACAGCAGGGAAATCCACAAACAAAGACGAAGAGCATAAAAATGTCAAGTGCAATTAAAAACACGTACCGTAATCTGGTACTAAAACAAAGACAAAAATGGAAAAAACAAAAGTTAACAAAAGGACGCAGGTGTGACAATTAACAAACAAGGACAAAGCGAGGAGAGAGAAAAACACAAAACTAAAGATCGTAACAAAACCAAACCCTAACAACAGCACCACAACACATGAAGGTGAAATAATAGTATATAAAACAAAAAATTAAATAAGCCTTGGAGAAAAGACTGAAAGAGAAGAACATTTTTGAGAGCATATTTGCAAGCAGGGCTTCTTTAGGTGTGAGGGCTAAGTTTTGAGGTACAATATCTGAGCTTGATAACAAGACATGTTCTGACATTGTGGAAAGAAATGCTCTTGATTATAGATGTCATCATACCTCCATACAGTTGTGTCAGACTGTGCAACAGTTACCTTGAGAAGATGTTGGATAAATTAGTAAAAATGTTAAGTTTGAATATATTGCATTGGTTGGAATGCATTTGCCTTTAGAGTAGTTATACTCAGAATGTTATGACTGGTGACACCATGAAGATGAAGAGAATCCTTTTCTGTGTAATATCAACAGAGCAGAGGGTAGGAAGTGGGCCGAATGTCCACTTTATGAGAAATTGCATTTAACCCTTACATGGCCTTCGGGTCAAATTGACCCAAAGTTACAAGGGCTTCTCTACCTCTCTTCATCTCTCTCTTGAAGGCTTCAGGAGGGATAATAGGAGGTAAAACAAAACACTTGATTTCTTGAAGTTGTGTCTTCAACATTCATTTGATTTCCATTGGAAGCTTTTTCCCCCGACTTGATTTGATATATTGTTCTTGAATTTTGTTCCGCTCACTCGCACATTCATTTTCTTCTAAATCATGTTACTTTCCACTCTCTTTTGTGTTCCCAAACCATCACTTATTCATGCAGAGGGTTTTATTTGCAGCCCTACACCTGGCACTTTCACCTGATTCCACTGATATGTTGTCTGCATGCTCTCAACCTCGTTCAGCTGCTCTCGGAGAGCAGATGCCATCCTAAACTGATCTGGGCTGCATAAAAGGTGGTGGTGGGGGGATACTTTTGTCTGGCACATAAAACAAAGATCGGTTTACATGACAAAATGAAAAATGATATGGGGAAAAAAATCCTGGGTTAATTGAGAACACAGTAATGCAAAGATAAGCATTTGTGCCTAATTTAAGAATTTATTCAATGAGCTGCTAAATATATATTCTTCTGCTTTAATTGCTTTTTTATCAAGCTCTATTTCAAACATACAGCAAATAAATACACGTTTTAGAAAGATTTTCAGACCAAAACAGGTCTATATGTTTTGGTCCAAATGGTTAATAATGTCAAAGTTTGCACAGTTGTTGCTTCTGTTATTTTCACATTTATTTATTCCTTTATTTATTCTAATTCTCAAAATGTTTTGAAGCAGAATAACATTCTCATTCTTACAGTCTGGCCTATTCTGTCTGCGGGGAAAACTGCTGGCTGTGATAAACCCAAATATCTTTGCTCTAGCTATCAGAGGAAATGTGTTTTGTGCAGCTGAAATGTCAGCAGCAAAATGTCAACACCTAAATAAGCTGTTGGACTTTCCAGCCTGAATAAAGTCAGCTTGTGTCTGATTATTAAGCTGCATTTCTATTATCCTCTTCTTATGTATGGTTTTAAAACAAAACACTGACTTTTCCAGAATGAATTAGGTTGAAACTGTACAAAATAATTGTTTATGCTTAGCTGAAGATAAAAAAGGTCATGCATAAAGCAATAACAAACAAGCTTAATGCACATGAAACTAAAAGTAAAGTGGAGAAATAAGATTTGTGGGGTTGAATTCAGGACTCCTGGTGATATCTGCTCTACCACTAAAGCATCCAGTGACCAGAGTCTTAACTATTATAACAAATAGTTAAAATAGTTTAGTAGTTTTAAACCCTTAATTCACACCTGCATGTCCTGGACTGGAATGAACATTTTTAAATAAATATTTAACTTTATTAATAAGTGTTTTCCCCATAGAAGTAAACTGAGATCTTTTTAATTTCTTAAAAAACATTGTTCTCTTTGAAATCTGCTTCAGAATATTTGCTCTAATTTTGTCTTCTAATAATGCTTTTACATTTTAGCTAGCCTTTTTGAGATATTGTTGTTGTGCAACACTCATTTCAATAATCGACAGAAATGATCTTGTTAATTGCATTATTTGTATACATATGTTGTTTTTTCTTTTAACAGTGTACTACATTTTGTTTTATTTGTATATTTCTATTTTCTTTTTTGTTTTGTATTTATTGCACTGTAATTATTACCACAATATGCAATTAGTAATAAAAAAGAAAAAAAATCTCTTGGTTTGATTGTCTTCTCATATCCACTATTGAGGAAACATTTATCATATATTTTTCTTAAACATGTCTAATCACAAACTGGTATGAGAAACAGAGATTTGATTTTTTTTTTTTCACAACAAATTAACTCAGAGAAGTCAGTCTGCATGGTTCTCTGACAGCAGCTTTCTACTGGAGACACAGTCTCCATCAGCCTCCTGGATGACCCGTCTGACTTGGCTCAGATATCATGACATGTTGTGGGTTGCAGGAGACTAATGCTGGCACCTGACTTAATGACCAGAGGCAATTAAATCAAGTAATGGGTCTCATTAAGGTGTTGTACAAACCTATGGCTGCATTTCTCTGCTCTGCCTTTCTGTGCTGAGATGTTTTGCTGTTTTTCTCTTCTTGTTATGTACCGTAATTCTCTGGCTCCAAAATAATAGATGAAACATAATAAATAAATAATAACAGATATTTGAGAAAGTCATGTTGTAGCTTACGTCATGCATTCAATGGTTTTTATGGAACTATCTGAACAAACTGTTAAGATAAACTAAAACTATCACGAGGACAAAAATTCTGGGATAACAGTTAACAATTGATTTAGATTTTCTGTGCTTCAACTTGGACTTTATAAATTATCTTTGCTGATGATAAGATAATAATATCATAAAAGATAGGTACTAATAGGTAGGTAATAATGTACTTGCTTGTGTCTCTCTGTGTGTGCTTGTTTGTTAGAAAAATAACTCGTGGACCCTTAGATGGATTTTAAGGAAACTCTTTGAAAGTAATCATTGTATATACATCTACAGCTGATTAACTTTTGTAGTTAGTGTTATTAAAGCTTGCTGCCACAGCTACAGTAACTGACCATAGAAAACACAAAAAATGTCTATAACTCAGTCATTTTTAAGATATTGAGCTAAAATTTGTTGTATTAGTAGCTAAAAGTCCTCCCAAACACATACTCCAAGCACTAACAGATCCTTTAAACGTATTGTTTAAAACTCTGGCATGTAGGGTAGTCTGTGACATGCTTACAGGAATGCTAGTTTCAGACGTCACTGACTTGTTTAAATATCTTGTTTTCTCCTGACTCTATTGCTATAGTAGAGACCTTAAAGCTGTTTAGACATTTTTACAGCCCATATATCTAGACAAACATATAAGCATCCCATAGAGAGGGTAACTAACTCTGTAAAAAGCATAAAAAAATGCTTATCCAGGTCTCCCTGTCACCTTTACATAACAACTGCCTCAGGCTTCCCATATGGCTCGAGCAGATAGAGAAGGAGCTCCTCCTGCACTCACTTTCTATCCAGATCTTAAGCAAAGGATGTAAAATACATTTATGGATTTCAATTTAACTTATTTGGAAAGTTGGATGAATACAAATTTAAGTTTCATCATGATGAACATAATATTTTTGTATCTATCTTCAAAAACTGTTCTTCGGATTGGATTGCATTTGTTTATAAAAGGATTTTTAATATTTTCAATGCATTCCCAAAGAGTTAACAGACGGTTAATAATTAGTCAGACACTGACTTACAGAACAGAGCACTGATATAAGAAAAATTGTCTTAAATGGGTTTAAATCAAAAGGTAAATACTGATCTGCATCTCCTCTTTTGGACCAGCTGAGTATTATATGTTCATATATGTATTAGAAGTATTATGGACCCCCGTTCTCCCTTCATCGGCAGGAAAAGTCTGGTTATTTGGTCATAGTAACTTAGGATAGTCTTGTTTATCTGTTAATTAACAGTAAGCATTGTGGAATTTATTGAAAAAAACTGACTGAGACAATCCTGGGCAGAAATGAGTCAGCTTTTGTACTAAATATGAAATTTTTCTCTCTTATACCAGCATAGATGAGAGTCACTTTGCATTTGAAAGAACAAATTAAAAAAGCTTGTTGTTTAGAGATGTTGTCATGACATTTTCTCTTTTCCCACCACTGAAAGGTGAAACGGACAGTGATGTATTTGCTCGTGTCTGGTAACAAAAACCTGGTTATTGAGTTAAAAATGAATGTGGTAGTAGCTGAGAGTCATTCGCAACACATACTCCTAGTGTGACATCTAGAGATATTGCATGATGTTGAGCATAGCCCTATCTTTAAAGTTTGACCAAAACTCCATCATTTCTCAGCATAAGATGATCTTCATCTAAAACTCTGGCATGAAAGGCAGCGGGTGATATGCATTCCTTCAAAGAATGCTGGACCTTTAATTCAACTTGTTTTGAAAGATTCTTCCCTTAAAGGTTTCTCAAACTTCACCAAAGCAAAACCAAAATTTTTATCCTGAATGAATCTTTCCTGTCTTTAAAATCTTTTAAACAACCCAAAACCAACCAGTCCTGGGGATGTATAAAAACCAAATAACTCTGTATTCTCCTAGAGTGCATAGAGAAATTACATTTCTATTGAAACTGCAAACATGCCAAATATGTACCAACTGAAGCCAAGGAACATTCTCAAAGCAGTGAAACTCTTCGTACAAGTTTACATCAATGAATTTTTGGTCAGATTGTTTTGAATTTTTTCAACCTCCTTACAATTTTAAAAACAAGTCCATTTATGGCCACCTTCTACCTCATTGCATAACTCAGATGGACTGCTTGATGCACGTCTTATGAAGGCTGGCACAGAGTATGCAGTTTTTAACAAGGTGTTGCAGATTATCTGCAGAAATACTATAAGTGCATCACTCATCAATCAAAGTGGCTGCATCCTGATCTCTAGAGTGCAATAGTCTAACATAACCACAAATATGGAAATAACTCCTGACAACTGGAGTATCTGGTTAATCTCCCCCAAAAACAATCAGGTTTGCAGCCTTTAGGTTTAAGAGCAGGCTTCTTGCAGGAGGAGGCATTAGATCAAATGTGTACTCATAAACCTGTTTGCAGCCCTGAGGGGTAAACACACCTACACCTATTAATGTTATTATTATTCTCATTACCTCCCTGTGTTTGACAGTCCATTTCATCCAGGTCGGCTCGCTGAGAGATTAAGCAGATGCTGGAAACAAAGTTGGAAAACAAATTTGCCTGTAAGCCAGGCGAGCTTCAGTCACTCAGCGCTGTCGTGCTGAATTACTCGTGTGATTGGATCCCTGTTGGAGTGGTGAACACAACACCCAGGTTACCCAAGTATTCAACACAGAGTCCGTCACTGAGAAGGTGGAGGTGTCAGGGATGAGTTGGTTGTGAGACAAACCCTAAAACCTTTTTTTATTTCTGTGAAAAATAAACATTAACTTCACACCCTCTCACCTCAGTGTTCAGGCGCCTCACTCAGAGCATGTGATGTGAAAAGTTTTCTTCCTTTCTTTTTTTCTTGCACATGTATGTACTGAGGCAGAATTTTAAAAAAGGCCTTCCACTATTCCTGGATGGAGACAGCTTGGTGCCTTGGGCAAATAATCAACTCTCAGCAAGCTGGCATTTTTGCCTGTATCTGAAATTCTCATGTTGTAGTTAAAGGTGTTGATGTGTAAGCACTGAAGCACCTTTATTTCTATTCTGTTAACCTGTATTTTGTCACACAGCTTTGAAATAAAACATACAATTCAAAAAATCAAAACACAAAGAGAGACGATTTAGAACAGTGTATTGTGACTTTTGGTCATGATATGTACATAAAGCGTAAAGAAAAATTGCAAAAAAGCTGCACAAAAAGTGAAGAGATTTTGGCAAAACAAATGAGAAAACTCAGCCCCCTTTGAAGCTTATAGCTCAGACATACAGTAGAAACATCAATCAAAGTTAATATGGGTCATAGAAAGTGGAGCTTTACATTTCTGAGCTTGTATTTTTATATCTTTTACAGTTTTCACACAGTCAAAGTTTAAGTTTTGAGATTTTTGGAAATTTGTCTATAGACTGTTCAACTGACAACTGAGGTTTTAAAAAGTCCAAAGAATTCAAAACTTTTGCAAACAAACTTTTTTTCACTACCACAAACTATACAAAATATATGTCAGAATGTTGGCATTTTCTGTCTTCTTTCACACATTGTGTCTCTCACTGCAAACGATTTATGGTTTTCTCTCAAATCCCTCCAAAATACAAAGAATGCACAGCCAAGCTGCCACGAACTTCAGGTATACTGTATTTTAGGTCAAAATTTAAATCTGGAAGTGAAGTGGTCTTTTTAACTTGTCATATCTCCTCCATAAAACATGTATGTAAAAGCAAAAAAATTCCATAGAAGACTATCAAAGCTTTCTGCTGCTCACAGTTCAAAGTTGGTAAGATCTGTCTTGTAATTTTTGCACAGCGACTGTTCATTTGAGGCTTAATTTTCAGTCTGTTTCTGTCTGCCTCCCATTCACCTGGCAGTCAGGGAGCGAGAGACACAGATGTACGGTTACCATGGTGACCATATTGAGCCACTGGCAGAAGCTTTAACATTTCTTTTGATCTTAGTTCTCTTTACACTTCTTTTACAGTTCAAACATTAAAATATTGGCATATATTCTTAGCTTAAAATTATTACGAAATTGATGTTAAAATTTAGCTTCTTTGCCAACCTTCAAAATTCCTTTTTTCCTTGATTTCTGAATTTTACTGACTATTTTTTCCATGTGTTGTGGTGTTCTAATGTGTAATCATTATGGCTATACACAGAAGCTCTAATGTTTATCAATGAGAGGTAAAGAGTTCAAATGCTGCAACACATAACCATTATGGGTCTTTCCTTTTCCCATCAGTATTCAGGCATTTCTTTAAGAAATAACTGAATTCGCAGCTGAGTGCAGCCTTTAATATTGTGTCTCTTAAGTATCATTGAGGGAAGCTGTCTAGATGCTTTTGTCTGTGCCATCACCCACATTTCTGGATAATTTGTTAAACAGAATATAACTATGTTGAGGCCGTTTATGTAAAATGACTTTGCAGATGTTTTAAAATAAAATGCTGGCGTGATGTAGAAGCTGAAGCAACAACGCTTGTTTTGTAATTTATGTCGAACTCGTAGGAAGAAGGTTAGTTTACTTAATCAAGTGGGAGTTTGATTTGTGAGAGTAAAGAGGTCGGTTCTCACAAATGAAACCAATACAATCAAAGATTTAAATCAGAACAAACCATGTAAAATTAGCACAAAGTTCAAGTTTTAAAGGCAAATCAATAAAAGATCCACTAAGTCTAATCATGCCTCAAGGTGGATAATGAGACAAAGATGAAATTAAAACCTAGCATTCCTTGTGGGAATGCTTTTTACCCACTGCCTTGCATGAAAAGCTTTAAAAAATATGTTTTGCAGTCTGTTTGCACCTATGTGCTGGAAACTACCTTCAGCTACGACCACACACAAATAAAAGGTCAATATATGTTAAATCAAAGTTAAAGCCATTTCTGCGCTTGTTAAGGTCGACTAGCTGGACCAGTGGTTCATGAGATATTTTGCTAAAAGACAGAGAAACCTAAAAAACACATATGCAAATACATCTTTATTATGATGCTTCTTTATGACACCTGACACAAACACCTTGCAGTTACATTTTTGTTTTGCTGTTCCTTTTTTTTTTAAACTTTCCTGTGCAAAGAGCTTTAAAATGATAATATGAAAAAAAGATTTCTTAGATGTTGTGAGAAAGAGGGTATATTTTAGGTCAAAGCCAGGATGGTTTTTATTCCTGACTAGTAATATTTAAAACATATGTGTCTAAACTGAAACCTGAGTAAACATAGTCAAGTAATGTGGCAAGCATACAGAGACTGTCCCAAAATTCTGACATTTTAGCTGTAAAAACAAGTAAACACGCCGTTATGTGGCTGTTATACAAAATGTTATGAAACAAAACTGTGTAAACATAAAAAAGAAAGAATGTGTTGGATGGTTTGACTCAGACT
>JAOXNZ010000085.1:7445322-7455879 GCA_028566095.1 Kryptolebias brasiliensis
TGTGTGTGTGTGTGTGTGTGTGTGTGTGTGTGTGTGTGTGTGTGTGTGTGTGTGTGTGTGTGTGTGTGTGTGTCAACCTTATAGTTGCCAGAGCTAATCAACCTTTTACTTTTATAGATATTGATCTAAAATTTGGTGTGTTAGTCATCTCCCAGCATGTACTCTGAGCACTAAAAAAATTGTCAGAAATCTTTGTTTAAAACTTTGGCATTAACTATTTATGTCAGCCCTGTTTGTTTACAAATTATCTCATGGGCCACTGGGCAGATTTTAATGAAACTCTCAGAAATACATCATTGGATGTACATCTTCACCTGATCAAACTTTTGAAGTCAACCCAATTCAAGATGGTTGCCACAACTAATCAACTTTAGCCAAGACAAAAATGTCTAATTGTACAGATATTGAGCTCAGATGTGATGTGGTAGTAGCTGAGAGTCATTCACAATACATATTCCTACATCTTGCTCGTTTTAAAGTCTGACAAAAACAGCTATAGCGTTTAAGCAAAAGCCAATCTTAGTTTAAATCTCTGGCATAAAAGCTGGCAGGCAATATGCATTCCTTCAAGGAAATCTAGGCCTTTATTTATTTTTTATTGTGCCATTGTTTCTATCATTTGCATGCCTGTTTGGAAGTTGTGCATTAGACAAGTTTAGCGGAAACTTCAGAATCCAAATCAGCCGTTAAGCTGCCTTCTTGAATTGTTTGGTCCACGTTAAGAAAGATGAAAGCCTCAACATTGATGTTTATAAAAAAACATCACATAGAGAGACAAGAACCTGCTTTTTATCATCTTAACGCTCACTGGAATACAAACTTATCAGAACTCCGCTGGGCTGAGAATAACCCTATTAGGACAAAAGGGAAGCATAAGGAGCACAAATGCATCATAAAAGCCCTTTTAACCTGTGGATACTTGAACTGGGCTTTTCTCAAGACAGATAAGAAATCTGGAAACACTCTGTAGAATCAAACTGGGGGGGGGATAAAATGCTCAAACACAAGCCGAGTGGCTAACAGGAGGGACGAGCGGGTCAGAGTCATGTGACTCTGAAGGACAATTTAGTGCGATTGTCGCAACAACAATAGATCCCTTAAACCATTATCAGAACCGAAGACGCCTTTCAGATAAAAGATGAAACATTATCAAGAAACACAAAAAGAAATGAAGTCGACTTTATTCCAACAATCAGGACTGTCAAGGTTGATTAAAGGTATCAAGAGTACAAGCAGGAAGTAGTAAGTTGTAAACAGGAAAAGTCTAATGAGTTTAAATGAAAAACAGGAAGGATTCTGGAAATCTAAAGAACAGAAACCCAAAACAGGCTGATATCGAGTTAAGGATATTTAGTAAAGAACAAATTTGTAGGCGAACTTGCAAAGAACAAAAAAAAGCAATGAGCTGTGAATACTGAGAGGAAGTGATGACTGTGCAGGTGTCAGCTGTAAGTCATAATCTGTGATCTCTAAGAAAACAGAACAAAAATAAAAGCCAGTCAGAATATGGATAAAGAAGAACTTTTAGAGCTTCTCTTTTCACAGAATATTTTCAGTTTAAACTTGTGGCTTTACGTATGGAAACATAGAAGAGGAAATATAAAGTCTGTGTTGATCTGCTGCTGAAACGCCTCTGAGGCAGGGATAAAAAAAGCAATGCTCACGAAGCTGAATCTGTGTGTATGAGGGTTAGTGAAACTTGGCTCATTCAGCTCATCATGTTTCCACAACAGTTTCTTGTTTTGTGTACGCACACACACACTGATGCAGGGCTGAGTCACCTTCATCTGATCTTTTTTTGCGCCACTAAAATGTCAAGTTTCCTAAATATCATGATCACTAGTTACACAAGAAATTGGTTTTAGTCACCTTATTCTGCCTATAAGAAGATTTTAACTGTCGATTATTTCTGCTGTTCTGTGCAGAATGTGGCATTAAACTGGTATTGTTTCCCGTTGTTCATAAAGACTTTAGGAACAGTCTTTATATTGAGCCCGTTTTGCTGCTGTATAAAAACTAAATTGCAGAGACTTTACTTGCATGAAAGCACATAATAATCAGTTACCTATTTCTTAAGTTATTTTGTTATTTTTTGATGGCAGTCCCATGACTGAACAAACCCATTTAATCACAGTCACTATTGTTTTCTTTAGCTGAACCCTGTCAGGCAAATCTAATCAAACTGCCTTCTTAGGCTCAGTGATCATGGCTCTTTGTAAATGATTTAGTAATGCTTTATAAACAGGTTATTCATGAGTTTGCAAACACTTTTATAAAGCATTAACAGTTATTTATAAAACACTGTTCATCAATACAGGGTCACTGTTTGACAAAATCAAGGGCTGTACTTTTATTTTTATTTAGGTAAATGTAATTCATTACTAGTTGTTCGGCTTACATTTTCAACTAAGCTATATTTACCAGAACAAACTTTGTATCTACAAATGAATGTAACTTACTGACAAATGTTTGAAAATTAAAATGAGCACTTGAGCCTACTAAATAATGAGTGTATAAACAGTGCTTTATAGCTGTTAAATAAATGGTTAATGCTTCATAAAATGTTTAGAAACTCATAAATAACCTATTTATAAGGCATTACTAAATTCTTTATCAAGGGGTCCTTATTGTGAATTAGTATCTCAACTCTAAATTTATGGACATAATGTAAATATTTTGTGTTGCAGTTACCTCAGCTCAGAAGAAATGCAATATACACAACATAGTTTTTCTCACCAATGTTTTTTTTTTTCCTGACAGGAAGGGACCCCTGGCTGGTTGAGGCGTTCGAAGAAATTCAGCAGACACAGTGTCCATCTGGGTAATGAAAGCCATATTTTGAGAAGGAAAAAAATTAATCGCGTCTTATTATGGATTAGCTGGTTTTAGCTCCTCCTGTTTGAGGGATACATTTCAAGCTGTTTTGTAGCCGAGAATGAAGCTGTTCAGCTGTTTGGCCTACAGTTGTTTGGAGCTGAAGCCTGTAGACAGCTTTTAAATGTGAGCACAAAGAAAAGAAGTGATGTCTTTACATCCCTGTGACAGTTCAGTCTGTCTTCTTTGTGTTTTTAAATGTATAACCGTAACACTTGTTGTTGTTTTTCCAGTAGTGTTATTTTATAGGGGAAACGTATGAGTCTCTATGGAAACTGTGCTAATAACTTTGACTAATCAGGCATGTGTTTGTTAGTAGAGCAAGTGTGTTTTCATGTGTGTGTTGCAGCTTTGGTAAGGGAGTGACCCCAGACAGACTCATCACACAGTGGAAAGGGAAACCAGTTGCTCCAAATGTGATTATTTTTGGTTTTAAAAATCTAAAAATACTTTTGCTTTTTTTATTTGTCACTCGCTTTACTGAGTTTGATTTTATTTCTCTATATTATTCTGTTAGTAGACCACATAAATATTTTTCAGCGTAGTTTGGGTTTTATATTCCTTTGGAAACTGCTAACTTTTATACATTTTACACACTGCCCCGCCAAAAGGGAGCCACCACATAGATTTCACTAAATAAAGGAAAAATTCAGATTGCTTGAAGTAGATGGCAGTCAGAGTGATCATCAGGAAGAAGTTCTTTAAGACTGAAAACATTTTCCGTTGACACAGGATCGGTTAACAGTCCTTAAAACCTTTTTTGTTTTTTTCTCTCAATATGGCCTCTAAAGTGACGGAAGTTTATGGGATCAGTCCATACATAAACAAACTGATTAAACACTCTTCCAGCATCTGCAACATGAAGCTACAGATGCTGGAGGAGTGTTTAATCTAAAGATTTCTAAAGTAGAAAAGCTACTTCATGTCGCCATTGTCTGCTTTGACATGCTCTTTACAGTACAGCACAAAGTACCCTCATCTGTCATGTAAGACTTGGCTCCTATGTTGTCTTTTTCTGAATCTTGTAGTGCTCTTAAAAACTCAGCTTTAAAAAATTAAACCAAAGACCCACAACACACAGCTCCAACTACTGTGTCCTCCACTGTTATTGAATGTGTATTAATGACATGGCTGCGCTGACACACATAGGTCTGTATACCCGCTCCATAGTGGAACTAATAGTCCTTACAATCCTCAGAAAATTCTTATGACTGGTCCAACAGCACCCACAGTTTTAACCTCTAAAAAGACAAAAGAGATGGAATTTAGAATCATCAGGTGGCCTGAAATTTGCCTGAAACTGAGTAATATTATTCTACAGATGGTTGTTGTATTAAAATGTATTATTGCTTTAAAGAGGAAAATACATACAAGTTGAATAAAAGTCTCCTGCTGAGAGACAATTTCACTTCAAATTGTCAAGCCAAATTAAGCAAACATGGAAAAGAAATCTGGTCCAAAAGCCCCAGACATAGATACGCCTTGAAGCCTGAAATGTCCTCAAGTTTAGTAATGCATGCTGTATGTGAAATAATGGTCTCAACATGTTTACCTCCACAACTCCCAGTTCATCAGCTACAGACAAATGGAGGGACTGTAATTCTCTCAGTTCAGAGCAAGACTTTGTCCTTCATAGTTGGCTTATTTTAACTTTTCTTACACAGCTGAGCAGCATCTTTATACGATGTCTGCTGCCAGCCACATGGATGGCCTAATCTTGTTTTTTTTGTTTTTTTTTTTCTTGTTTGATATTTTCCATTAACTGTGATCGTAAACAAGGCTAAAATGTTCACTCTAACAAGACCTATGAGTTATATTAATGAGGTTTTTTCCTATTCAGTTTTTCAAGGTCGCCTCTTATCCTGGTCTCGTTGGACGGTTTCCGGGCAGAATATCTAAAAGACCACAAGAACCACCTTCCTGTCATCAACAAGATACGTAAGTCACCAAATCGGGTCTCTGAGGGGTTTCCCAGGCATCCGAATGTCACTTACTATCACTGTGTTGCAGGAAATGCTGGAACGACGACGCCGTACCTCAGACCTGTTTACCCCACAAAGACATTCCCCAACCACTACAGCATTGTGACTGTGAGTGTTTTCAGACAATCCCAAGTTAATTCAGTGAACACAACAACATCCTTTGTCTGAATTGTTTTGTCACAGACGGAAGAAATACTCATTTGGATTTAATTAACAATATTAGGGGTTTGACTAAGAGACTATTGACTAAGAAATCGTAATGTTCCCAAACAGAGCATGTCAAGCTCTCTGGTCCATCTGTTTTTCTTGCTCTTTCTTATGGTTTTGCTTCATGCATGTTGAAACATAGATATGCGACCTTTCGTCCTGCCCATTAACGTTCTGCATGAATACAGATTTAAAATAACACTGCATTCAAGATGGAAAAACAAAAGTCCATTTGGGGAAAATGTACTGCAGGTTAGCAAACAGTCAGTCTGCAGGAAAATTGAGTTTATAATAGCGCTCTGTTAGTCTGTAAATATTTAACTTCTGTTTAGTCTTGAGTGCCTCAAGATAAATTAGGTGTCTGAGCTTTAATGGGAATAAAGACAGGCACTGATTGTTTTAAAATTCCGTGATCTTTATTCTTTTATCTTCTTGAGACCTGAACCATTTAAAAACACAGAGGGGAAAATCTCTCTTTGATTATTGTTCAGTTTCAGTTCAGTTTGTTAATTTATAAAAAGCACAACACGTTTTAATGAACATGCTGTATATATGTAAATGTGCAAAAATATAACCAAAGCTAATTTCCATCTTCAGTCTCTGTAATGACTCTGAACGGTCTTTACCAAAGTATTATGGGTTAGAGGGGTCAGGGGAAACTGGTCTACCTCTCAAATGCTTCATTATAAAAGCTATTATTGTATGTCTGAATTTAAAAATGTAAGCTGAAACATGATTTCCAACCAAATGTGTTAAAAAATTATCACTGGAGTAAAATATGCTGTTTCTTTTTTAAGTGACAAGTAGTTTAATACTTTTTAAACATTGCTTTCCAACTCTATTGTTACTTTTAACTAAATTTAAAGGCTTTGTTTATCCCACAGTGACTCATTTTCTGTCCACAACAGTTTAAAGATAATGCTCTGTTAGGGCCTAATGGCTTACATGCGCATGGAGAAAAAAAACAAACAGCCGAAAGCTTTACCAAGTAAATGCCACCTCTGTTGTTTGAAAGCAGTTCCCTGTAATTGAAGTAAACTCGTCTGGTTACCAGGCATGTTTAGGTTTGGGGCGGCCGTAGTATGAAGAGTGATTCAGACGAATGAAACATTATGTAAAGTGCAAATATGAAGAACAAAAGCACTGAATGAGTGTTTGTGTGAGCGGCTGAATGAAAACAGATTGTAATGTACTTTGTGGAACCAAGATGAGGTTAAAAAGCAGCTATAAATGTGGAGCATTTGTACATTTAATACTTTAAGCCCCTGCAGCTACAGTATCAAACCAGCTCCCTGTGACTGGAAATGTATTTGATTTATTCTCTCGCTCCTGCAGGGCCTTTATCCCGAGTCTCATGGGATCGTGGACAACAAGATGTACGACGTGACCCAAAATGTTTTCTTCAGCTTAAGAACTGACGAGAAATTCAACCCAATGTGGTACCAGGGAGAACCAGTAAGTGGATCTGTGTGAACGCATTGCTTTGCAAAATGATGCGTAAAAAATGAACTTTGGCTCTTGTTAAGCGAGACCAGCATTTAGCTCAAAAACACTTGTTTAATCTCAAGTCATGTTGTAATTTTCTCTCCCACTTGTGAGCTTCTTGTTATAATTATGGATTCGGGTCGTGTTGAAGTGACATCTTGCGGGGACTGAAAGTTGTTCTCGCTCAGACGCCTTGTGGGAAGCTTCTTAAATCTCATTCCTCTTTCTGTATGAAGAATGTCTCCTTTCTAAGGTTTACAGCAGCCACACAACTTTCCAGGAAAGGAAGGAGGGATGGATGACTCCTCCCGAGCTGTTTACTCTGCAGGAATGAATTTTTCTGTAATGGATTTCAAACAAATGAAATCCATTACATCTTTGTAGTCCTGCTGCATAAATAGAATAATTAAGCTGTAGATTGGTTTAATGGGTATTGATGTAGACAGATTTGACAGGACTGTGAGGGATTACACTTGTCCTAATGGACTGTCTGCTACAGCTCTTTCAGGATTAATCACAAATCCTAAAGGGATAATCTGGTCATTTTGGAAAGAATGTTTTGTCTAATAGTTATTGATACCTCATCAGTTGTGACATCAGTCACAGAGCATGGAGAAAAGGGCAAAAGTCTTCCTCCTTTTGTGATAGTTCAAATCTTTTGAAGAGACAATCTGTGAAAAGGTTGTGAACAATTAGTCTAATTCTGACTAGATTGCTGAGCTAACGGCTAGTCTGAGCAGGAGCGAGACCAAAATGGATCGCTGCCAATCGCTTCAGTCTTAAAAGTTTTACAGTGGTCCATGCAAAAACTATTTTCTGAGACTTTATATTACCATCAAATTGATGTTACACAGGTGTGGTTATTTGTAAGAACAAATAACGGCAGCAGCTAGCTGTAACACTTCCAGCAGAGATATTATGTGATTTGTTGTCCAGGCTAGGCTAACAGCTAGCCAAATGAGGGCTTGTTTTATATAGTTTTCCAGGATCATAAAACGACTCAAAAATATCATACAGGTGTGAAAGAACGCTTCAAAGGTTTTTCAGATTAGAGTTATAAAAAGGCAGCAATCCAGTTTGGTCGTCACCCATTCAGACTATCTGTTAGCTCATCAATCCGGCCAGAATTTCTCTGAACTCAGGGTCATTCAAAGAGCCATCTACAACAGGTAAGATATTAACCATTCATAACCCTTCCATAGGCTCTCATTTCAAAAGATCTGAATTACCCTTTGCCGTTCATTCTCCTCCTCTTTAATGATCTCTGTTCCTTGCTTTTTTTTAATTTTCTGTTCTCCTCCCTCAGGTCTGGATCACAGCCATGCATCAAAACCTAAAAACAGCAACTTTCTTCTGGCCGGGCTCTGACGTCTTCATTAATGGCACATACCCAAACTTCTACAAGACGTATGATTGGTAAGAGTAACCAATACTGTGTCAAATGTGCCTTTTAAAGTGACTTTGTGATGTAATTCAGCTTAGCATTATTCCCTTCACTAACTGAAGCATCTTTGTGTTCAGGAACGTTGCGTTTGAGACCAGAGTGTCGACGCTGTTTGAGTGGCTCAGTTTACCTGAAAGCCAAAGGTTCTGCCTATTCTTTATTATGATGAAAAAAAAAATAGATTACTCAGTCAGAAAATCACAAACCAACTGTTGTGTTTCTGATTTCAGGCCTGACTTTTACACTTTGTACCTGGAAGAACCTGACACTTCGGGACATAAATACGGCCCAAACAGTCCACAGGTGAGTCAAACACTAAACCTACTGATGAAGGCAGGTTGTTAATTACTCAGAATAATACCGGACTCTGTAAAAAGACAAACTACGTGGAGGGTATGACAGCAGCATTTAGTTTGTTATAAAAAGCATTCAGTCAGACAGAGCTGTACAATTGTCGATTTTTAAGAATTTTAGGGAAAAATTACACTTTGACAGTTTGCTCTCACATATTTTACACTTTAGACTTTAACATATTTACACTTTTTATCACCTGGGATACTTTTGTGATGTTCAAAATAAACAAAAACTTTAATTTCTTTTCATCTCATATGACAAGTTTTTAGGCTTTTTTCTTATGTTTCCTTTCCTTGATTGATATTAAAAAGAAAAAATAAGGACTCACATTACAGGAGTAATTTTATCTCTCTGTATTCATACCTATAAACATTGGTTTTCACAGACATGTGATCAGCCTGTTTTTGCCCCCTCAGGTGGTTTCAGCCTTGGAGAAAGTCGACTGGATTCTGGGGATGATTATGAGCGGCCTCAAAACAAGAAACCTCCACCAGTGTGTCAATGTAATGATCGTATCCGACCACGGTAAGATTGTTTTTCACGGGGACAAACCTTTACATTTGTGGGAGGGGGGTTCTGTTAATTTGTTTCCGAACCAGCTTAGTGCATCTTATTTACATCCCAGTGGTTTCACAGCACTCGATGGCATCTTTATATAACATATAACATGTAAGGCAGCGCTTTGTGGCCTTTTGAGTGGGCTTCAAATGTTTAGTTTGGTTGATTTACTGCACCTGATGCAGGGAAAACTACAGGCCAGGGGCTGTAATGAAAAACGATGTGGGAGTCTACTAGAAAAAAACACACTTCGCTTTGGAAACCATCCTCCTTTTTGGAGAAGTTTCTTATGGTATCTGGGTTTGGCCTTGTAATTATATTAAAGATCGGTGTTCTGGAGTGTGTGTGGCCAGGGCGATGCCCAGCAGAGATCAACAAAAACATCACTTCCTATAGAAGATATACATTTTCACACACTGCAGTGGTGATTAGTCTGCTGTTTGTCATGAAGCAGACTAATCACCACTGCAGTGGTGATTCTGTAGTGTCAGCAAAATATCTCATGAACCTAGACGGATTTTAATTAAACTCTCAAAAAGTAATCGTTGGATGTATGTTTGCTACTAATGGAGTCAACCCAATTCAAGATGGCCACCACAGCAACTTTATCAAACACCAAAAATGCTATAACTCATTTACCGTAACTCAATAATTTTTATGGATTTTGAGCTAAAATTTGGTGTCGTAGTAGCTGAGAGTCATCCACTACTTATACTATTAGCTCTAACTGACTGAGCAACATGTGTTTTTAAAACTTTGCCATTAACCATTGGAGGTGTCTGTCTGTTAGCAAAATATCTCATGAACCACTGATGATAGGCACAGATGAATTAGAAATGTCTTTTTTTTTATGCGAATAAAACATTTGCGATCCGTTCTCTTCCTGCTGAAAACCGTTTCTCCAAGAGGTTTTTGCTCACAGTTTACGTGACACTCCATTTTGTCCTTTTTGTCCTTTCGACAGGAATGGAGGAGGTGATAGCTACACAGGCAGAGTTTGTGTCAAATTACCAAGAACACACGTCTGACTTCACCATCATCCAAGGCCCGGCTGCTCGCATCCGACCGAAACGCCTCCCAGAAGACTACTTCTCCTGTGAGTTCTTGTCTGCAAAAACCTCTGTTCCATCCTCTCTTTTAATGAAATATCGCTGACTGTGAGTTTGTTCAAACCCAGCGAGGCTGAGCTTGCTTGTTTTTCTTTCTTTCTTTCTTTTCTCAGTCGACTATGAAGGCCTGGTGAAGAACCTGTCGGTATGTGAACTATTCCAAGTGCGAATTTTGTATTGATAAGAAGAAAGAAAAATTTTCCGCTTGCGTGGCTTCGTGACAAACAATCCCATCCTCCCTCGGCTCTGTGTTTATGCTCCTCGCCTGTGTGCGTTCTGAAGTGCAGGAGAAATGACCAGCGGATGAGGCCTTACCTCAAAGAAAACCTCCCCAAAAGGATGCACTTCGCTAACAACAAACGCATAGAGAGAGGTCACCTGTACATGGCGTCAGGCTGGCAGGCAGCGCTGTAAGTAACTCATCAATAATCTTAGTTTGAATAATTCTCCATTAGTTAACCTGACTGTTCTGGGTCAACAATGACTAAAATTTGTTAACATTACATCAGGTTCCCTCACAGCATTTTAGTCTAATTAAGGTTTT
>JAOXNZ010000085.1:7459991-7482914 GCA_028566095.1 Kryptolebias brasiliensis
ATGTGACGTTTATTTTATTTTATTTGTTGAACAAACAAACAATAAATCTTATAGCATTCACACAGTTTATCTAGTATTTTTTTTTATTTAACTTTTTTTTTTAATCCAAAACACAATGTTAAACTTCAAATGTTCTTTGATTTTATCCAACTAATCATTGTAAAAGGACAACTGATTTTTTTTGTTTATTTTGTTTTCAGGAAAGAGATATGAACACAAAACTTCTAGCAGTCAGTTCTGGTGAGTATTGTTTTCTTTGTTTTAAGATTAAAGGTGGTTTTTTTAGTGATATTTTTGAGCAACAATGGTAAATGTTCTTCTCTTAAGACAAAGGAACTGTAAATCGCCTCCACCATCCCTTCGGAGCGCCTCAAGTCGTTCAGTCGGATGCCAACTTTTGTCTGCTGTACCACCACGATTACCTCAGCGGATACAGCAAAAACCGCCTCATGCCACTCTGGGTGTCATACACCATCCCACCTCTAGTGAGTCCACAGCTTGGAGCTTTTTGTTATTTCTAAACTTAGCTGATCAGCTGAGGTTGTCCCGGCTGTATTTCTTCCGTGGTTACGGTTTGGCAGCACAATGGAGGATGTTGTTCAGCATCTGAATCCCTTCTCTGAGCAGCTGGTACTCATCTTCGCTGCTGATCTGGGCTTAAAGAAGTCTTGTCTTTCTAACGATGTGGTTAAGCCTTCATCTAAATCACAGCTTCGAGTAAAGTTATGTATTCCCAAAAGAATTTACACGCCAACATTATTCTGTCTGAATGATTGAGCAAGTGGATGTGGTGTCCAAATACAGTACAAACAAAATATACCCTGCAGTGTACTCTCTAACTATTCACTTTGGCTCAAAGGTACCATGACATGAGTTGTTGATTTGTGACTGTTTCATTGTGAAATAGTCACAATAGACTCATTCCACGCCTAACTTCAAACTTCTTCTTCTAAAGTTATTTTAAGTATTAGGTTTTCAGCTGGAAAGTCATATCTAATAGAACTTAATTTTTTTTTTAAATGTACTCACATCTGACTCTGGAGTACTTCAGGTAGTTTCTCACTGAGATGCAACATGTTGGCAAACAGCATTCGCAAGGAGAGTCTCCAAAATGTCTCAAAACCTTTGCGGGGGTTCTCAATAACCTTGCCTGAGTTGCAGAGGCCCGGGATCTCGTCGCTTGATTTTTGTACATGTTCAAAATATTTGTGCGATAAACCTTTTTTTTTTTTTTTTTCTCAAAACAGTCAGAGCCGTCGTGGGCGTCTCAAACCCGTCCTGAAACTTCAGTTTGGTTTCTGTCATTTCTAGAGCTGTATTTTGACAGCTGCACGAGAGCTCTCCTGTAACAGAAAAGCTCTATAAACCACACAGAGTATAACTAACTATTGAAAAAGTGGTCCAAATCTGCCTACAGTATCTTTAGTTTAAAAGTGTACTACAGCAGGTTAAATCATAAGTTTGGGCCGGCTGCCAAGCTGGGTACAAAGCAGGCTGAAGCAGGTATGATGATATTCTTGTTCATTTGTTCTGTCATGATCATTAACCTTTAGCCTGCTAACTGATTGACATCTTTCTATTTATTTATTTATTTGAGCATTCAGTATGGCATTAAGGTGAATATGCTGGGATGTCCACTCTTGATGGGATTGGCAGCTGTCTCAATTGTTTTCCACTCACAAATAATTTTTGTCACTGTAGAATGACGAACTTCAAATAGTTTGGAAATGACCTTTAACCCTTCCCAGATTGATGGGCAGCAACCTTGCTTCTCTAAAGTCATTGCTGGTGTCTTTCCATCTTGGCATTGTGTTAACACACCAGTGGTGTCCAATCCTGGTCCTGGAGAAACACGATCCTGCATGTTTTAGATGTTTCTCTGCTCTTCAGCAGGTCTTCAAGTTCTGCAGAAGCCTATTAATCACTCAGTCATTCAAATCACAGCAGAGAAACATCTAAAACATGCAGGACAGAGGCCCTCCAAGCCAAGGAAAGGACACCACTGCTTTAGACCAACAATCTGCTAAAACCTCTGCTTTTATAGAGGCGTTCACACTTGTTTATGATCAGTTTAAAACACTTGATCAGAACATCTGGCTGCTGCTTCCCCTTCTAACCCTATGACAGCAGCAAGGGTGGACACAGCTTTTCCATTTTGGATTTATTTTTGTTTAAAAAATATGGTTGAATCTGTTGGAGGGTTTTTTTTTTACAAATGACCCAGTGAAGACCAGATCATTTTTATGTCCTGAAACATAAAACCTTGGAACTGAGAGTTTGTTCCTTTTCCCATGACTTCAACAGACCTTTTTTTTACTGTGATAATGGGTAAATTATGAGCTCTGCTGTCTGAATGAGAGCAGTGCCCTTTACTGTCCCATGCACAAACACAACCAAGCCAAGATGTCTTACATAATGCTCAGAGTTCTGGTCCAACACTGACTGATCCACTCTCTCAGTTCAGATTCAGAGGCCCAAGTCTGGATGAGTGTGTTCGTGCTGACGTACGTATCCCATCTTCAGCCAGCCAGCTGTGTCCCCGCTACAGAGACAACCCCAATCTGACCTTTGGCCTTCTGCACCCCCCCTGTGAGTGTGTGTAACTGTATATGTGTGCATTATTTGTGGGGGCAGCAGGATGCCATCCCCACCCAGGTGTCAAATGTATGAATTACATTCTTGTGAAAAAGGAAACCTCCCTTTTTAGGGCTGCAACACAGAAGAGTCTCCCATTTCCTGGGAACGAAACCTTGCAAAACTGTGAAATTTTGAAACTTGGTTGGATAACATTTCAGCTCCATGTGGCTTTAGAAAAAGAAGTGAAAGATAAAAGTTATTAACCTTATCTGTGGAAAAAGTGAGCAAAGAAATTTTGACCTGCCTAAAATAAACCCATTATCCTCTTCCTGTGGTGCACATTGAGGTCAAATGTTGATTTTGTGCAGTTAAAATAGAACCAAAAGGTCTGTTTAAGAAATAAAATCAGCAATCTTCAGAATCACTGAAGTGTTGCATGAAACAATTCATCGTTTCAGCTTTTTATTATGTGCAAATTTTTAAATTTAATATAAAAAAATGATGCAACAATAACATGTTAACATTTGAACCTGGTGGATAGATTAAAAAGACTTAATTGTAAACAATGAATTAAATGAATAATTAAGAGATTCAAAACCAAAAGAAGGTTGATAAAAGTAGGAGTATTGAACAGCACCAAGTTTAGCTCCACTGGGTTGCATTTTACACTCATTTTGTTAATCTTTTCATATTTCTTTTGACATTATTCACATTTTCAGCATAAAATCTGTGTTTTGAATGATGTCACACCTTGTTTCTCTCCAGACTTGAATGCCAGTGGTCCAACAACAGACTCTCTTATTAGCACCAACATGGTGCCGATGTTCCCTGTGTTCACAAGTGAGTAGTTTGCAGCCATTTGTTGGTTTTTGTGTTCCCAGATGAGTTCAGACATGCACGTCCAAAGTGAAATGCAATGATTCATGGCTAAAAGCTTTGAGAGGAGGGTGCCAAGCAGCTCAACTTGTTGAACCGTGCAGAGAGGCTTCGTCACAGCTGACTCAGGTTTGAGTCCCGGCTTGTGACCCTGTTCTCCCTGTTTCCGTGCCCCTTTCTTTTTTTTACTGCTATGTAAAAAAAAAAAGGCCTAAAGAATTCGGATTGGTTTTGGCAGATCAAAAACAGTTATTAATCAGCTTGTAAATTTGGGGAATTCCTTGGATCTTGGCTTGGTGTCCTGCTTTGTTCTCGCTCAGGATTCAGGACAGTTGCTGCTGCTGCAGTTCATCTAAGCCTCTGTTGCTCTTAAAGCTGATTTTTCTGTAATTATACACCGCTGCTCTAATTTCACTTCTCCTGTAAAACACAATTAAAGGTTTCGCCAACAGAACTTTTCCAGAGTCGGCACTCCTGCCGTCCTGCTGCATGACAGCTGGGATCTAAAGCTCCTAACAGACTGAGCTGATTCGAAAGAACAGTTTAAATTCAGCATTTTGTTTTGATTTCAGCCATAACACATGTTATAAATGTAATTTGATTGAGATCAACTTTAAAATATAGTAGCCTTTATACTTTGAAAGACAGGCTAGTCAAAGTAAATCACCTGGTCTACGCTGCCCTCTAGTGGCTCTTCACTTTTAGTACAGGAGTGAAAAGGAGCTCTTTGTTTTTACTCTCAAATCTTTGTAACCAGATTAGTCTCATTAGCTGTAACATTTTGATGCACGGCTAAAAGCTTTTGCTTGTATTTTCTCAGAGGTTTGGGACCATTTCCACAGTGAAATTCTTTTACGATTTTCTGAGTGGCTGAATGGAATCAACATCATCAGTGGACCGATTTTTGATAATGATTTTGATGGAAACGTCGATCCGCTCACCAAAGTTTCAGGGTAAGTCGACTCCAGTGATTGCTTTTGTTGATTTGTTCATTATTTAATTGTTAAACATTCAACTGGTTCAGTGAAAGTTTGGCGTAAATGATTTCAGAATGTCTTTTATAAATAATTACCTAATGAGAGTGTTTATTCTAGAAAATATCCCAACCTTAGAAAACACAAAAATTGTTATACCTGTGTTAATTTTACAATTATTGAGCTCATCTTCAAATTACATCAAATTACTGTAGATCAGTAATTTAGTTTTTGAACTTACACCTTTATTGTAAAAAACTGGATTTTGTTTTCAGTCTAAGACCTAAAGTTGTTTCCATTTTGCAAACTTTCTCTAAGTGTGAATTTAGTTGCTTTTCCACAGATTGCTAATCTGTAAACTCCCTTCTCTCCAGGAACACAGCTCCTGTCCCGACACATTTCTTTTTGATCATGACCAGCTGCAGAAACTGGACCTTTAGTCCTTCTGACTGCGAGGGTCCACTTCAGGCCATCTCCTACATCCTGCCCCACAGACCCGACTACACCGAGGTTTGCGTTGTAAGTAACACCTCTGCTTGCCTCACTCCACCTTCGTTCAAACCGTAAACGCACGACCCACTCACTCCTCGACTCTCCTCCTGCTTTCTCGATCCTCTTCAGAAAGTGCTGAAGGAGTGGGACTTGGCATTCGTAGACAAGTGGATGAGTTTTCACACCGCCCGGGTCCGAGACATCGAGCTCCTAACGGGGCTCAGCTTCTACCACAGCAGGATATCGGTGGAGGAGACGCTACAACTCAAGACATTTCTACACACTGATTACCCGTACAAAAAGCCCACGTTAAATTAACATGTTTGTCACACGTGTTATATTGCACATGTGGACTTTAGGGGATTTTTCTATCAAAGACGTTATCTTATATAACTTTAAATCCCAAAAAAGCCATACAGATGCCTTTATTTTGATACACAACTCAGTAACAAAGACTTTATAACCACAGAACAATCTGACCCCAACTTTAAGTGCCAGCCATCTTTTGTTGACTTTTTTAATGTCTAAAATCTGTGCATTGATTCCCAGTCATGTTTTTAAATCATCAAAGATTTTGATCACATTTCATGAAAGACTTCCAGTTATTTCTTTCCCTTAAGTGGATGATTAAAAAAATAAAAGGGAAAATATTTATTGATAGGAAAAGTAATTAAATAGACATTTCAGGATCCCTGATGGGATCCAAAGAGGTGGAAACAATTAATGTTTGTTAAAGTAATTTGGAAAAATGTCTGTCCAAATTTTGTTCCTGCCAAATACCGTTTTTTGTATTTTTATGCTTGTTTTCACCAATACCAGTAGTATTTTTGAAAAATTTTAAATGATACTTCAGCTTTTAGTTTGTGTATGTGGACTGTGTGTGTTTGTCTTGTATGCATGGATGGATGTTCAAGACAAAACTGGGGGGAAAAAAGAAAGCTTTTGTGTTTTAAATATTCTCCCCTTTGTTCACGGTCATGTTTCTGCAGTAACCCACAAGAAAATGACGTCAAACTCCAGCTCTGAATCAGGCATTTCATATTTTCAGTAGACAAGAAAATGGAGGGGTTTCAGTCAGTTGCAATTTCCAGTTGGGGCAATAAATGGCAACAAATCCACACTGCAACTTATAGTCCACTAAAATTTACAAAAACTGTCTTTTTTTTTCTTATTCAGTTCGATATGAATTTATTCACTGAGTGAATAACAAAAGCTTGTAATTGTGATTGTAAAAGAAAAACTTGAGGGGAGATGATTTTGGTGAAAAAAGGTTGTTAAAGAAACATGTAAGTGTGTTAACATTAGAACCCCTAAAAAGTAAAAAGGAGAAGCTGGCATTAAATTGTTGAAAATGTAGTAAAAGTGAAAATTAAATTTGGCGAAATACTGATAATCTAATTGTAACAACTTTTTTGTGATGTATGACGTTTTGTTTTAAAATTATAAACATTTGTTAAAAATTGAGACCATAGCTGTTGCCTTCTTGACTTTTCTGTGTTTTTGACAAAGCAGCTAATTCACCCCTTCATACACATGTAGTGTACTGTGCAAAAGTCTTGAACCATTCCTCATCTCTTTATACTTGTCTCTAAGCAGACAGACTGTTCTGTAATCTTCAAGTGCTTTTTATAAACAGTTGGTGAAACAGGTCTTTCAAAGTTTTGCTGCTTTTTCATCCATTTTTTTGTCCAGTTTAAGGGGCGTATTCTTCTGTTTGTCACGTCTCTTATAAAACTCTGACCCATGAAACATTCAGGCATAAAAAGGCTCCAAAACTCAAGGGATGAACCAGTGTTGAGTCGACACAAAACGGACAACTTAGCTAAACAAATGTATATATATATATATATATTTGAAACTGCACTGTGTTTCTGTCACAGACACGCTTGTTCACATTTCTTTAGTTGAATCTTTGAAAGCTAACAACAATAACACAGTTTGACACACATGAAACTGTTTTTAGCACCAACCAGGTCATTCCCAAAGAGCTGTTTGCTGAAACTTTGACATACAGGAGATGATCGGCTGAAAAGTGATGCACCTCTCAAGTCCTGTTGGATGAAAACAGCTGTTTGTGTCCAGCTATCTGTCCAAAACAGTAGCTGCAAATGTGAGTGTGTTATTTCAGGATAAAAACACTCTGTTTACTCTTTGACTTTCCCCAACTGTTCTTTATGTGTTAGACTTTCATCAGTGTTGTCAGATTCGCAGGTGCAGACAAATCCAGTTTCGTATAAAATCTTTTCTTGCCTCGTTTTATTTGTTTTCACCCTTGTACAGTAGCATGGGTTAGTGATGCGGAAGGTGCTTTCTTCACACTTTCTCAGGGGAAATTTTCAAACGAGGCAGAGATGAGCTATAACCATCCCACAGAACCACCACCAGATTGCAAGAGAACGTGAAGGAAGGAAGCAGAGCTCTGAACGTTTCCTTCAGTGTATAAAATCTGCCGCTTCCTCAAACTGATCCGTGCAGAAACACCAAAGGTAAGAACTTGCATCTCGCTGCTCTGCAGCCCTCAGCTCTGCTGTGACTTAGATCTGATGGCACAAACAAAGCCTCTTTTGGATATTGTCATAGGCACACTTCTCACAGATCTGATGTGTTTCTAAACATTTACTCAAGATTCTTGAGCAAATGTTGCTGCAACTCCACCATGTTCTGTCAACATAAATGGAATTTCTTCTTGTTTTGTGCATGCTGCAAGTGGAGGTTTTCTTTAACCTAATGTATGTTTTACAAGAAATATTCTACAAGCTAAAAACATTTTAATACATTTTTAACAACAAATCAAATGTTTAATCCCTTCTGTTTGGGTCAGTTTATTGATAATTCCCTAACAAATGCGTTCTTCAATGTAACTCTTGGACAAAAATTTGCCAAAGTGTTCCTGGTGTAGCTTAAACTGACGTAGATTTCAAGCAACTTTAAAAACATCAGAAAGAAAAGCGGTTACAGCTTTTGAGCCACAACATGGTTTCAGAAGTAGATAATTTCCTGTGAAGAAATATTTGGCGGATTTATGTTTGAATTTGGAGGAGTGGGTCACTTAGTTCAGTTTTCAGGTTGGATTTTTTTTTTCCCCTTTAAATAAAGAGACAGTGGGTTGTTAAATGTTTCCTTGTGGTGATCTGTTGGGCTGTAAGTGCACGCTGACTGCAGCTTTGCAGCTCACTCACCTCTTCCAGGAAGTTCTGCGGTGGCATCAGAGCATGTGAGAGAATCTGGTTTGGTTGTTCTCATGACTCTAGGTTACCATAATTAGATTCTTCTGCAGTCAGTCAGGTATTTTTTACTGTCATTGATATGATGGGATGACATGTTCCCTGCTCGCTTCTCGGATGTGAACTCAGCCACCACTAAACCACGGACAACCTGAGTCATTAAAGTCCATTAATGCAGGGGCGTTCATGAAATGAGTTGATAGCTCACACAGAAGTCTACAGGCACATTCACTACTTTAAACCTCTTATTCTGCGCCTCTTTGCTGATCTTTAAGATGAAGAGGACGTCGATCAGCTGTGCCCCCCCCCCTCAGATCCATGAGGCCTAATTACAGCAGACGCTGATTGTTTTCTGCAGGCTTCCTGGCAGCTCTGGTTAATAATCAGCTCAGGCTCTTCTCTGCAAACACACGCTGACAGCAGGCTTATCAACAGCTTTCAATGCTCCACGGTTGGGATGTCGCTTGTTTGGAAAAACATTTATTTCTGAGCAGGTTGACAAGCTAAAAAAAAAGCTTTAACATAAACAGACAATCATGTTTTTGTATGTACAGGGTATTTACAGGTACTTATGGAGTTACATAAAGGGCAATTACAGGGTATTTAAAAGGTACATATGGGGTACTTACAGAGTGAATATAGGGTATCTATGGAGGTGAGGTAGTTACTTGGTAAAGACAGGGTAACTACAGGGTACTTATCAAGAACCGGGCCATTTTATTGTGACTTGTGCTGTGCTCCAGTAGGGCTTTATGTCTTGCTTTGCTGCTGTTCTGGGAGTCAAGAATTGAAATGTAATTGAAAAAATGTGGGCTTTTTTCCCTCAGCAACCAGGGCAGGTAACCCTGTAATAAAACATCACAAAAAGGGGACCATACTTAGATTTTGGAGACAAACATTGGGGAGTTTTTGCAAAAATCTGATGCTGGTTTGTAATAGACAAGACAAGAGATTCTGGCTTTGATTAAAGAGAATTTAATGAAAGTCAGAATCTGTGGAGAAAGCAGAGTGTTAAAGACTTGAACATCATCTTACATTAAAGACGTGAGCTATAATTAGAGTAGCGTCAAGTGATCGATGTGGTGTCAGATAAAAACCTGTAAACTGAAAGGAAAGCGATGAATAAATTCTTAAACTTCCCTCTTCAGCGTAACAAACGCAGCATGATGTGAACTAGTGAAAGGGGATGAAAATGGGGAAGCTGAAAAATTTTACTCTGAGTTAATATCGTAATTACATCCTGCAAATCTGAACAGACCACAGAGATTTTCAGAATAAAACGGCCTCAAACTAATTGTATGGTTGTGATATGTCAGAGTTTTGTTGGTCAGACAAGAAATGGGGGGATTTTCAAGGCTTTTTATGAAAGAAAAGAAGTTACTTTGAAACTTCAGTATAATCAAATGCATCCAGAACTACACATTTAATCTGGGCTTTGTGAATTTACTTCATTAACTTACAAAAAGTAGGAGAAATGGGACAGTGAAGAAGTTTCTAGTCAACTGTGTTCAGTCCGAGGTTAACCTCATATGTAGATGGTTTCCGGCTGTCAGACTGGGTGACATCAGCTGCTCTTTTTATCTTTAAAGTCAAATCTTCTGAGCTGTCGTCACATGAAGCTGCTCTGCCCTGAGTGAATTTATAGATCTGACAGTAGCTTCTGTTTGATTTTCTGATATAGTGTCTTGTTAAATACTGTTCACCCTACACACCTGGGATCAGTTGCTGTTTGGATCTGCTCTTCTATGTAGTTTCTTTTGGGCTCAACTTGTGTCAGTTTGGGTTTAATTATCGGCCACCGCCAAATATCTCAGGAACCACCTGACAGAATTTAATGAAACTTTTAGAAAGCAATCACTGGATGAATATCTAGAACCTGATAAAGTGTTAGAGTTAAGATGGCCATCACAGCTAATCAAACTAAGCAATCACAAAAGGTTTTGCAGATACTGAGTTAAAATTTGATGTGGTAATAGCTGAGATGTAACACATACTCTGAGTGATGACAGATTGTGTGAGATCTTGCAACATCACTTGAGATTTGACCAAAACCTGCCATGTGCAGTTATTTCTTAACACAAGATGCTGACATGAAAGGCAGTGGGTGATTCCTTTCATTCCTTTAAGGAATGCTGGACCTTTTAGATAGTTTTGCCTCAAGCATTTGATTTATATTTAGTGGATGATCTTTGGTTTATTTGCATTCTTGGTTTGTCATCTGTTTGCTCCCCCTGTTTAAGTCTTCTTCAAACATCTTCTCAGGTCAATTTTTTCAGGGGGAAAAAAAATAAACACTGTCCACAACCCACATTTTTCAAGATAAAACATTCAAATGTGATTTGCAAAGAAAGAAGAAGAAAAAAAGAAACTAGGTCACAGGCAGACATCAGTCATCAATAATGCAGCTTCTGCACTTTGGTTTGTTTTTCATCACTGAAGCACCGCTGCACGTCCTGCAGCTGATGGTTCAGCAGGAAGCAGGCTCAATTCTGTTAGAAAGAACTGACTTGTGACGCAAACACTTCAGAACCCTGAGAGGAAGTCTGCAACGTAAGAGGAAGCCAAAATAGCTCATCTGATTGAGGGTTTGAAATTACTGTGAAGCTACATGCGAGGGGGACTTTAGATATGATGATATCAGTGGTGGGGTGTTTCCACTCGTGTTCAGATAATCCGTGCATTAAAGCTGTTGAAGTGTTAAAGGATCATATCTGACTCTGACAAAGCTCAACAGAGACGTTTGGAGTGACCTTTCCAATCTGCCTTTATTAGATCTTTCAGCTTCAGAGGACAGAAGAAAAAGAGGTCTGAAGGCGGGTCCAAAAAGGAGGAGGGTTAAAGAGGACAGAGAGGAGGACAACGAGGAGACAGAACGAAAAGAAGACAGAGAGAAGAGAAGCAACTTTTAAGATGGATTTAGGTTTTCTTCAAGCACTGGAGAGAGAAAAGGTCCTGGAGGTCCTCAGGAGAGACAAACACCTGAGGACAGTTGAAGAAGACAGGATCAGGTGAGACATTTCACACCAGATTACTGCTGGGGTCAGGCAGAACTGCCAGGAAACAGCAGTTTGAAAAAAACTATGATTTTAATCAAAATAAACATTTTTCAAACAGGATGTAATGATTCATTTTGACAGTCTAAGCTGAGTTTGTGCGCCGGTGTAAGCAGTCAGAACAAAATTCTCTAAATCCTTTAAAATTCCTAATAAAATAACTATGATGAACTATAAGAGTTTTTAAATTTAGTTCATACTTTAAAACCAGTCTTGTTGCTGAAGAGGGAGAGGGAAATGGTTGCTTTGTAAAACTGAAATTTGGCCGTGATGCTTAAAGGTCTCTGCTCTTCTTCATCCCATCTTCAGGAGGATGAAGTGTGAGCTGCAGGAGCTGAGGAGGAAAGGCGCAAAGAATTACGCCCGGCAGTACGGCGAGCGGACCTGCGCCCGCTGCCAGAGGTCCCTGGGGAAACTCTGGAACCCGGGCGCAGTGTGTCGTGGCTGCAGCCATCGCATCTGCAGCAGGTGCAGGGTGGGAGCAGCGGACTGGAAGTGCACCTTGTGTCACGCTTACAGGTACAGATGTGCAGCCATGCTGAAGAAAAGTGAGAGTCAGGGGACTCAAATCACAGCACTGTATGGCTGCTGTGGGGAAAAAAAGCTTCACCGCTTCTCTGTTCACCTTTTTACAATCAAACGGTGTCTGCTGTGACCCAGTTTTATCAGAGTAGGAGCCCAACAGGAAGGTTTACAAGTTAGAAAAAATAAAATTAAACTACAACAAATTTAGATTTTAATTTCCCTGCCTCCTCTTCTCACATCTTAGTCCTTTAGGATTCAAGCAGAGGAGCTGAGGAAGAGAGATGAGGAGAAAGGAGACAAGAAATCAAGGAAAATTTGACACTCCTGCTACTGAGGCAACTTTTTTACTCTATTAGCTGATGGGTGAAACGGCTTCATCTTCTGTTAAAACTGATAATTGTATTTTAGCTTGATTTCAATCAGATGTGAGGCGTCACAACTAAACAAACTGACTGACCACCACCTCCTCGCTTCTAGACTTTATGCCCTTGGTCTCATGTTACTAGCTTCCAGTCCTTCCAAACCAACATAAAACTAAGTTACTGCAAGTTTAAACTACAGATAATATTGGTAATGTAAAGTCATTACATTAAAAATCACAAAGAAGCCCCAGGAATGACAAAACTCTGGCTTCAAACTGTGTAAACGTATATCATAAAAAAAGAAAAATGCAAACAAACATGTTTGAAATCTTACACAGCTCAAAATATTTTTGAATTTTGTTTAAAAAGTAATATGTGTATGAATTAAAGTAAACCGAGAAAATGGCATTAAAATAAACTAATAATATCAAAAATCCAGGTTATGACACATAATTCAATACGATACAAAACAGCACAATACAATGTGATTCAATGTGATACAAAATAGTATGATGCAAAACAATACCACACATTATGATACAGTACACTACAATAAAAAAAAATATAATGCAAAAAGGTAACATTACATGTTTTTTGAAGTGAAACCAAACAGTGCAACACATTGTGATACAAAATAGTAGGATAGAATAAGATACAGTACAATACGATACAGTGGAAAAAATAATTTATTTTGGACCCATAGATGCCTTAACAAAATGTCCACAAATAAATCATCAAAGGGAAAGTTCAGCCTTTTTTAAACTAACCCTTGGGCCTTGTTGTGTTGTCACGTCTGTCCTCTGATCACAGTGTATTTTCTCTCAACAGGGAGATGAAGATCAGGTCTGGACAGTGGTTTTTAGAGGAAAAAGCTAAGAAGTTTTCAGTCACTACAGGTTTGTTTACACTCAGATTATATGTTTACATACCATATCATTCTGTGACAACACTGAGTTATTAAAAACAATTACTGCTTCTGTTTGTTTAGACTTTTTTTTTTCGCTTCAAATGGATTTATTGTTCTATGTTTCTATGGCTGATTTATTCATTACTGTCATTTTAAAGTACAATAAAGAAGAGCCTGAAACGTCATTTTATTTTATTTTGTGTTTTACAGACAAATATGAGACAACTGGAGAAAAAGTATTGGAGTTTTACACTGTACAAAAGTATGATTTACCCTTCTATGTTTATTTAACGCTGACTCATTCAGTCAACAGTTGTCACATGTTTATTTTCCTCTTTTCCTTTAATATTGCAGACATATATCAGTTATGCCTCCGACTCCTCCGCCCCACCTGTCTGACTATCAGTATAGAAGCAGATTTAGGGTAAAAATCATACATGAGCATGCATTTTGACATTATATCTTGTGTATAATTGTGTATAATTTATGAACAGACTGATTTTTATCGTTTTTGTTTTCATCTGCAGGAGCTGAAAAACTCAAAGAGTTTCACCAAATCTATGGAGGATCTAATGGTCTGCTTTAAGACTCACATTAAAAGTGAGTTCAAATGGTTAACATGAACTCTTTCTACAAGATCAAATAAAGTGGTTTTGAGAGAAACTGTCAGGTTGAAATTAGAAACTAGACTTCCGATGAATGTTTTTTTCAATATACCCCGAATTCTGCCTCAATAACCTGAATAGACGCAATGCAATAACCACGCAGGAAGTATGCTTGTGATGAGATAGTGCAAAATAAAAAAAACAACCCAATGTTGTCATACCAACTGAATCAGCAGAGACATCAGAACGATTGTAAAGATATGCTTGTGTGCCACACATCCTTCAGGCCAATCTGACTGTTCTTCTGAAAGAAAACAAGTTTTAAATGAAGCATTTTCTTGGTTATTGTTGTCTAATATTTGGAATATCCAACTTTGTGCCTCTGCAGAGATTTCCAGTTCTCAGACTGACATCCGAGGAGGCATGCTGACAGTCGACAGCCCCCAGAATAGGGCCTGTTTTCAATTTTGCACCCAAAAGAGCCAGTCTGACACCAACATCAACAAATCCAGCTCGGTAAGTCAACTGCAACTGGAAAATAGCAGGAAATGATAGAAAAGGGTCTCGTTACAAAAAAACACAAAGGAATTAGACAATTTTCAAAATAGAAACTCAAAGACGTGAGGTTTTCGAAGAGTCGTAGAATTTGCTACAGCTTGGAGTTTTGATGTCACTGGTGTCTGTCAAACCAAACGGTCTCCTGTTGGTCTTCAGCTTTCTAAAGGAGACAGTTTTCCAAGCTTATTCAAGAAAAGCAGAGACAGTGACCAGGACTGGTCGTCCACCGGAGCAGAGGAAGAAACGTCGTTCAGCTCTGATCACTCGGCTGGAAACAGGGTGAGTCAAAGCTGATGGTTACAGATTAAACATCCCCAACTCCCATCCTGTGTTAAAAATGTCAGATCATAGATCGTAATCGTAAGCTGCATCCTGTATCTCCCCTCCCACCTCAGGGCAGCATCAGCAGCATCAGCACAGAATGTGGCGGCTTTGACAACACCTTTGTTGCCGGGGAGCTGGAGCTGGCTGTGGCCTTCAACGCCGACACCTCCTGTCTGGAGATCACAGTCGGCGCCTGCAGAAATCTGACCTACGGAGACAGCAAAAAGAAAAAGTGCCACCCGTAAGGACAGCTCAGTCCTGCAGTGTGCGTCCAATATTCTTTTGCTCTCCATTAAACTGTCATTGTTCTGTGTTCACTTGTTCAGTTACATCAAACTCTACGTGCTGCCGGACAAGAACAACAAACTGAAGACGTCCCTGAAGAGAAACACAACTGACCCGGTTTATAACGAGGTTTTGAAGGTAATAGGATGTAATGTCATTTCTATCAGCTGCCCTCACCTTCAGCTTGAAATAAAAGCTTCTAATCTGCTTTTTGACAGTACGACATAGAGCGCCCCCTGCTGTTTGGAAAGAGACTGCAGGCCTCCGTGTGGCATTCAGGGACCCTGAAAAGGAAAGTGTTTCTCGGTGAAGTTCTCATCCCACTTGATGGCTGGAGATCAGAAGACAAGGGCTTAGAGAGCTTCCACTGGTACCCGCTGTGTCCAAAGGTAAAAGACTTCAGCTGTAGGATTATAGCTCCAAAACATAGAAATACACCAGGTAGAAATTAATCATTCAAGCAATACTGCAGTACATTCGGTAACTAAACCCATGAAAAGTCACAAGGGGTGTAACAGACTTTTTACTGGTTAATTTTAGTCCTTTATCGTCACAACAGGAGCACCTCAGGGATGTTAGTCCACCTGTGCTTTATGCAAATCTGCCCAACATGCTGAAAACTAAAATATTACATTATCTGCTGATCGTTAGCCTTAAACTCTCTAACTCAAAGTGTGTACATTTTTGTATAGTGGTGTGACTCAACTCCAGATACCTTCACTGAATCAAACTGAGCCTTTAATTGAACAACTTGTTACAAAACTTTTTATATTCACCAATACACTGAACATGACTGTGTTGTATTTATTAGGAATATTATTGGACTGGAATAGACTACAACTAGATTAATTTATTTATCCAACAGTGCCCCAACATCTGTTTTGTTTTGAACTGGAGTTTGTTCAACAAAACTGAATTTAAAACAACTCAAAATGCTCAAAGCTTTGGTTCAGGTGCAGCTTGTTTTCTGTTATACAGTAAAACCTCTGCAGTCAAAAACTCAGACGCTTCAATTTATACAGATGGTTTTAAAAGTTATTAGAGTCAGAAAATGTCTAATTTTTCAGGTGATTTCTAATTAACCCTTAACAGGACCAGCTGTCACTCTTCTTTTTGTCTGATTTCATGTTTGAACTTTTAGAAAGAGTGTGTGTAATTTATGGTATTTGCAGCTGAGTTTTGCTAGATTTTAGTTGTAATGCCAAAATTTTGTGTTCAGTTTTGCATCATTATTTTTGTTCATTCATTCAGATTTAAATTTGTCTGTTTATCTTGTTCTCGTTGTGTGTTCAGGCTGAGAATACAAATTTTGGCACCATGGAACAAAATGGAAATTCATCTTTTTATTCTTAAGGTGAGCAGCAACCAGTTAGTCTTAAATGTCTTAAATGTCTGTTGTCAATTTAATTATTTCTGGCTGCTGAAAGGAGGAAGCCGGGTGATAATGTAGTTGCCTGTGTTACTGAATATAATGAATCAACACGTCTCCATTTGACTATAATCAAACATTTTTAATTTTGTAATTCTTGTCTTTAGCTTCAGCTTAATTTTTGGTTTGGTTTTGGATCAGCTGAGTTCATTTCCTTGACTGGGAAATAAATGAATGGGCTTTAAACTTCACACTAAACAAACTCCTCAGCAGTGCAGTTGATATTAAACACAGAAGTATTCATTGTGAGGTTTATCATTTGGTTTATTGTGCTACATGTGAGAACCAACCATTGAGAAGCAGACTCAAGACTTCTCAGAAAAAGAAGCGGTTCGAGGCATAGATAGGCGGACAGTTAGCGTCTTAAAATCTGCAACATAAAAGCTCAAAGCTGAGCAGAAATGGGAATAAAACACATTAAATGCCAGCAGCCCAGATCTCTCAGTTCTCTTGATTCAGCACTAGAGGTCAGATAAACATCACTTTTGAACATTCCCACGGGAGTTGTGCTGTTTTGTGTCTCACAGAGGTTAACAAGGGGCTAAACTCTGTCCTTATCAGAGCTGCCAAACACTTTCCCATTAATTCAAACACTGGTCAGACGCCTGCATCAGAGGATAAATACTTCCACTGTGGTCCAGCGGGTCTCTGCCTGAACATCCCCCCTGAGAGACATGCAGTGTGTGTGTTCAGGTGTGTGTTCATTTGTGTGTATTTAAATAGCTGTTTCTGTTGTGTTTAGGTGTCTGAACCTGGGAGGAGGCGCAGAGCTCATCTGAAAGGCTGAACTGGGACCAGTACCGTGGATCTGAACTTTATCTGGGAGAGGCCTGATTGTTCCCCAGTGACAGCAGGGTGTCGTTTTAACTTTCTGATGCAACACTTCACTTTAACCCCACCTATGAAGCATTCCTAAGCTCTACATTTAAGAACAATAAGCCTGCTTTACTTAACATACTATTCACTGCTAACTCCTGCAAAACATTTATGAAACTATTGATTATAAGATTTCGTTATATAGCATCAATTTGGCTTCTCTTGGTCTCTATAATCATTCATTTTTTTATGTCATATTTATTTTAACAATCTATTCTATGTGAGCTGTGGTTGATGCTAAAAGACGTCATCAGTGATCCTGTTGAGGATTGTTAATAAATGCTACATCGCATGTATAATATTTCTAACTGGCAGAAGCTAAAACACAGAAAATTACAGGAAATTAAAGGCCTAGCATTATAAAGACTGCATATCACCCACCGCCTTTTAGGCCAAAGTTTTAAACTAAGATCTGGAGTTTCAGCCTCATTGGTCAAACCTTGGAACTAAAATCATGACTGACCACAAGGTTAGCCCTCAGAATATGTGCTGGGAATGACCACCAGCTACTACCACGCCAAGTTTTAGCTCAATATCTGTGAAATCCACAACGTTGTAGCCATTTTTGTGTCAGCTCGTTTGATCTTGAATAAGGTTGACGCCAAAAGTTAATCAGTTGTAGATGTGAATCCAAGGACTACCTTCTGAGAGGTTCATTTAAATCTGCCCAGTGATTCATGAGATATTTTGCTAACAGACAGACAAATGAACACACATAGAGGCTATTATATTATTGTTTGCATTTCAGCGGTGAAATATGTCAGGGGGAAAATGTTTTTGATCCTTTCAACTGGGTAAACTGACAAACATACAGTAGATTGTCAAATTAGGATTCTGGATATTTTTTTCTTTGCTGTTTATGAATGCTTCATAGAGGGAGTTGTGGAGAACTGCTTCCTAGAATTTACTGATTTATAAAATAAATCACATAAAGTGAAGCGTTGCTGCATGGGTCATTCAGAGCATCTTTAATGTGATGTTCTCCAATCAGAGGAGACAAGCCTCCCTGCAAATGACATTAGTGGGAAAGAAATGGGATTTCTGACAAATGGGATCCGGGACTACGGCGGCCCATCCCAGGAAGTGATTATTTCAGGGGGAGACGAAGTGGACCTGCTTCCTTCTGCACAATGAGACCTTTCTTGTTTCTGAGGAAGCAACGTGTGAAACACTTGCTCTGGTTTCATCAACACGCTGCTTTAGAAAGAGCGCTGACTTGTTTTTTTCTCCCGTGACGGAACCGGAAAACCATCAAGTGGCATCTCAGACAGTTTCTCTGTGTGTTTATTATTATTATTATTTTTATTATTTAAATGTCAAATAATCTGCACTTTATTCTCTGTTGAAAGTATTTATTTTGCCTCAGCCATAAGGAGGTTGTGTTTAATTTGATTTATGTTATACAAACTATTTATTTGTCTCTATGTTTACAGTCATGCAGTGCTTTGTGTTCAGTCAGGATGCTTAAACACTCTGTACTGGGAAAAAAAGGAAAATTAAAAGCATTTTCTAGTTATTTAACATCATCAGATCTGCTTCTCTGCCAAACTTTTACTCTATTCTGAACCAAACCAACAAAACCCAACCTTTCACCCTAAAAGAAATCTTTTAAACTTATAAGGACCACTAACTCACTCCACACAAATAACATAAACTCAATCATTTCTCAGTAATTGGGGAAGAAACTAATAAAATGAAATGCTTACAATTCCTTGAAGGAACGCGTATCTCTTGCCGCCTTTTATGCCAGACTAAAATCATCTTGTGTGGACAATTATTGGAGTTGTAGATTTTTTACTTTGAAAAAAACATTACACACAAATCTCACATGGCATCACAAGACGTCACACTCAAAGTATGTGTTGCTGATGACGCTCAGCTACTACCACCTTAACTTTTAGCTTAATATCTGTAAAACTGACTGAGATGTAGTCATTTTTGTGTTGGCTAATGTTGCTCATCTTGAACTGGTTTGACTCCAAAGGTTTTTCAGTTGTAGACATACGTTAAAATCTGTCCACTGGTTCATGAGATCTTTTGCAAACACACAAACACAGGGCAAAAAAAAATTAAAAAAAAAGATCCCAGTTGAATTGTTGTTCGACAGAGGAAGCTCACAGTAAAACCTGCGGTATACCCACGTTATGTAAATCACACTGCGCCTGGTTGCCTTTTTGTTCCACTTACTGTAGAGGAAAAATACAAATAACTGGGAATTTTTCTCATTTAACTCTTTTCCTTTTTTGACCAACCTGCGAGGCAAACACTTCCCCTACAAAAGGTAGTCTCAAATTTCACTTCAGCTTCATTGTACTGGAATAATTGTGTAAAAGTATACAGTAGAGTGCTTATATCTCAGGTGATGAAAATCATTGACAGGCTACCACAGGCCACGTCTTTTTGATAAACCATGCAAAATAAAACGCACACAGATGTAAAATTAGGTCTCTTTATTGCCGATAAGTTGAACACCTCTTTATAAGATCCTGGTTATATACAAAGTCCAGCACTGCGGTGTGTTTCCATTACAGTGTCAGTAAATGCTACTCTAGTCCGAAGACAGAAGAGTTTGGTCTTAAAATGTTTGGGGTCAGTTCGATCCTTTAACCTCAGGAAAAACAAAACGAACAAAAACATCCACAACACCGAGAGGTTAACAGACAGAAAGGCCACTTTAAGAGGGTGAAACCACACAATGCATGCTCATGTCTCATTCTCTAACAAAACAAACATACTCAAACCTACATGTGCCCGTCAGCACAACGCTCTGAAGATGGTCTGCACAGCAAAAAGTGCTGAAGCAGCAACCTGCTTACAGGTGATTTTAATGGGAAGCAGCTGAATTTCATCCACAAAAAAAATAAATAGAGATTTAAATGTAAATTATTAAGTGATCTAAAGAAAAACATACAGAACATAAGACTGCTAGTATTTAGGTCAATATGTAAAACCTTTAAAACAATAAAAGCTTTTATTAGTAGACAGCAAAAATATACAAACCAAGAGGAAATACCCTTTTCATGTCCCATATACAGTATAAATATCAAACTAAGCATAATTTTACTCTACTTTAAAGCAATAAACATAAATGGAAGTGTTCAAATACGGAAAACAAACGTACATTTTCCTGTGTATACTGTCTTGCCCTTTCTGATTGGTCGCTATATAAAAACAAAGACAGCCAGACATGAAAAGTAGTGAGGCTTTGATTCAAGAACATAATAAAACGTGGCGACTCCCTTTGCGAGATCATAAAAATGATTTTGTTTTGAACTGATCAAAAACTTAGACTAAATCAAACCCATAAAGAACATTTAAAACAAAGGTGGTTTTGGCACTAAGTTTGCTTCAAAAGGTTTTGTAAAGCCCTGAATCCTGCGTGATAAACTCACAGAAAGAGTTCATCTGTGTGCATCCACGGTGCTCCAGGTTTAACCAGCAGCGTCTGTGTGTTTAACATGTCTTTGGGTGGGTTTGAGTTTCGTGTCGGCAGAGGAGTGAGACCATTCAGAAAGGGGGAGTGCTGCGAAGCGTCAAAGGCTTCCTATAAGGCTTCAAACTCGTCGATCCTCTGCTTGGTGTTGCCCTGCCGGATCTGTCGCAGGGTCTTGTATTTGTCTCGGCCGGCCCGCACGTTCTCAGAGTGAAGGATGTCGTTCTGGGTGTTCTTGGTGTCGTCACGTGCCTGAGCCAGCTCGGAGGTCAGGGCCTAAGGGGGGGCGGCAGGGGGAGCAGCATTAGAAGAGAGGACAAATATACGACACCAAACCAGACAGCAATTACGTTTTTTTTGTAATTACGCAAGAAAATGTGTTACCAAAATTGATTGTTAGCTGGTATATACCAACTCTCGATACTCTGCTTTACAGGAATTAGCAGTATATTCTAGAAAGAACGACAACCCCTGGTATAATAATACAGTTTATAAGAATAGTATTTCGTTGGTGGTTAACCATTCCATTTCAGTGGGGTGGACATTTAACTAGTCAAAACTACAAAATGGGTAATGTAGAGGTTTCATTTCATTTCTTTATGCCCCATTTGTTCGACGCAGAGTTGAATAGTACTTTCTAGGTTTTTAATTCATAAAGTCAAAACGAAAAAATATCAAGAAACTTGATTCTAAACCACAAGAATAAAATGCATAACTAGTTAAAGTAATCTCTAAAACTTGTAGGTTGCATAGAAAAGAAAATTTGTGGCTTAACCTGTTTAAACAAAAACGCGGTCTGTTTTGAAATTGTGAGAATGCATGGCATCTGTTTGAACTGAGTGCAGCAGCAGCACAAACAGGAAGTGTCCTCTGCAAACATCAACACTTCGATCTTTCTCACCAGCCTGACTGAGCTGAGTTCTCGATCGGTCGTAATCTGATGTGGACTGAAAAAGGGACCAAAACAATCTGAAACAGAGGCTCTTTGTGTTCTGGTGCTTTAACAGAACTGCCATCGAAGAGATTTTAACTTGAACTCTAAAATCAAGTTTGAACATCGCGCCTGTGTGAGGCGTTGGCTTCTGTCTGCTTTAGTTTCCTCACCTTCAGCTGCTTCTGGACGCGCTCGTTCTTCTCGGCCTCCGTCAGGCGCTCCTCCTCGTTGCGGTGGTCGTCGTAGCCATCCAACTGCAGGTCGGCGCTGTGCGTGTTGTTGTTATCCTCGCTGTCGCTGCTGTCATCCATGTGGTCGTACATGGGAGGAGGAGGCGGTGGCGGCGGCACCATCATCGCCATGTGCAGCTCCTCCTTGGTCTTGACCAGATCGTCCTGGGCCTCTTGAGCCTGGTGATGACAGATTCAATGATTTTCTCCTCACAGAAGACATTTAACTGAAACATGACTGCAGACTCAGCTGTACGTATGAGTTAAAGCTTCCACCTTGTGCTGCCAGGCATGAGCCTCCTCCTCTTTGCGTCTCCTGGCCTCCTCGAGCAGCGAGATCTTAGCAGAGTGCTCCGCCAGCTCAGCAGCCTAAAACCAAGCAGCACATTTAAGAAAGATATGCAAAAAGAGAGAACTATTTATATAGCACCTTTCAAAACATTGTTACAAGGTGCTTATCATAATAAAACCATGGCACATTAGATGATTAATAAGTCAATAATGTTAAGTCGCGCTTAGAAGAGAGGGGGTAGGAACCATTCTGAGGAACCATTCTGTGATAACTTGATGACACAGGGACCAGAAACATGGTGCACAACACTTGAATACTGTGGATGGTGCTAACCAGACATGAAAAAATCTGTGCAGAACTGACATTTACAAACACCAGAGAGGCAGCCGGTAAGGAAACAGACTTTTGAAACAATAATGTTCTGGATTCTGTTGCTTCTGAGATGGTGTTGCAGCTAAAGCAGTCTGAGCTAATTTCTCAGAAGGGCGTGGCCCAAACATTTCAACATTTGATTAGTGTGTCTTTATGGCATTATGAGATAATGAGAGTATTTTCTTGGTATTAAATTTGATAAAGTTCTGTGGATAAAGTACTTGGTAGATTTTGAAAATAGCCATAGGTTGGTTGTAAGTTTAATACTGTTGATGAAAATGTATTTATTCAAGCTAATAATCTTCTAGTTTCACACTAACTTATTTACAAAACAAACATACAGGATGTACTCTTTACACGTTTGCAAATCTGATTTTTGTTTTGTATCATTTGTTAAAGGTTTTTCACCTGAAAAAAAAAGACCTGAAAATAAAGGAAGAAATTAAAGAGGATTGTTTGGTCATTGAGTGGAATCCAGTAAAGCAGAGGTCCCCAATCCTGGTCCTCGAGGGTCACTATCCTGCATGTTTTAGATGTTTCTCTGCTTTGACACACCTGATTTGAATGACTGAGAGATTAACAGGCTGCTGCACAA
>JAOXNZ010000085.1:7483014-7504692 GCA_028566095.1 Kryptolebias brasiliensis
GGCTGCTGCACAACTTGAAGACCTGCTGAAGAGCAGAGAAACAACTAAAACATGCAGGATAGTGGCCCTCCAGGACTAGGATTGAGGACCCCTGCAGTAAAGACTCTGTGTGGATGTCTATCCCTGTCAAGTGGGGACGCGCAGGATATAACTTGACAAATAATAGCAATGTAACAAGTATAATAAGGATAAATAAAAATGAAGACCATAACAGATGGAGATGGTTTACAAAAAGTGATAAAACGTGTTTCTTTTAAATTATTGAAAAGTTACAATTTATGGTATCAACTGAAATAAAAAGTTTATTTCTGTGATAGGGTTGTGCTTAGAGCAGATTCACAGAAAAAGCATCACCAGAATTATAGCATTTAAAAATAATTGTAATATGCAAAAATCTATCAAAAACGTAGCCAACATTAGCTAAAGTTAAGCCAAGTTTTTATGATAAGAAAAGCCAATTGATTTTTCTTGGCAAACATTTTAAAGCCTCACAATAGATAACCAAGTATCTGAGCTGCAGTTAATTGTGACTCCCCATAATTTATACAGAAAACAACCTCAGATAAGCGCATTTAAAACATCCAGGTGACCATTATTTTATTCCCTGGTAGTTTAACTGCTTTGATTTAACAGAAACAAAGAACAGAAGAATCATCAATCCTAAAGGTCTGCTTCATCCCAAAAATAAAAGTAGAAGAAAATAACATGCCCTGGTGAGGAAACGACTGACTTTCTTTAAGGGGTTTGCATCAAACTTTGCACCGGCTTTTGTTGTTCTGCCTGCATGAGTTGCACCAGGCTGTGACGATGTTCTGTGAACCGTGTTCAGCTGGTAAATGTAATCAATCAGTGAAAATAGAGGAACCTGTGGCACAGTCATTGATAAGCTACAAGCTTTCATTTTGTTCTGTCAACGAAAAACAGTCCAGCAGGTTGTCAACAGCGTCCTGAGGTGAAGGGGTGCGGTCCAGCTGGATGCTAGCTACAAGAAGCTACTACATTCAGAGCCGTGGTGACCAGCATGGACCCCAGTGCAGCTCTTTTCTGTATCTAAAAACATTACTAAAAAATAAAAAAATACTTTGCAACAACATGTCGACCTACAAGTTATTGTTGACCAACCTGCAATTTTTATCAGACTGCAGCACAAATGATAAAATGCAAAAAAGAATTTAGAAATAGACAAACTAAGAACCTAAATACTGACCAGCTGCTCCTGAGTCTTCTTCTGACTCTCCGCCTGCCGGGCCAGCTCCTCTTTAGCCAACAGGGCCGCCTGCCGCTCGCCCTCCAGACGAGTGGCCTCCTCCGCTGCCCTCCTCCGCTCCTGCTCCAGCATCATGGCTCTCTGCAGCTGGTCCTGCAGCTCTGAAACACAAACAGGAAGGAGCTTCAGCTGTTAGCTTTCACACCAATCGTACAATGCCCTTAGTTACCTGGAAGCTGTATTTATTAAAACTTATTGTGTATCAGTTTGCACCTGAAAATAGTTCTCAAACAAATCCACTTTAAGGGCTCACAGCAGTTTTTTATTATTATTTTTTTTTTTAGATCAGAGTCAGGAAAAGCCACAGTGCTCGTGTTCAGTCAGGTTTAATGTTTTCTTTCATTCTGAACATCAACCAGTCTTTATGACAGACGTACAAGCCTTATTTATTAGTCTTGGTCGTTTAAAGATTTGTTTTGGCAATAAAACCTGACATGTGAGCCTTTATTTACCTCAGCTGTGGAAAGCAGCAGTCTGTTATCAGACTGACTTTTAGATCTGACCTTGTCTTTACAGGCATTCGGTGTGCAACAACAAAAGAATGAAACTACAAGATGACCAAACAAAGTGAAATGTAATTATTAAATCAAACAGCAGCACTGAATGAGTCTGAATGCGCTAAAAGTCAATGGAAAACTGGCAGAAGTGGCACAAATATGACTTAAGACATTCTCTCCATTTCTCTTTTAGCTAATAGGTGTTCAGTTTTAAATGCCCTTATTTTTACAAGGCAGTTTGTTCAGTCGTACCCTCAGCCTTTGGATCCAGTTATTTATCATTTATGCATCTACATCTATTCATGGGTAAATATCTGAGAGGTGAATGTAAAATCTGAGGATAACTTTAATTTATATCCACTCTTAAATATGTTTAATATATTTTACAACATGTCCTGTAAACTGCAAAAACAGCCTTCCCATTTTTTCCCTCTCAAAACAACAAAATTATACTGGAAAAAGATGAGCTAAAAGTTCTGCTATTTAATAGTTCTCGTATTTAAAAAGCATCATATTAACACTTGTTTTCTTGCATATTAATAAGTCAAATCACCACTTGGAATAACATTCCTCATCTTAATAGAGTAAACCTTTGTCCCTTGTTTAGTTGAGTGTATCTCTGCAGCTAATTGAAGCATTTGAAATCCAAATATTCTTGTGAAGAAGACTAAAAGTGAATCCCTGGAGTCACTTACTGACCTGATTATTCTGTACAACCATGTGAAGAATAATCAATCTGCTTCCTTGAATCTGAACTTTAAAGAACGTGACAGACTTCTGCTTTTCAGATTCTAACAGGATTAAAAACAGCTAAAACTAAAACAATCATTTTCATTCATTACAAGAAAAATAATCTGAAGACGATCTTTCTGTTAATTAGTCATGTCATTCTAAAATGATTAACTGGCATATACGAATAACCTGTTGGCCTGGTGTTTACAGCACATGCTTCCAACCGTTTCCCTCCCGCAAACATGTTTTGCACCCTCAGGGATACAGGAAGTGATCGATGAGCCACTGAAAGCCCCGCCCCCTCGCACCTTTCTCTGCCTTCTTGGTTTTCTCCTCGAACTTGTAGAGCCTCATCATGAGATCCTGCTTCTCCTGCTCCATCTGCTCCTTCTCCCTCTCAATGGCCTCCCTCTTCTTCTTCTCGTTTTCCAGGTGCGCCCTGCAGATGAGACACAATGCTGTAAGCAGGCATAAAATTATTTTTTTTAAAAAGTTGATGCACGGCTGCAAACAAGCTGAGGAACACAGCAGCAGTAGGGGCCGTCTCTCTCTCAGATTTACTCCTTATAAACAATATTTACTTTATACTGTGAATGTTCGCATTTAAGGTCATGCAATTTTAAAGTGTAGCACTTTTTCAAGCACCTTGCGATCTAAGTAAGGTTAACAAGAACAGAATCAAAGGGTTTTAATAAAGCACGATTAAATGTTCTCATAGCCAATGTGTCTGCAAGTCATTCTTTTGATTTACAGATTTATCATCATTCGATCTGCTACATGGCAGAAAACAGCATAAAATGCTCCAATAATTAAAATCTTTCAGCACATTAATTCATACAAAAATACAAGAAACATTTACATATGAGAACTGAGTTTTTTTTTCATTTTACAAAGAAAGATTAAACGTTTTATTTTCATCAACTAAAGAGAAAACAAATTATTGTCTTCAGACTAAAGTTGTAGATTTTCAGCTCCCATAAAAACAACAAGCAGATTACTGTATAAAGTGTAAACTTCAAGTGTTTGTTGCTTTAACTTCAAAGTAAAACTATTACACAGAATATAGAGTCTATGAAGCCGATTTTTTATTTACTCCATGTCTTTTAGCATTCTGTGTTTTTATTGATTTACACATTAAACTAAATGTAGCGAAGCAGCTTTTATGCACACAATATCATTTTGTTGTTAAATGTTTAACCATAGAAAACCCATTGCTAATTTACAGCTGGTGTTTGTATTTTTTTCCTATGTGTTGGTTTTAATCTCACTTTTGCTGCAGCAACAGCCTGATACATCCTTGAGGGTTTGATTTTGTTAAAACATTGTCTTTAATGCCTCTCATCACAAATCTTGCATTATTTTGCAGAGCAGCTCGTCTGTGAACTACTGTGTGTGATCTTGGGAGTCTCATCTGCACGCTCCTGGTGTTTTGATGGTTTTCCTTTTGTGACTCTCTGTGTTGCGTCGCATCATCATGTTTGAACAGCTGTTCGGGACAGACAGGAGGCCGAGACCAGGGTCACATTCACTTTCAGTTCGGTCGACGCAGGAAGTAAACAGACTCCAGGGTAAAAGGGTTTTAGTTTCCATGCTCAGCAGCATCAATGAAGCTGTAAGCACATTTGTTTTTGCTAGAAAGCTGCTAACTGAATAGGTTCTGCTCATCTTAACCTGACTGGACTGCCCCGTAACTTTTTATTTTACCTTTTACTAAACCTTATATAGAGTAATTACCTCCTTATTCAGTTAAAACTGATCTATGATAGACATTTTTTACAGCCAAGAAACTAGCAATAACTCCTGACTTTGGATGATTTTTACCCATATTGAAGACAATCTGTACATTTCCCCCACGTTCTAAGCCTTTGAGTACCTCTCCATCTGTTTCTGCTGCTTCTCCTCTCTGGCCTGGGCCTTCATCTGCTGAACTTCAATCGTGTCAGGTTTGCGGCGGCGCATGTACAGCTCGTGGTTGCCCATACACAGGTGCAGGATGCGCTTGTTGATCCTCAGCCTCGGTGCAAAAAAGACGAAGTCCTGAAGTTTGGGGAACAAACAAAACACTTGAGAAAAATTAATAAAAAAATAGATAATAGGAGAGACACCAAGCAGAGCAAACCTTCACCTTCCCCCTCACTCTACTGAACATGGAAACCTTTACTGCTAAATATATTTAGACTCATTATTATTGTAAAAAGTAAAGCAGACCGTTTTGCTTTTGCAGTAAATTACTTAAGATATCATGTAGAAAAGTTTTGTTTTGGCAACATCATAAGAGAAATCTAAAAAAAAAAAAAGGAAATTTCTGGAGCTGGAGCCCCCAATTTAAAGCAACAAACTGCTTAGATATTTTAGAAATTTCATCATGTTAAGATCATTTAAATGACATTTCACTCACTGGAGACTTTTTGTCAATAGGTTTGATGATGAACCTCTTGTCGTTGAAGGAAATGTTTCTGATCTCACTCCAGGGAAAGCCGATTTTTGGGGTCAATCTGAAAACAAGACCACATGAACTTTAGTTCAGCTGTGTGCCCAAACAGCAGAATACCATGAATGTAATTCACAGCAGATGATCCCCTCTGCTCCTCTGTAATGATTATGTTAAAGTAAAATAATGTGTGTGGATATAACTCCAGTACTTGAGATTTTTTGCCACGTTTATCCTATTCTAATAAATGATTTTCACACCTTCTTAAAGAGAAATATTTATTGAAATAAATACAGGAACATTAGCAGGAAACTATATATTGCTAAAACAGCACAAACAATCAGTGGACTCCACCAAATGGTGTCAACAATACAGAAATAAGATATCTTCTATTAGCTTCACTCATGTGCTGCCACTGAAAAAAAAGAATTATAACAGCTTTAAAGTGATGATCACAACTGTATGAAATCAATGTGGTTACATGATTGAATCTACACCAGCATAGATTATCAATGTGAGATTATTCTTGTTTAATAGTGCATTAACAAAATTAATTGCATTAAACCCACATTCTCGTCATCACCATCATCTAAACCAGGTGTGGCCAGCGACAGTCCGTTAGCTCGACCATATATGTAGTATTATTAGCAGCAGAACGTGTGTGCATGGTACTTGAAATATAATGGTCTATGATTTATTGCAGTCCAGGCGGTCCTTCATAGTATCGATGAAGACAAACTGACAATATATTGTGCAGCTCTGGTTTCATCCTTAAACATTAAGCTGCTACCTGGAATAATCAGTTCGCAAAGACAGACAAAAAGATCTTAAGCGGGAAAAATAAAAGACTAAACCTTAAGTTGACTGCGTCACAGAAAGGTTTTACAGTTTTTTTATCTCTGTGTAATTCCTTGATTCAAACCCATGTTAATGGAATTGTACTGATTGTAAAACCTTGTTTTTAGATTTACAGCAATTAGGAGCAACTACACTGATCCATTCATCAATTATTCAATTAATTTCTTCAACGAAACCTGCTGCTGTAAAACTGAACTCCCTAAATGGGAATTTCACCTTATCTCTGAACCTGACACATGCTTGAGGAATGGAGACAACAATGTGGTTGTGTCTACAGAATATTTCTACCAGAGTCCTGTGGTTTACTGAGCTGTGCTTTTTAATAAATATGAGCTAGACTAAGCTGTTGAATGTACCACTGGAAAAGAAGGTGGATTTTGTTGGTTACTGTATATTCCTGATTACTTAAGAAGTGAATAAACTTGATTATTAATAATTTTATAGTAATATTTAACAGAACTAGTGTCCAAATGTAAGAAACTAAAAACGTTATTTCTGAAGTTGAAGGGCTCCACCACAAACCAAAATCACAACTGAATTTGAGTATTTCAGAGTAAACAATGGAGTTCTCATACATTATTGTAATATTACAGAGATAAAACTAAATCTTTTTATGCAAATAAAAGTTCTGATGATTTGTTTTATTGGTCTATAAAATCATAAAAATCAAAAGATCATGTTTGTTTTGTTTAATTACCTGCGCAGATAATCTTTCATTTCATTTGCAATAATTCTGTGTGGGTTTTTTTTTTTTGACTAAAGGGGCCTTTTTACCATTACTTTTTACTGAATATTTACCTATTTTTTTTGCCCCATTTCTAAACCAGTGTATCAAAAATATGAGTAAATATATCTTAAGGCTAATAATTGTTAAACAAATTGCACCAAATTCTTGAGTTTTTATGAATCCAAGATTAAAAATCCGATAGTTTTCCATCTGAACAGCTGCACTGCTGGTGTGTGTTCCCCAACAATGATCGTATAAAGTAAACCTCAGGAGCACAAGGAGTTAAAGCAGCTTCAGGCTGCACCTCAGTGAAAGCCTTGGCTGCACTGTTGCATTGTGGGCCAGACACAGCGTTCCTAAGTGCAGCACAGCTTGAAAAACCAGTTGGCGTATCCTTGGTTACAGCAGAGGGCACCGTAGAGGAGGCCTTTCTGTCCTGATCCCAGGAGGCATAAGGAAACAGACTCTCACAAAGACTAATGTTTCTGAATGTGATTCAACTCATGGAGATTTCATACTCTAGTTAAGTTACAGTAACACTGAAACGAAAGACTTAGATCAGCTTAAACACAAAGCAGTTCATATTTAAACCTTTCAGACTTATAAAGGGAAAGAATTAGCCAGAAAAGCATTGATTAAAGCCCTCACGAGGCAGCAGACCAGCTTAACCTTGTCATTACCATCATTGTGCTGGGTTCATTTCTTCCACAGCCACATCTGAAAACTCAAGAGAGGCATCTTCAAAATGGGAAGGGCTCTAATCTGCAACAACTCAGCCAGAGCAGAGCTGGCACAGTTTCCAGCGTTAAGGTCAGTGACTTAAAGGTAAGTCATCTGAGAGCACTTTTAATACGGAGCACTTCACTCCAGTAACTCCACAGAGGAGATCTCAGCAAACAAACAAAGGGGGTCATTATCTCCCACACTCTTCTGCTTCATAAACAAGGTGGACATCACAAGAAAATCCAGACAGGCTGAAAGAAAAACACCGACACATCTGAATAAGTAGGCTGCAGTTCAAGCATGAAGCCAAAAACTCCATCAGAGGATGATTCAAAACAGGATTTTTTACATTTCTCTCTTCTAAACAGGAAAAGTAGGTAAAGACTGACTTGAGATGTCAACCTGGTTTAGCAACATTTATCACTGCTTCAGCACTGAGGCGAGAGCCACGACTGAGACAGATGGAAATCACGACAAGATAAAATGTAAGTCAGAGTGTGATGTAAATCGTCTGTAGTTAAGAACCAATTATTTGTCCAGCAATATGTAGTTTAGTAATCGAAAAAGATAACATAACAGGTAACAAACTATTTTATCATATATAAGTAACAAAAAAAAAAAAAGGGGATGCCTACTTCAGATTTAAGACCATCCTACAGTTCCCTCTCACCTTAAAGAAAGCGATTATTTCATCTGAAACAAACACTACAACTAAGGACTTTATTGCCCCTCCAAACAATTTTAACTGGTTTACTCTTGAAATTAGGACACAAACAAATGGAGGCATCTCGAACACATGAAGAAAGCATGAAGTAGTTTCAGCGATGACACCAAGAAAAGGAGTGTCAGGGCCACATTAAGAGAAGTGATAGAAGAATAAAGCCTAAAAGATCAATAATATTGAGAGTAAAACTACATTTGGACTGTGCAACTATTATACAATGTCTAACATTTTTTCCTAAAATCTCAAACTTTGTTAAAACACATAACTGATACCTTTACCCTAAAACTCTTCATTGTTACTCCTGTACAGCAACAGGAAGAGCAACTTGGCAGACACAATTCTGTCCATTTTGTAACGCAGGGCTGCAACTAGCAACAAATAAAACAAGAGCCCGAACACAGCACAGCTTTGTACTCCAAGGACCTGTTAAAATACTCCACTTACTTGTCGTCTTTCTCGTAAATGTTGAGCCCAAGCGCGTCCACTCCCAGGCGCAGATCCGTTCCCTTCTTATTCTTGATGTCAAAGTAGTTGACTCCATACATTTCCAGATCCTGGGAGATCTTCAGGTACTCCATCATGGCATCCTCCCTGCAAGAAGATCACAAGATTAAAACACTCTGATCAACTTTTTCAGGACTTACAGAATTCATTAAAAGCACAAGCGCCGATTTAGATCGACCCACCTCAGCATCCCAGAGTGCTCCTCGTGCCACACCTGAATCCTCTCCTCCCACTGTTCTTTGGATAATTTGTGCTGCTCCATGACTCTAAATGCAGAGAGAAAAAGCAAAAATCACCTACATGACCAAACAGCAACCACTAACAAACTGGATATGTTGCTCTGTAAGCTCCATTTTAATGCATGTTTTAAAAGGTGCAAAAAAATAATCGTGGGGCACTGTCGCAGTTTTCCTGCATACAGCGTTTCCCTTTTCTGCAACAGTTTAATGTTTGAGTTACTTGTCACATCTGGAGGAAAAGCAGTACCAGCTGAGCAATCTAATTGTAAGGACAATCAGTTTCCATTTACAATCTGAAAGCCAGAATATTGACGAATCTTCACAGGATCAGTACCAAACGTAACTAAAACACCCAAATGCATCCAAATTTAACCTGAGGATCATCAGCCTCAAAGATGCAGCTCATACTGTCAACAATGATCCTTTGATTATACTTGGAACTGATCATAGATGTTCTGGTGCTGAGTTTATTCATTATAAAGTTATTTATTGACAAACTTTATGCACAAAAGCCTTAAAAACTGACTTGGTAACTTTAAATTACAGTGGTGGACTATACTGAATGGTAAACACACAAAAAACATTCAGCAATTTAACTCAGCAATAATTCTCATTTTTAAACATTCTTCTAATTTATTTCAAGTCAGGAATTGCTGCTGACAGGAACTACTGTTCTCTGTAACCTTTTTTAAGTCCCCAGATATCAAACAAAAACGTCTACCATGACGACCAGATTTTAACTTCTGAGTATTTCAACCAAATGCATGAATAAAAATCTAAAAACAGGAGGGAAAATATTTTACGCTTTATTGTGAATTTGTCTAAAAACCTACACCTATTACAGAAATGAAGCAGTGTTTTGTAAGTTAACAAAAATTAGTGATTTTGTCTGCTTAAAATAGTTAAAATCTCTTGAATGTTTGTCTGTGGCTTTTATCTACTTGATCTACAAGCAGAAAGACAAAGTCTGACCGTTCTACAGGTGTTGAAATAATGAAAATTATTAGTTTGATCTGAAGATTTCCATAGCTTTTCATGGTTTTACTAAAATTCATATTCTATATATTGGCTGCACATAACTGTAGGTTCCATTTATAGCTCATCAAGTGGGCAATAATGTAAACCTCTGAGTTGTGTTCCTTTGTCATCTCAGCAAAATATCTCAAATCACTGGACAAAATATAATAAGCTTTCTGAAAGTAGTAATTGTATGTGCAACTACAACTGATTAACTTTTGGAGTCACTTGATTCAAGATGGCTGCCACAGCTAATTAACCTTAGAACACAAAAATGGCTATAACGCAGTCATTTTTACACACAACGAGCTAAAATTTGGTGTGGTAGTAGCTGAGAGTCATTCCCAGTACAAAACATAAGTGCCAACACCAGATCCTGCCCCATCACAGGTAATTATGCATATCGTTATTTTCAAGATTGACCAAAACACTTTATCATTTTTTAAGATAATCCTATCTTAGTTTAAAAGTCTGGCATAAAAGGCAGCTGGTGAAATGCATCCTCTCAAGGACTGCCAGATCTTTAATTCACTACTGTAACTTCGTTGTGACTTTGGAAGCCCAACTTGCTGTCTCGAGCTCAGTGACACATCTTTTACCTTTGGGGCAGCAGCCGTTCAGACAGCAGATATCCAGGTCGGTGAATCTCTTTGCTGTAGTCGCCAAACTTGGCCTGAACGGCGTAGGAGGCCAGCAGCACTGCCGTCTCTGGCGGACAGTAGACCTCGTCAGCTAGGATGGCGTCTTTCACCTGCATGAAGAAGAACTTCTGGGTGACTTCCTGAATCAGCTCCTCAGAAACGTCCTCGGGGAAGAACTTGGCCCGAAACTTGAACTGTAGCGGGTTCTCCTTCTTCACGTCCTGATGTGACACCTGGGAGGGGATTTAAAAACACTTAGATACAGTAATATGAAGTAAAATGTGCATCTTAAAAGCATGAATACCATTTGTTATTAAGATGAGACCGACTGCTAGCTCTAACCACTGGAGTAAATTTAAACTATTTCAAATAAATCAAAGTACCAGCGGTTTGAAAATTAACTCTCTTCCCCCACCCCCCCATTATGAAACTTCAATTGTATAAAAAAGTTTGTTTTGGGAGTCATAATTTCAATATAAGTCCAGACTGTAAAACATCTATAAATAGTGCTTTTTGTTCAACATATTACTTATTTTATTGGACTTCAACACTTTACACAGATGGACACACAAACTTCTGCAGGAACATGTTCTTCAGTAGCTTTTCCAAATAGGGAATCGAGCCTCTCATTTAGTGGAAATATGTCATTAACTGCAAGCTGCAGTATGCATTTACACAGCATCCCTCCTCCTTTAATTTAAAGAGAACCAGGTGTTCTGGACTGAGGATAAAGGGACAGGAATACTCCAGTTTAAGCGTCACATTGTAGTGATGAGCTGCAGCACCACGTCAGCACACAGTGATTATTTTACTGCTGCCTGCACAACATCGCTCTCTGCAAGCTTTGTTTACGATTAGAAAACGTAAAGTGTAAATGTATACTTAGCCGCGTATATTATTTTATTGTCCACTTTCATCCCTACCTCCACCTGCTTTCTACCCACCCTGCCAACACCCCCTACGATTTAATCTACTGGAGTACACTTTTAAATGAAGAGCAGTCTTTAAATGATAATCATTTATCATTAGAATGTTTTTTAGACCTGAACATGTTTTCTGTCAGAGAGCTCCTGTGCAGGAGTCAAAATACAGCTTTTATACTTTTGAGAAAGGTTGAAGACACCTGCAACGACTGACTACTTTGGAAGAAAAGTGATAAGACTGCAAGCCTCTGCTCCTCAAGTCACAAGTTGCAGCTCAGAGATACTGCTTTTAGGCTTTGTGCCCTAATCAGAGATGAAAAGTATTTTTTCAAACCCAACCTCCTTCTGAACCCACTAAAAGCTACACATGCATGGCATTTTCAAATTGTAAATCTACTGTAATGTGTAAAATGAGTGGAATTCCCCTTTAGGACATTATTTAACATGGAACCATTTAATCTACCACGTTGCAGATTTAGCAGGATATACAGAAACCGTGATAAACAATCAAGAACCTCTGGAGTTCTGCTTTGTTGCAGACATTACTTCATCTGCCTGCTGGTTTACTTTTGCTTCGTCAGATTATCCATATCTCAAGAATAACGTGTTAAATCGAATAAAAAAAAAAAAAGTAAAAAACAAAGGCAGCTAAAGGTTCAGTAAAAGTTCAAATATTCCACCTGCAGCTGATAACAGGCAGCCAGACATCGAAACCAGCTGCTGTGTTGAAAGTGGAAACATACATGTGAATGTGTGTGTATACATTTACATATAACTGCAGTGTTTGGTGGCTACTGATTCACTTAAATGCAAACAGAGCAGTTCTGACTGAATGACCTCCAAAACAATACATTCCTTGTGTATTATTCCACAGTGTTGCAAAACCTGAACAGAGATATTTTCCGGCAGTTTTTACCTAAATATGTAACTGAAGTCATGCAAATAATGACATCAATGATTATTAAACTGATGAGTAGCTGTTGGATGATTATAAATAAGACTTTAGAGTTACTCATAGTGTGGTCTTGATATTCAGGACTTAAGAATGATTACGCACTGGAAAACGTTTCCCTCCCGAGGATAGTGACCCTTAATAAGCTGCATTTAATCTGATTCTTACCTTTTTTTCCAGTTTTAGCCAGGAGCTGCAACCTTTGTTGTCCACATACTGCAGTCCAAAGTACCAGATTTCACGTAAACCAATAGTTTTTACCACCTGCAAAACAAAAGGCAAAAAGTGTTCAAACAAAAGTGGCTGCAACTGCTTTTAATTTCACATCTTTTGATTCAATTTTATGGACAAATTATTTTTGTACGGTCTGTAAAATGTTAGAACATTGTGAAAAATAAAAATCTGTCATAACCTGGAGAGAATAAATTCATAAACTGATGGACAACAGAAATTATAAAACACCTTCATGAATTCTCATTTCAATTTAAAATGACAAAATCATTCAAAGGGGAAATGGTAGCGTCTGAAATTCTTTCATTTTCTGTTTAAAATTACTAAGCATCAAACAGCTCCAGGTGACAGCATAACTAAAACTTGTCAACAGAAAGAGATTTTACCTACAGATGCTGCCATTTACCTTTCTAGTAAACAAATTAATCTTAAGCGTTTCTCATACCATTAAAAACTGAGAGGTTACACGTCTACAGTACATCAGGTTTGAAGTCAAAAGCTGAGAAGTTTTCCCGTACTGTATAAGCATACATGCACTCATGTACTAATTTATTTTGAAGGGCAACACTCATCGGCATTAATTCCCAGACTGAAATACAAAGTTTGGTATAGAGTCAACAACCAGGAGAAATCTGAAAAAGATGCTCTCCTAAACACATCATGTCTGATTTCTTTGAATAAATATAAATGTAAACACAAAGCTCCAGTTTTAACCACCACATCCATTTCTTCTCCTATTAAAGCTTTTCTTTGGTCCCCAAAACTGACTTGAGTCATTAAAATGCTGCGTCAGACTGGGATGCATCTTTGTCTTCATCGCCTTCATCTCCCACAAATCGAGCAAAAGTGGTTTGTTACAACGGTTTTACTTGTTCAAAGAAAACAATACAAGGGCTCTGTACATCATCACTGACATATAAACCTAGCTGCAGCTGGACCTACAGTAGCTTTGATAAGGCACATCTGTATGTTAATTAGCCTTGTGCTATTTACTTTATATTAAACACAGCTTGTGGTTGGAATAAAACAAACACCAATTGATTAGAAAACTATTTAATCAGGACGTCTCATCCAACACGAGAAACGTCCCGATCCAAGAGTTAAACTTGGATTGAATCCTTCCTATAAAAACTACAAACTGCTGTTATCTAGTGTCTTGTTTCGACTGACATAAAAATATGTGAGCTGAAAAACACAATGAAATAATTAAAACTAGACAATTGTTTTCTATTAACCGACCAATTTCTTAACACCTCGACTAAATCAAACGTACCGACTCATCTCTGCTTTCAACTGATGTGAGGTTTTATGTGGAGCTCATGAGAGCACCACGAGGCCCGATCTTCAACAAAGCGATTCTATTGTTCGACCGATGAACAGGGAGTGACGCCGTGGAACGAGGGTGTGCTGCATGACTGGCATCCTGTCTGACTCCAGACACAGACGGACGAGGTTGGAGACAGGCAGGGTGAGTCAGTTACCCAGCTCCTTCAAACCTGCAACTTATTCTTATTATTAACATCCGTGAAGCCATAATGTTAAGCTATTTTTAATCTAAAGTCTCCCATGTCCACCCTTAAAGGAGTGTTTAAATATCAGCATGTTTTTTTTTTATCCTTTATAACCAGCTTTTGGTTCTGAAAGCTGAGGCAGAGAGGGAAAAAGCCAATAATAGCTCTGGAATAATCCCTTCAGTTGCAGGAAGAGTTACAACTTTCCACTGGCTTCTGAGAGAAACCAGAGTCTCTCTTTATAGCTTGCACGTAGGTTTTCCTACAGCACAGGGCAGGAAATCATGCTTCTGGTGTGTATGCATGTGTCACTGAGTCAGCCTATCCTTTACCGGGCCCTTTTCCAAATGCATCCCTGCCAAATTCCCCACCCAGCCACCAGGTGAGGCGCTGTGTTGCCTGGGTGAAGTTTGAGTCAACTTGCTGGCACTCCCAATTATATAAGCTCCAGGAAAAGTTAAAGGTAAACTCCCCCTCACTTGGTGGTCTGTGCAAAATATAGAGCAGGCAGAGCTGTGGGAGTAAAGCTGAATGGCTTTGATTCATGCAACATATAATGGATCGTACTTAGAGCAACAACAGTAACAAGCACCAGAGGAGGGCTGAAATCAGAGAGTACTTCTGGCTGCATCTCACCTGTAACGAAACTCATGAAGCCTCAGAAAACAAGCAGCCCTTTCATGACGGTTTTTGCTTTATGTTCAACAAAGTCCCTGCAGTCATAGTGGGCTAATCCACAGTTTGCTTCATACTCTACAGGAGAGAGTGGTAGTGGTAACCCTGCTTAGGTAAACTGAATAATGTATAGCTCATTAAATCTGAAAAAAGGGATGCAGGTTTAGTAAACAGACTGCTTTCATGCTGGTTTGTCATAAAAGGCTCAAAAGTTTTAACTATACAACTTGTTAGTTCTCAGTAAGATCAGCTAAAAAACAACAATGTGCAAAACTAAACAATGAGGTTACTAGAAAATCCTCAAAATTACTTTTTTTAATGTTTTTGGTGCCGTTTAATCCAGCTGTAAGACTATTAGCCTCCTAGCTGCTATATACCATGCTCCAACATTTTAGGTAAACGGTCACAAAAAATAAAAAATAAAAAAGTGATTAACAGCCTTCCACAGCCAGATTCACAGTCCCATTTTGAGTTTCCAGGTGTATATTCCTCTAACTTTGAGTGAACATGTTTTACTGCTAAGTTATAGTTACAGATTTGATTTAAAAAGCAGATTTTAATGCCTTTTTTGGTTGCTTGCAGAATTTCTTTGTGAACTTCCCGAACCTTTGAGTAAAACATCCATACATTCAACACATTAACAAAAACCAAAGCACCGAGTCTGAAAACAGCTGCCTGTAGATGTCTGATCATTCTGGTAATGATTAAAGAAAAACTGTAAAACATTTGTAGTCCGACTGAAGGAACTATACCGTTGCAGATTCTCAGCCCCATATACTCAGTTTATGTCTGCAAGTGAAAGTTGCGCCGCCACATAAGGCACAGATGGCGTAAACACAAGAATGCAACTTCGTCTTACAGACGACAGACCGATCGCTGAGGAATGTCGCCAGGCTGAAACAGCATTACTCTCTGCACCCTCTGAGCTAAAAAACCAAACGACCTCAGGTGAATGAGGGAAAGGGTGGGGTTCGGCTAGTCGGGCCCCAAACAGGACGACACAAAGATGAAAGAGCTTTTAAAAAGGCAGGGAACAGCCGTTGGGGCAACTTCTAATGGAAAATGAGTCTGAGTGTCAGATCATGTGTTTATTGTGAATAGTGTCAGCATTTCCTGGTTTAATATTTACAAAACTACTAAAACAACACATTCCATCCCACATCATGGTCCCTGGCTTGATTTAGAACAGCTTTGCAACAGTTTTTAAAAGCGATTTAGACATGCAGCTTGGGATGTGTGCTTCAAGTAGTTTTGTATTTTGCTGTCAGCATTTGTTAGCAAGATTATGCAGACTAGGATTAATGCGAAGACAGTTAAATTATTAATATGTTGCCAGGTCTCTAGCTGTTTAACGTCAATCTTTTTTGTTTTTAATTACCTCGAACCAAATCAACAAAAGGAAAAACTGAAACCACACAGGCGTTTTTACCAACAAGAACTAAGAGGAGATAAAAATCACCATCGGATAAATGTAGACTTGTTTTTTTCCCCTCTTCTTCTTTTAAACTGTCACTCATTACATAGTAAAATAAGTATCGTGACAGACACGTGAAGTGAAACTGCAGGAGGGTGTGTAGGGGAGTGACAGAAGTTTTTCTTTAAGAGCTGCACGATCGGCGCTGACCACACCAGACCTCACACTCGCCCTGAAAATGAGCTCACTGCTGTTACTCAGCATTTCCACAGAACCTGTCGGACACGGGTGTACTTCTACAACCTACTTGCCGCCAAGGCAACCGCTTAAAACCCAAATTAATCCGGTGACAGACTTCAGGAACACACAGGCTAACCGTCAGCCAAGTGGATCAGTAATTACTGTGAGCAGACTTTAGGAGTGCAGCTCTGCAGGTCGTTTCTTCTGTGGCCAATAGCATTAAAAGTACTAAAATAGAGCAGTGAACTGCGTCTGACACTATGGCATGAGCAGGGTGATTATCAGTGGAACATCCTACACACAGATAGTCTAACAAGTAGGTTGGACAATTCACCGGCACTTATAAATAGATGTCAAAGGGGGAAGATCAGGGTCTATTCTTTTATTTAACCAAACTACACCTCATGAGCTGAGACGGAGGGTGAATCCCCAGTCACAGTTGCTACACTTGCCATTGAAAAACGAGTTATACAGGAAACTGCTAAAACAATGCCTTTCCTTCTCCAGTGCTGACATGGGGCCACAGAAAAGCTCACACTAATGACATGTCATCTACATTTGGATCTCAGTGACCCAGCCTTACAACGAGAGGAAAATAACAGTTATCCTCTGGTAAGCAAGTTACCAATAATAGGAAATACAAAAACTCCTTTTAAAAAGAACCCATTTCCACTACAGACTCAAAGACTTAGGTGACCGTGGCATTATCTGTTGAAGCATAACTGTATTTATTACTCAAATGTGCAAATTAACATTTTCTAAATGATTTGCTCAGAGGAAATGTTGGTGAATAATCAATAAAGAACTACTTCATTGTAAAACTAGAAAAAGACAGCTCAAACCACAAGGAAGAAAATAGTTTCTTGCCCGAGTTCATACCATTCATTCTCAACTGACACTGCAACCTTCCACACAGGTTTCATTCACAATTTTAAACAAGACTAGAGACAGAAACTTCAGCTATGTGTGCCTAAAATTTACTATGTTCAATTCTGTTGGGCTGTCCATTCCAGCCCAAGAAATTAAAACATTTTTTGGTCTTTGAATTTGACCAGAAAGACAAAGACTGATAAGACCTTCTAAAACCAAAAGTCCTCATAATATTTTCTGTAGAAGAAAAACCTTTTCAGAGCGGGTTGTGATCAATGAAATGTGCTTTGGAGGGTTGATAATGAGGCCTGTCACTTCTGTTCAAATGCTTTGTAAGAATATGGTACAGAAAGAAAATCTTAAAGTCCTCTACAAATAAGGGGGAAAGATTTGATCTTTAAAAGCATTAAACTGATAAACATATGATGGAAACCTGGAGGATGATCTTTCATGACAACACAGCTGTTCTGAAATACATTAATACTAAAAAAAAATAAATAAATTTAAACTGCGCCACCCTTTTTTAGACTTTTTGCTCAAAAAAAAAAAAAAAAAACAAGCCAAAACATTGTTCTTTTTCCAAGTGGTTTTGATCAATACTTCTCCAGGCTTTTGAGGGTTGTTTTCTTTGGACTTTGTCAACTTTTTCTACTCCTTTTCTGCCCAGTCCCTGTACCTGGCCATGACAGCATACTGTGGCAGTGTAGGTTTCAGAAAAATAAGGAAAGTGGACAAGTGTCAGGCCTAAAAATCAACCTACAGCAGATGAACAGTACCTAAAAGTAATCAGAAATGGGAGAAAATAAAGAGGCCCGACACAAAACCTGACGCGTTCGATTGATCATTACCAAATGTCAGGTTTTCAGCCAATGGCTTTTTGGGAAATCATCTTATTTGGGCTAAAATACTATTTTCTGTCTGTCAAACTGTTATCTTTAATTTTTTTTTTTTTTATAGATTTGGCTAAAGAAATAAATTGTCTTTGTGACAAGCTGTTTAGTAACACAGAACCTAAAGAGCCAACTTAAAATAAGTTAAGTGTGGACACATGACTGGTTCATCTTTGAGTTTAGGAGTCTTTTTGTGCCTGAATGTTTTGTAGATCAGAATTAAGTAGCTTAAAAAAAAAAAAAAAAGTTTCTCTGAATATAGCAAGATACTGGATTGAACAAACAAACAAAGAGAAAAAGCAGCCAAAGGGCTACTTTAAAATATTACAAGAAAGTCCGTCTTTAGAAGCAAAGTATAAAATAAAGACTGGGGCCAAAAAGATCTATTCTACAGAAATAAAAGTTTGAACAAACATTATTAATGGGGATTTAAGGTGGGATAATTATTGGCTTTCCAGTCTCCCTTGTCATCAGTTTTCTCTGTGTGGTGAATGTAGAGACTGCTCCTCAGTTTACCATCAGCTGTCCGTCACTCTCCGCATTCATTTCATCTTTGTTTTGTTTCTCAATTTGATTTTTAAGTTTTCCACATGAACAACATGACATTAATGAGTAACAGCGTAAAATAACAACTTCAATGTAACCAAATTATAGTGGTAGCAATTAGCTTTGCCTAAAACCGATCATCCAGTCAGAGATGTTGGTGGAAGATTTTATTTATTTATTTTTTTTAATTAACTGCTGAAGAAGGCTGGCCTTGATAAGCACTTTACCTGGTCGAAGAGCTGCTTGCCAATGGTGTTGGGCTGGACGGCAAACTCCAGCTCAGCATCCATGGTGGTGACCCGAACATTGACCTGTGGAAAAACATGAGAAAACAGTTCAGTTGAAGACGTGTAAACGGAGTGATGCTCATAGGTAATATAAAGTAAAGCGTGATAAACTACTACAGAGCAATGCTTGGAGGTGTGTATTTGGTTCTCTTTGGTAAGGGGGTGTATTTGCAGAGTAAACAGATTAGGCTCTGCTTCCTCAGAGCCTATTGAACTGAACTCTGCAGCTAAATTTGAGTTATATCCCAAAAAGATTGCCATGCTTCTACACAAAATAAGGAACGAAGACATTTCACCACATACAAAACTAGGCTAACAACCAAGAACGTGTTCAGAGTGTTGGTTAAACTCTAGTCACATTTACAGAAATGAGGCATGTCTCCCAGATCTCTGGTTAATGACTGATCACAGTGACCTGTGCGTTCAAAATGAGGACGTCCATCCAGTTATCCTCTCACATGGCTCCACCTCGGAGAAAAACGCTCAATTTCAAATAAACGCAAACATAATGACTGGCGTGCTACGCAGAATAAAAGAAAACCAACGTCAACGGCGCGTCATAATGGAGAGAAACAATATTCAGTATTGGAGGTTTATTCAGTAATCAGAAAATGACAGCAGATTTTAAACAAAGGCCATGAAACAATACTTAAATATTTACAATGGCTGCTTTGAGGTAATGTACACACCGAAAGTCAAATGTTTCTGGTACTTGCGGGGCTATGAAAAGACTCGGCTCAAGTATTTACTAAGCTTATTATTGCAGAGTGAAAATGATACAAAAGTGGTTGGTGGACAGAGAGGAGAAAAAGCCTCCGGTGACATCTTTCATCTCCAGTCCATTGTGAGCCGAGCCTCAGTGATGAACAAATTCAACAACGCCCACGGGAACAGGGATCCCTCCGTCTGGTGACTCAGCGAGACTCCGATTCACATGAATCTACGAAAGCTGAGCAGCTAACTGATGGAAAGAAATCCTGCAGAAACGGCACATCTAACCACAGCACTGGATGGAAAGCACTCACATACTTTTGTTTCCACTGGTTTTGCAGCGCAGGAAGTGATAAGAACTTAAAGAGTAGATGGTGGATATTTAAGGTTCCCGTCTCCTCAATTATGTCTTCTGCTCTTATAAAACCTTAGCAGAAACCAGACTCTCTGTTGTAAAAAAAAAAAAAAAAAAAAAAAGAGTTTGCCAATCTAAATCAAAGCACTCAGGGTCACAAAAGCTTTTTTTTTTTAGTTCAATACACTTAGCACGTGTGTACAATTTGAAATTTAAGAATCAGTTGGGCAATTAGGCATCCAGCTTCAAGTCAAAGCTAAAAAGCGGTGAAAGGAGGGTGGAAGGAAGGCTGCATTTACTCCACACAGCAAAACAAAGATTCCCTTTCAGCTGTAGTGCCTCACAAGTTCCCCCACTGTGATAGCAGAGGATGGATTATTACAGCATACCCCCCAAACAGCACCATAACTCAAACAATCCTCCCTAAAGAGTTCTTTTTTTATTTATTTTCCTTAATTAAATGATGTTCAGGATGCCTCATGGTCTATATTTACAGAAGTTACAGATGAAGCACCAAGGGAAAAAAAATAAAATAAAAATAAATAAAAATACACCCTAACCAGCCGAGAGTGGAACATGTGAATATGTGGCTCAGTCAAGCCAACAGAAACCACTGAGTGAGTGATATCTGATCTGAAACCAAGTTCTCCAACGGTAACACACAAAAAAAATAAAAACAGGCTGCTCACAGTGGTAAAGAAAACATGACACATTGCCTAAAAATATACCGGGAAAGGACCCAGAGCTCCACAATGGACAACTTTAGTCAGAAGAAGGTTCAGGCGTTTTTATTAGTCATTGCATTAATAAATGCATCAGTCCTTTTAGCTACAGATTCAGACAAATTTAGGTCACCATACCAACATACAGGATATGCTAAACTGGTAACCAAGAAACAACACTATGTCAGCCATTTCCAAATATTTCATCTTCTGAATCACAAAACGTCAGCAGCAAAGACATGTGACCCCATCTGTTGCTGGTTAAAGTGCACAAACGTTGCTGATGAGTTAATTAAACAACACAGACCTAACATCCATAATGCTGTTTTATTTATTTATGACTACTGTGACTAAATTGATTGCTAGGAGGATTTATTTAAATTCTTAAATTGGATTTCAGGGCATAATCAAGACCACAATCTGGTGTTTCGAGACCCAGAGTAGGGTCCAAACCCCAACTTTGGGAACCAGTACACAGAGTAATACTGGGAAATTTGTGCAGACCAAAAGGTTGCAATGAGGAGGCTGTACATAACCAACTTTTATTTATTTGCCATTTATCTTTTAACTGGTCATTTAAAAGAAACTATTTGCTTTTGCCAACAAGATTTAGATAAACTACTCAGAACCTTTATAAATAAGTCCAGACTCTTAACTTTGAACAAAATCTGGCAGCACTTAAAAACAACTTGGGTTCTGTCCAAGTTAGACGTGTGGTTTTCTTTTAGTATTGATAGTTTTTTCCTTTACTTTTTCTCCAACTAAAAAGTCTGTTTGAAAAATCCACCTTAACCAACTCCCAAAGTAATGGTGGCATTGTTTTAAACATGCAAAACTGCATTTTCTTCTGTCCAAACATAAATTATTTGAAATCAAATCATATTTAAAGTTACATTCCACATTATTTTTATTAAATCATAATATTTAAGTAACGATTTGTTATTTAAAAACTACAGTGGAACATTGAGGACTTTTCCACTTGATGTGAATT
>JAOXNZ010000085.1:7504792-7520311 GCA_028566095.1 Kryptolebias brasiliensis
TAGGTGTTTCGTGTTGTGGCAGCCAGTCCGGCCACACATACAACTGAAAAAAAACAAAACTTTTTTTTTGGTAAATTATCCCACAATGACCATCACCTTTACAGTGTTTTATTTAAGTTATAAAAAGAATAATGTTTGATTTTAATGTAGTTCCGCCTGTTGGATCAGAAGATTTCTGCCCACAACGTGCAGAAATTTCTCCTCATTGTCCAAACTTTAAATATCATATTGTAACTTCAAACTGATAAACCCCATTTGTTGCCTAATTTCTAAAGCAAAAGCTTTTTTATCCCCACCAGCTGCAGGATGACCCAGTAGGTTGATTATTTCCAGCATTTTACAACTTTGTCTTTTCTTGCTCCAGTCAGAGATTTTTATAGAGTGTTTCTTGCTTTAAAAATTACAAAAAACACATATTTTCTATTAAAAAGGGATAACAATTTCCCACCACTCATTGAATTAGCAGTTCATTAAATACTATACAATATATAATGAGGTCACATAGCTGTCAAAATACAGGATTTTTTCATTTTTGATTTGAGTTTTTATGCTTCAAACAATGTCTACCCCATTAAATGATTGTTGTAACTCAAAGTCAGGGGTTTTTGTAACAATTGGGTTAGAAAACAGCAACAGCAGTGAATTCGTCAATGTTCAAATGTAAACAAACGACTCGTAATTGTTGGCAACAAAACGCGACTCTGCTGATTTCGCTCATTTATTACAAATTATGACGTAGGCTTTTCGCACTGACTGATGCATATTTAGTGGTTATTTTTTATTTTGACAGTTATTACAGCTTTAAGAATGCCTTTTCCCCGCCTCAGTCCATCTTGTACCAACTGAGTGCCCCTCCCTGTTCAGTACAATCTTAACTGAATCACTGCCCCTCGTGTTAAAGAGCTGCTTCGGGTCAAGTTAAAGAGACGAAGCGGTCGTCACTTCTGTAGCCTGAATGAACAAGCCCAGCTGCTTTATTTGGCAAAGGCTGTTCAATATTTAACCCTCTGCATAGTTTGCATGCTTCACAAGAATGTGTAACAACGGGCGTTGCCATGGGGATTATACTAAAATGGGCAGAGAGTGATAAGGAAGGGAGAAACAGGCCCACAAGCTCGCTCGCTCTCTCAACACGTGTAACTGAAGAATGGCACAATCATTCCTGGAGAGTTCCACATAAAACAAATTTATAAATTATTAAACAACGGAAGAAATACGAATGCCAGCGGTATGTGTCACGGTTCTTAAAAAAGGAAAACAGGATTCTGGGAGAGCCAAGAAGAGCCACCATTTACTTTAAACAATGTGTCACTGAAATCAGTGCAACATGAGTCACAAAGACACCAGTACAGGAGCTTTAGTTACACACACCACTCCTCAAATCTGCTGCAAGCTCCTTTCTCCTGATGCGATGACAGAAAACCTGCAGGTTTCTGCTCCGGTTTGAATCAAATTCAAGAAAAGGTTCACGCTTTTATTCGGTTTCATCATTGCTATTGAGAGCAACAACGGAAACAAATATGTACATTTTATTTCTTGTGCTGCAACAGTCGCATGTAACATTTTAAAGAGTGGCTATAGTAGATGACCTTTTCTAAAGACTTCTGGGGCCATTTGTGCACCAGGGCTGATAAGAGTCAGCATTCAACGAAAGGACAAAAGAAGGGATTTAAACCCAGGAGGCCGTGTTGCATCACTCACTCAGTTTGGTTAGTTTACCTTCGTCGAGCATCTCCACAAACATTGGGTTTTGTTTGAACTAAAATAGAAGAACCTGAAACTTTCCTACAGGGTACAAGGATTTTTAACTCTCAGTTTTATCCTGTTCCTTTGTGTCTTTGGAAATCAAATCGATGCTTGATGAATGAGCTGTCGATTCGAAGACAAATCTGTGACAGAGACTTCATTATTCTGTACAAAAAATGATAGCTGTAGCTTTTTAGAGAGAGTAACACTTTGTGCACTGAGTACTGAATAATACTCTATACTGTATTAAACAATTATTCAATATGTCAGCCTAAAGGAAATGATTTTAAAGTCTAAAAGGTCACTGAGTGTCATTTCCTCCCATCCTTCATGTGTTTCTGGCTGAAGATGGGTTCCACTCCCTTTTCCAACCTGGTGATCAAACCAAGCTCTATCAAAGATCGTATTGTTCTATATTTTCCTAACAAAGCCCTTCACTCTCAGACTGAAGATTCACTCGTGGTTCCTGAAAGTAGAACGGGAGGCCGAGATCTCGGTTCCGCAAGAAAAGAGGCTGATAACTTCCAGTTTCTGTCCGTGAGGCTGACAGCCTCTCTATGTTTAAAACAAGGCTTAAAAACCTTCCTTTTTGATAAAGTCTATAGTTAGGATTGGCTGAAATATCCCTTTAATTCTGCTGCTATAGGCTTTGACTGATGGAGGCCATTCTGACCACATTTCCTCTCTCTGTGGTCCATGTTTTCATTTGCAATTAATGCTGTAGTTAACCTGTTTTTCTTTGCATTTCTTGTCCCAGAAACCACACGTGGACCGATCCTTCTGGGTCTCTTTCCTGTCCCCTCTAACCCCAGCCGGTCGAGGCAGACGAGCCGCTCATCCTGAGCCTGGCTCTGGTTCTGCTGGAGGTTTCCTCTGGTTAAAAGGGAGCCGTTCCTGTAACCAATGTGCTGCTCAGGATGGAGGATTGCCACACAGTGAAGATTTGACGCAATCTGCTGCCTTCCTTAGATAATTAACTAATTAACATTTCATAATGTACTGTATGTGAATGTATTGTATTATAAGAGGAATGAATTGACCTTGTTTTTTTCCATTTGTATAGTGCCCTGGGATGGCTTTTATTGTGAACTGATGCTAAATAATTAAGCTGAACTGACTTTAACTGGTAATCCAATTTTAACGCTTTTCACATAATCTCTTATTTACTTTTTCCTTTCTCCACCAAAGCCAGCTTGTACGATTAATATTAAAACTTTGACGCTCTCCGAGTTATTTTAAATAGACTCGGTGTCTTCTTATTGATATCTCCAAGGCTGTGCCGCAAAAGCCGAGCAAGCCATGCGGCCGCAAGTTAAACTGTCACAAAGACTCTTTTTGGTCTCATGGAAAAAAAATATAATAATAGTCTGACATTTTTGTCCAAAAAGGCTGCTTTGTGGCAAGTGTGTGTCGCTGCTTTCAGACGGCAGTGATGTCATTTCCACAGAAACGCTCACGACAACCCCGAAGCCTTTCTAAACAAACCAACGACACACTTTGTGACACAGACAGTCGCTTTGGTCATCGGCGTCACAGTCCTGCTCCTCTGATCACCAGCAGCCTGAACTAAATGACAAAAACCAACAACAAAAAACTCTGCATCTGTTACTTAATAACTTTAAATAATTTGCTGTAAAATGTAGTCATCTTTGAATCTTCTATTTCACTTCGTTTCGTCAGATGAGTTGTGTTGAAAATAAACTGGACCAACATCTCACAGTTCACATGTGCCTCGCCGAAAACTTCCAAACACTGAGCCGAGAGGAGTCTGACTGAACACTGTGCACTCGCTGGGGTGGGGCGAAGTGACTCGGGAGGAACCGAAGGTGCAAACAAACCTGTTCCAAAACACAGGACAACATAAAGCCACGTCTGTAAACACCAAGGTGTCAGGAGGCCGTAACTGAAAGAGCAACCCAAGATTTCAGGCTTGGAAGCTCAACAGGTTGGTTTATGATGCTGAGCAGCAGCCCAGGCAGAGATTTAACAGCTAATCCGTCTGCTCCTCTTTAAAACAAAAGCAAAGGGACTTCCTTCATGTCGGACACCCCCAAGGACCCGAGGCGAATGTGCGATCGGAGCAGCACTGAGCAAACTGGATAAAGTTGGCACCTTTGGATCATCCTGATAGGACAGAAACTACAGGAGTTATGGGATTTTTAAGATGTCAAAACAAGCACATCTAGCTCGCCCTGGAAAACCACATGAACGTTACAGCGAATGTAGAAAAGATCCTAAAGAACAACTTATTCAGTGAACAAACAAACTTTTTACTTCACTTATGCAAAGTGGTTATTGGTGATGGTAGGTAGATTCTGGTGTATCCACTTTAAACACACCCGGCTTTAACTTTACATTTAACTTGCATAAATACAAATCAGAGTCCAAGAAGCCCAACATGGTTCTGCTCCTGATTTGTTTGCTCCTCCATACTTTTTGCATTTTGCTCCACTTCATGTGAAATGAGAATTAACTGAGCAGATAAGTCGAGTCTTTCATCAGATACTACAGCCAAACAGAATTTATCAACTACAAAATACATTTATAGTGAATACAAGAGTATGACGCCTGTAAATATGTTCACATACATTTATAACTGTGATTTTTATTAACTTAACTAAAGAAAAAAAAACTCTAAATTGAAAATAAATGTAGTTTAAAAAGACTGCAACAACTTTAAACGTTGCTTATAATGTTTTAGCAGCTTGTCCTGATATATATAGCAGTGATTTAGCGAGCATTGAGTATAAAATATGAATAAACCAAAGGGTCACTTACCGCTTTCGGCATTTTTCTGTTTGTTTTTTTTTTCCTCCCTCCGGCAATAATAAGGAAAGGAGCTGTTAGATAAAAAAAAAGGTGTTCCCAGAAACAAAAATATAAATTAATACTTGTTCTCCGTGTGGCTGCGGTTCTCACGACGCCTTCCTGAAATGAAAGAAAAGAAGAGAAACGAGTTTCAGCCACTTCTGCGTTACTTAAACCCTGCTGAGGGGAGTTTGACACTCCTGCAGGCGGCAGTCATCACGAAGATGAATCACACCGACATTAGCCGCACGCTAACAGCAGCTAGCTAGCGCTGCACAGGAAGTGGCGGTTCCCTGCCTTCAAAATAAGAGCACGCGTAAAAGCTCAAGATTCTCAACCCACAACTGAGGTTTAAACAAAAATATAATACACCTCTGTAAGTTTACCTTTATTAGTAACATAGTTTTTAACGTTAGTACAGCTTGACTTAAAACTTTAAATTAAATATGATTAGATAAATATGAACATTTAAAAAACTGTTTATTTTGGATAAATGTCTATAAAATTGCAATCATGATGCTAATCTGCTTCTGTTTCTGTGGGTTTTTGTGTGGTTGTAAATTCTGCACACAGATCTGCAATAACAGCGATGGTTCATACAGCAGATCCACTAAACTCAGTAATATCAAAATATTACTGGATTTCAAACATGTGCGATGAAAATAGTTTTTATTCATTTTTTTCCTTAATTCAATAACCATGTGTTTTGACACACCTGTTTTTCTGCATCCATGCATAAATAATCTTAAGCATTTCATAATTAATCAGAGCTACATTTTATACACATATGTATTTCTTATTTGTATTTAACTGAACAGATGAGAATGGCAAAAACAATTAAACTAATTTAAATAATTATATTCAAACATCGTTCATTTAATAACTTTAGGGAGACGCGATTAAAAAACTAAAACGGTGAGGTTTGGAGTTTTATTTTGAAACTGCGAACAGGAAGTCGGACGTTTTGTTTTTCACCTTGACTCTCGGTGGACTCGCAGGTTAAAATGTGTTTAATGTGCCTCACCCACAGCCGCAAATTAACGTTAAATCTCCACCCGGGTCTGTTTTTTTTAAATATCAAGTGATGACGCCTAAGTTCGCCAACAAACCCACGCCTCGGTGTTCTTTCATGGGATTATTTTATGAAAAAAGGTGTTCACCTGTACCGTCAATTAAGTCGTTTAAGAAAAGAAAAATGTTCTCACTGAGAAGAACTCCTAAAATACTCAAACTCAGTCTGACCGACTCGGATGGAGACATTAGAGCTTCAGTCCGTCACATCCTCAATAATCCCACAGACACCTGCTCTGTGGCAGGCCTTCCTCCTCCTCCTCCTCCCAGAGAAGCGCGCGAGGGGGATAAAAAGTGCGAAAACTGTTTTTGTTTGTTTGTTTGTTGTTTTTGTGGAGCTTCGACCTGAGTTTAACGATCAGAACCGAAGAAAGCTTTAAAATCTTACCGGGGCTGTTTCAGGTCCGAGGCGGGCAGCCCGGAGCAACATGGCGCCCCAAGATCCGGAACAGCTGGTCCAGGTCCCTGCAGGAGCTCAGGTCTTCAACCGGGACCAGGTCCTCAGGACCAGGTTCCTTACCAGGACCAGGTCCTCAACCAGAACCAGTCAGGACAAGGTCCTCAACCGGGACCAGGTCCTCAACCAGGACCAGTCAGGATGAGGTCCTCAACCGGGACCAGGTCCTCAAATAGGACCAGTCAGGACGAGGTCCTCAATCAGGACCAGGTTCCTTACCAGGACCAGGTCCTCAACCAGAACCAGTCAGGACCAGGTCCTCAACCTGAACCAGTCAGGACGAGGTCTTGAACTGGGACCAGGTCCTCAACTACAACCAGTCAGGACAAGGTCCTCAACTGGGACCAGGTTCCTGGTCCTGGTTGGGGACCTGGTCCTGGTTAGGGACCTGGTCCTTCTACAAGACTTTATTGTTTGGAAAAAACAAGTTTGGATCCTCAAGAACTCTCCAGAAATCAAAGTAAAAACAAGATAAACTGTATTTTCTGTGAATCCTGAGCAGTGAAAGAGCTGAAGCTGAGATGTTAAAGCTAAAAGAAGCAGATAATAATAATAATAATAATAAGCGAGCCTCTGCAGCTGGAATTCTGTGGCTCTGAAGCTGAAAAGTTTCTGCTCATCTAAAGGGAACTTTACTCTGAAGAAATAAAAGCTAAAACTGGACCATGTGGAGTTTATTTGTTCAGTTCTTGTCAGACAGAATTCAGCACTAAACTAAAATATAGTTTAAATACTAATAAACTGAGCTGAGAGTCCTGAGGAGGAGGCAGTCATGTCAGCATCAGCTGATGATTTAATCTGATAAAACAGCTAAAGCTCATCAGTCAGCTGTGCAGAGGCGTCACCTGCATGGAGGCTTGCTGCGTCACAGCAGAAACTCTCGGTTTGGGGAAGTGTGCGTCACAATCCGCCCATCCAGCTGAGCTGAGGAGGGAGGGGTCAAAGGTGAGCCGACCAATGGCAGGTTGGGATTAAAATAGAGCCGTATATATCTGAGCTCCCAGCAGCTCCTGCACCTCACTGTGATGTGACTCCTGCACGCCACCACGCCTCCTCTGCTTTGAACGCAACAGGTCGGGATTATTGTCCCTTACTGCTAAAAATAAAACCCAAACTCTCTGAGTTGTGACGACTTTAGGTTCAAGACAACACAAGAGCAGCAATGTGCACTTCATTTTTATTTTTCTGGGTGGAGAATTAAGCAGAACAGTGATCTATAGACCACCTGAGGGATGCAAAAGGCTCTTTAATTTGCCTGTTAGTGCGCCTGAATTAACTGCAGACTGATGCCAAATGCAAATGGATACAGTCAGAGAAAGGCACTTTGAATGAACCTGTTTCTGACTGTTTCTTTTCTTGGATTTGTTTTTCCTTGGCTGGACTGATTGAAGTTGGTGGCAGGCAGGTTCTAACGCTGATCATCTGTAAACAGGCAAATATACTGAATGCCTGGAAAATATCAGCTGTTTTCTCTGACTATCACACAAATAAGAGATGATAGAAACTACTGTATAACCCTTTTTTATAGCGATGGAGGCAGTTTGATAGTGTGTTACAAACTGGATTAAACTTGTTGCATTATTACCTCCTTATATTTAATTATAAAACAAATTTGTCGTCTTCTGATTGGATGATTGGGTAAATAAGATTTCATATCTGTTTATGAATATATGTAGAAACATTTTTCTACAAATTTGGGAACAATAAAACCAACAAAAAGACACCAAGTCCCAGAAAATGTGGTTCAAAACCTATTTAACAGTTAAGGTCAGCAATGAGAGAGAGAGCAAACCTGCGCCAAGACCCAATGTGACGACATAATGATGTCATCATGTGATGTCATCATTGATGTCATCACTGGATGTTGAGGAGCTCTGAGTTCGCAAACCTCCACCTAGGCCATGGGGTCATTAAAAGGTTGTAGGAGTCGGATCGTGATCTCTTTCCACTTCCAGCTCTTCTGGGGAGATTCCAAGGTGTTCCCAAGCCAGCCGAGAGACATAGTCGCTCCAGAGTGTCCTGGGTCTTCCCCAAGGTCTCCTCCAAGTTGGATATGCCTGGAATACCTCCGTCTGTCGATCTCACGCTCCCTTCTTCCCTCACTCATGAAAAAAGCCAGTTTTAGCTTTTTCTTCTGTTCTGGACTCGAACTAAAACCCACTTTTTGTTCAGTTCCCTTTAAATGAGTGGTTCCTAAACTTTTCAGTCTCTGAGCCACAAAATGACAGTTGCAGAGGCTTCCACCAAAGCAGAAGTTCCCAAATTCTCACAAAACAATTAAAAGAATTGACACTTTTTTTTATTTGTCTACAAATTATCAATGAATTCTAGTTTATTAAGAGTTTAATCGTACATTTCTGTGCTCCGGGGGTTTCTTTATGGGTCAGATTTGCTGGGCTCTGACTCCAGATGTTTAAACTCCCTCAGTCTTTTTTCAGTGACTTCACAGATGAAAGCTGAAATACAGAAAAGATAAAGTTTGTAATTTAATCACCTCTGTAATGATCAGCTGCCGCCACTAGATGGCGATAAAGCTGCATATTTGCAATTAGGACGCCTAAAAACATGTAGACAACCTTCAACAGCAAAGAGGGAGGTTGTAGTTTTTTAACTGTATTGTGTTTGTTTGATTTACAGAGAAGAGGACAATTTAGAATATTTTATTATTCAGTCCACAAATTAGCTAATAGTGGCCTACAGCTGTGACTTTAAACAAGTGTTTCTGTTTTATGCATATGCTATGGATCCAGGTAACCTTTAGTTTAAAGTTTCTGAATAATTATGTACCATTTGTGGGAAATAAAATCATATAAATTTAAAATAGGCTTACACACTCTAAGATTTTGAGGTCTTCTTTGTGAAAGTAACAAACCAAGCAGTAAATAATCAAAGTTGATCAGATTTATCTTACAGTCCAGCAGCTCTCTGGACGTGTTTCTCTTCTCTAAATTGATGTGAGCCTCAGCCGTTAACCAGGGGAGGAAATTCATCTCAATATCTGCAAAGTCAAAACCACAGATGTTACGTTGAAACCTTCACACAGGAGGTGTAGAGTTGTGCAGCGATGCCCTCGTGTGGCAGAACGGCTCACCTTTCTCCACGGGATCGTAAAAGTAGCCGTGGTTCCTCAGGGAGCCGAAGACTGCAGGCAGGAGGCCGGATAAGTATTGCTGGGTGTACACCAGGGCAGCGATCTTCTCCGTCGTCTCCCTCTCTTTCTTCAGCACCTCTTTCTGCTGGGCAATCCTGCGCTTCTGTGGGATGGAAAAGAGCTTTTATCTAACTAAGGACGTGCAAACACTGGCAGCTTCAGTGTCTTTAAATAAGGTTCATGTGCTGTTTTCTACTAAATGTCTTTCTTTGGGAAAAAAAAGAAGAAAGTATTGGTTTCTAGGACGCTCAGGGCAAAAGCTGCACTCAACACAGACAAAAGCCACACTGATTGTAGTTTCATGCTAATAAAAAAACTGGTAATAAACTGAAAAGGCTTGAGTTAGTCAGTTAAAGTCCTTGGAGAAGTTTAACATGAAGCTTTGGAACTTAATACATGATGATAATAATTTTATGTTCAAACACAAGCCCATCTGCTTCATCAGGTTTGAGGTCAATCAGATGAGATGATTGTGTTTCCGTGGCAACCTGAGTAAACATCTCCAACAACTGTTTAAACCACAGCTCTCACAGCACATGGATATAAGCATATTTCTTGCGAAGTTACAATTGCTGATGATATATCTAGAGCTGCTGTTATCAGCGTTCATTTTGGAGCTCAAAGTGAGCAGAAATGAAAAGCGAAGGTTCGGGCCGAACCCCAGCAAAGGTTCCCAGCTTCTGAATGTTAAACGCTCGGCGGATGTAAGGGGAGTTCTGCGTACTTTCTCCTCTTTGCGTCGTCTCTCCTGCTCCTGAAGGCGTTGCACCTCCGCCAGCTCGTTGTTTCGGAGCTCCTCGAAGGCCCTTTGCTGAGCCCTCAGACAGGCCAGCTCCTCTTCCTCCATCACCTCCAGCAGCGACTGTTCAACCGTCTTTCCCACCAGGACCTCCAAGATCGGCTGGACTTCAGTGTCAAAGTCGAACAGCTGGAGAGAATATTTATAATAAGTGCTGTTCTATTACGCTTATTGGACCAACAAATACGTTAAATATTGTCTACTGTAAGCTAGTATGTCTATACATAAAAGTAAGTATACTGAAACTACCCACCTCGCCCTCCTCTATCTGTGTTTCAGCATCTTTACCCGTTTTGGCGGGTATGAAGAGCGGGGTCGCTGGTTTATCCAGAAACTCATCCGTCTGGCATTCAGTGTCTGTAGCTCCAATGACCTCACTCAGTTCTTCAAGGTAAAGATCTGAAAATAAAGTTCATATTAATAGAAAAGAAAAAACAAACTTGTGTTTCTGAAAGCTTGCAGGTTGAAGCTTGCTGTCGAGAGTGTCACCTGTCTGCACATCGGTGTGTTTCCTGTCCTGAAGGGGTTCAGGCGTCTTGAGTCTGAGCTGCTCCGCGGCCCGTTTACGAGCAAGGGTCCTTTTCCTGATGGCCTGCTGTCTTTGGATCTCAGCAGGGTCAGACTGAGCTGTCTGATCAGAGCGGACAATAAGATATGAAGGTTAAAGAGAAGAAAAACCAACATGGAGATGGATGGTTGGTACATACAGTTGGTATGATGTGCTGAGCGTAGGTGTTTCCTCTGACGACTCGACGATCATACATGATGTTTCCATACTGCCGCTGTGACCTGGAGCAACAATTTGAACAACTTTACCCTTTTCTACAGGTTGACAACTTCGAGAAGAACAACACTGACCTATTTTGTATCGTATTTAACAAGCTTTTGAAAAAAAACTCTTTCAGGCATTTTGCACGTTTGACACTGAAGAACAACAACTTGGGTAAAAACAGCGACAGTAAAACAGAAGACATTAAACATTAATGCATTATTTCATCGCATTATATTATAATTCACAGCACTTTAACAAGTAATTAGCATTTTATTTAAAAAAATAATTGCCATAGTCAAGTCATTTTAATCAAGTGGCCTTACATGGCAAATTAAAGCTCATTATTTCTTGCTGACCACAGAATGGTAAAAACATACTTATACTTGATTTGCATGCTTTAAAACTACTTCAGTACTTTCTGCTGCAGTAACAACTGGTTTGTAGCCCTGCAGGAACTCTGACAGCAGGTATCACTTCCAGCAAACATTTGTACCGAGACGGACGTACTGTTCGGACGGCGGTTCTCTGTATTTGGACCGGCTCTCGACGGGTCTGGGCCGGCTTGAGAAAGTGTAGGTTCCGTCTGGGTCTCTGTGGCTGTGGGAAACGAGAGCCATTTGTTCAGAAAATCGTCACTTTCCGCGACAAATTCAGCTGTTTTAACGCTAAAAAGCTAAATCCCCGTTTTCAGTTCGAAAGCGGACGGCTCGACTGAGGGGTTGTTATGGCAACCGCTGTAGCAACCGTCTCCAGGAAGTTGAGACAACGGGCGCTGCGTCACTTCCTTTTAAATTCACACCTTATTCCAATGAACTCTATGTTTGAACTGTCTAAGGTACTCCCCCCAATTCGTGATATTTTAGGATGCTTATTTCCCCACTACTGACTGCTGTAACATTATTTATGTGACAGCTCAAGGTGCTATTTATTATCTGCTAACATAAAATAAAACACACAAATAAAAACGAAAGTAACAAAATAATGTTACATGCAAATAATTACAAATAAAAGGTGTTAGAAATTAAATTAAACTCTGGAAGTTTGAAATGAGTTTGAAATCTGAATCAAAACATCATGACTTTAAAAGTAAAAACATATTTATCAACTAAATTAATCTCCTTTTTATAGAAGTATTGTGTTTTTTTTTATATCTCCCACTGGGCTGCATTATAATTAAAGGTTAATTCAAGTTTTACCTGAATTTATCACTATCTATCTTTCCTAAGAGGGACTGCTGTAGCTGTTTATAAAAGATTTCTGTTTAAGCTCTTGGTAGCATCGTACAAAATCATTTTCCACTTTTATTATAGATGATTTAAAGGTTATGGCAGAAAATATATATATATATATATACTTTTAAAGTTTTTTTATGTTCTGTGTTTGAGTTTCATGTTTAGCTCTGTGTGATCCTTAGGTTTAATCCATCCATCCATCCATTTTCTTTACCCGCTTCTCCTTTCTGGGTCGCGGGGAGCCGGTGCCTATCTCCAGCAGTCACTGTGCGAGAGGCGGGGGACACCCTGGACAGGTCGCAAGTCCATCGAAGGGCCACATAGAGACAAACGAGACAAACAACCATTTACACTCTCACCTGCAATTTAGAGTTACTAATGAACCTAACATGCGGGAGGAAACGAGTACCCAGGGTAAACCCACGTGAGCACAGGAAAAACATGCAAACTCCACCCAGAAAGGCCCCTGGTCAGTTCAGAAGCGATCCTGCAACCTTCTTGCTGGGACGCGACAGCTGTAACCACTGCACCACTGTGCCACCCCCCCTTACATTTCATGTATGTATAGAATATTGTATAGTTTAGCTCCTTGTGTCCTCCTTGTTACGCACTCTCCTTCAGTAGTTTTCCATGTCAGCCTGCCTCACCCATCTGCACCTGTTCCTAGTTGGTAATCAGTCACCTGTGTCCACTTCCTCATCAGCTTCAGTCTTTATAATCTGTTCCTTAACTTCTCTTACTCACTGGTTTGCTGTCAGCTCATGCTGTGATCATCATGTTGTTCCGTTTTGCTGCCTCTGCAGCCTTTTGAGGTTTTTTATATTAATGAACAAGTTAATCCCTTTGAGCTGTTCGTGTCAGTCTGTATTCTGGGTTCAATCCATCATCTATGTAAACCTGATGTGTACTTAGTTAAAGGCCCAACAGTTCTTGAAAGGAACACATGTTCTCCTTCACCTTTCATGTCAGAGTTTAAGACTAAAATCAGCTAAATCAGTTAAGAAATTAGAGAGTTGAGCAAACCTGTTCAGAGTATGGTTTGTGAATAACTACCACATCAAATTTGAACTAAAACCTGTTAAATTGACTGAGTTATAGCTATTTTTGTGTTGGCTAACAATGATTAGCTGTGGTGGCCATCTTGAATTAGACTGACTCCTAAAGTTAATTTGTTGTGGATGTACATTAGTGTAGCAGGTAAGCACCAAATTCTGCACCAGTGCTCATCATCTTCAACTACAGATAATCTGTAGTTGAAGATGTTTCGTGTCTCATTTTTTCTTTTGAACATTTTTTAGATTTACCATGTCCTGGATGACTGAGAATCTACACCAGCACTACATCCAATCATTACTTTTACAATAAAATTCCTGTTGTGGTTCGTGAAACATTTTGCTAACAGACAACCAGGGTTGACTTGAACAGTCAATGCAAGGTTTTAAGCAAAGATCTTGCTCAACGAGTAGCACTTGGGGTCTGTGTTGTGACTCTCAGCTACTACCATGCCAAATTCTAACTCAGTGTCTGTAACACTGAACGAGTTGAACTTGTTTTTTTGTGTTTTCCAAGCTCAGCTGGCTGTAGAGCTCCACCTTGAAAGGGAATGACTCCGAAAGTAAACCAGTTGCAGATGTCCATCCAATAATTAGTTTCTGCAGGTTTCATTAAAATTTGTCAAGTGGTTCATGAGATATTTTGGTAACAGCATCATTGTCCGTCTCGCTTTCCGTAGGTGGGCAGTAATGAATCTTTTATCTTGGCCCCAGAAGGTAATTGTATTGCAGTAAGTGATCTCTTGTGTTGTCTAACTGAGCTGCAGAGTTAACAGACTGAAGCCTCTTTGTTGGTCTATTAGCATGTTGTGCAGAGGATGTGCAGAGTTGTTTGTTATCTTGAGCAGCTTATGCAACATCCTTTTTTTTTCTCCAACTACAGCAGTACAGAACCAGCTTTTTCTAAGCAGTTTGTTCATTTTCTTTTTGTCACAGGTTCTGATGCTGAAGCCCCAACAAATAGCTAAAGAGAGAATTCCAATTTTTACCACAAATTTAGAGGTTTTGTGATATCTTACTACAACACCTAAATCATTCGAGTAAACAGTAAATCTGTTCCATTTCTCCTTGTAGAAAGCCTGAGTGTTTCATATGTGGTCCTCCTCCAACCTTTATTTCTTCTTTGTCCATTTTTTTTAAAGAACTAACATTTCTTTAATGATGAAAAGGTGTCTAGGACGAACTTGTTAATCTCAATACCAAGCAGAAAACTAAAATCTAGATCATTTTAACTGTTTCCAACTTAAAAAGACAACAGGCAGCTGTATTATATGGCGCATGTGCTTTAAAAACTGTCGTACTTTGCTTGTACTTAGTTGAAAAATACACCTTAGAAATTCTGAGTATAACCTTTTGATTCAAATACCACTTCCTGCACAAGAAGCCAAAAGGTGAAACGTCATTATTCTGTTGCACAATGAGATCGTACCTACAGGGAGAAGAGTTTTTTTGTTTTGCTTGTATTTGATTTTATACATTGTAATGAATATTTAAGTAGTTTTTTGTGTAGGCTTTATGTGCTGCTCCTGGTTTTTTGCATGCTTAAGTGGGTGTACAATCAAAGAAAAAAAAGTGCACAGTTGAAAACAGATTTGTTTTGCTCATTGCCAACACCAGACTGTGGGCATCATGAGGTGTTTGGTAAAATCCTGAAACTCAGTTTGACGCGGCGCCAAACCACAGAGAGCATTATCAGCCGAACAAAAGAAGTTTGAAAGTAGGGCACTAAACAGTACGTGTGAAGGAGAAAGGTGAAAGCTTTGTGAAAGTGATGACAAGTGACTCCATTATTTTTTGTTTTTTTTGACAGGCAACACCTATGTTTTATATACCAGAGCAAAGCGTCATTATATAACTTTGCCCTGAAAACTGTTTATTCACAATACATACAGCTAAATTTAGATGCAGCTGATGGAGGACACTCAGGTGGAGGCACGTCATGTGAAATTTATCTTTTTCAAAAGAGAATAAAGAACATCTATTCAAACGAGCTGGTTCTGTATTGCCAGTGACTGGGATTTGCTCCCCTCTTTATGTGCGTCGCATAGCTCCAAATCATTACGCTTTATTGAAAGCGTTTGGCTTGTCACTGTGTTAGCCAGTTCTTGTTAGTGACAACTAAACGTTACATAACCAGCAGGGCTGCCTTCCACACATCCATCCATTTCAGCACAAAAGATACTCAGAATGTTGTTCTTTAAGGTACCATGCCTGTGTTTGTCAAGGTACCATGCCCGTGTTCTTCAAGGTACCATGCCCGTGTTCTTCAAGGTACCATGCCCGTGTTCTTCAAGGTACCATGCCCGTGTTCTTCAAGGTACCATGCCCGTGTTCTTCAACGTACCATGCCCGTCTTCTTCAACGTACCATGCCCGTGTTCTTCAACGTACCATGCCCGTCTTCTTCAACGTACCATGCCCGTGTTCTTCAA
>JAOXNZ010000085.1:7520411-7545568 GCA_028566095.1 Kryptolebias brasiliensis
GTCTTCTTCAAGGTACCATGCCCGTGTTCTTCATGGTACCATGCCCGTGTTTTTCAAGGTACTATGCCCGTGTTCTTTATGGTACCATGCCCGTGTTCTTCAACGTACCATGCCCGTGTTCTTCAAGGTACCATGCCCGTCTTCTTCAAGGTACCATGCCTGTGTTTTTCAAGGTACCATGCCCGTCTTCTTCAAGGTACCATGCCCGTGTTCTTCATGGTACCATGCCCGTGTTTTTCAAGGTACTATGCCCGTGTTCTTCATGGTACCATGCCCGTGTTCTTCAACGTACCATGCCCGTGTTCTTCAAGGTACCATGCCCGTGTTCTTCATGGTACCATGCCCGTGTTTTTCAACGTACCATGCCCGTCTTCTTCAAGGTACCATGCCCGTGTTTTTCAAGGTACCATGCCCGTGTTCTTCAACGTACCATGCCCGTGTTCTTCAAGGTACCATGCCCGTCTTCTTCAAGGTACCATGCCCGTCTTCTTCAAGGTACCATGCCCGTGTTCTTCAACGTACCATGCCCGTCTTCTTCAAGGTACCATGCCCGTGTTCTTCAAAGTACCGCTGGAGCAACAGTCAATGTACATTTTTACACACATTCTTGTATCTTGATTTTTTTTTTTTTATATATATTTTTTACTGTTTTACTCTTTGAACAACCTCCTATTGAAAAAAATAGAGATCAGTTCTGATCGGATTATGATTGATGCCCAAAGTGCCTCAGGCTGCGCTGGAAGTGCCACAGCTAGCTGCTGGTGCCACTATTTGAGCTAGCTAATGATCATGGAACTCTATGTAAATAAAACAGTATAGAGCAAAACTGACAGCTCCATAAAGATATAGGAAATGCTGTTTGTGTTTACTTGTGTTTTGAGCTTGGAGTTGTTTTAATCCACTTTGCTCTTGGTCAAGCTAGCCTTGAGTTTATCAGTCTGGTCAGAATTAAACTCTATTTCTCTAAACTGAAACAGTTTAAGAAGCTATTTACAACAAGTAAAGTTCAAACCTTTCCACAGAACCCCACTTTTTCTGAGCTATCTCTTTAAGTAAACTGGCACCTATGAAGAAGTAGTGATCAATAGTGAAACTGTGTGGTTACCGTGAGTAGCAGACTGGCCGAAACATGAGAAAACCACTGTGGTGTCACTCCACTTCAGCATCAGGATATCAACATGTTGGTGTTTTTAAAGCCCAAAGTCCCAGCATTTGGACAACATGGTTAAACTGTGGAACAATGAAACTCACAATTTGATCAGAGTAAGTTGACATAACTAATGCTACTTCAATAACTTTGGTTCAATGTCCTTCCTGCCACAACCTGGGCTCAAACCTGCAGCCTGAGGATTACAAGACCACGGCACTGACCACCGAGCTACCACAGCCCCTGAGAGTGCTTCAAACACTGAACAATCTAATACTGTTCTGCTTCAGATGAGGCGTTTTGCTTTGAATCAAAAGTCAGGACAGAAAGTTGACTTTTTCTAGTACAGAGAACATAAAAATCACATATGTTTCTCCAATTATACTGTCCCACACGTCCCATGTGAGGTTTGTTTTTACACCGTAGTACGTGTTCACGCTGCTGATTGTTGAAGAGCTCGTCACGCTGGATAAGCTGGCAAGCTACAGTTTGTACAGTTCATGCCTTCATTATGAGCGAGTGGTCACAGTAAGCTGAGCCCCAACAATGGTCACTGATGAGGGCTGCAGGACATCTTCATTATGGCCGCCGCAACAAACGCAGCTTGTTTCACTAACATGCTCAAGTTTAAAAGAGGTGTTACTGTTAAAAATGCTGCTCCTCTATGCAAATGTAAAGTTTATGTTTTCAGTGCAACATAAAATAAGTGCTTGTATGTGGGGACAATTAATTGTTTAGTCAATTAGTGGACCAAGATTTTTTTCCTCATTAGCGTGCTAATATCTAGCATTTGAGCTAAAATGCATTACAACACAGCTTTGTGAGATTATTAATAGATTATAACATTCTGTCATTTTGTCAAATATTAGCATGTTAGCATGCTAGGTTTTTAGCCTTAGAGACAAAACACCACAGCTTTGTGTAGTTTTTATTAGACAATACAATATTTTGCCAATTTGTCCAATTGGTGCATAAATCTATTATTACAGTAACTGATCGCCAGCTGCTATTAAAATGGACTCTTTAGCTATAGCCTTGTGCAAGATCAAACATGTTTCATTTATAAGTTTTATAATTTCTTAGTCATTCCTCAATCATTTTCTTTACCTACTTTGTCCTATTCAGGGCTATAGGGGCCATGTTTTTGGATTGTTTTCAAGAAACCGGAGTACTTGGAGAAAATCAGGACTACTGGGGGTACCAGGGTTCAAACCTTCAGACTTTCTCGGAGGTCACGCTGCTAACCACCTACACCACTGCGCAGCTAGTTTTAGTCATTAAGGGTTTGAAATTATTTGGTCTGTCAATCTAATTTAACCGTCACAAATGCTTGGTGCACGCATGGTTCTTAGATTACAAAAAAAAATCTTCAAGGTATCAAATATGAGCACTTAGCTCAAGAATCTTTACATTTACTTTTAAAAGTTTGTGGTTTTCTTTTCTTTTGTTAACAGGGAGTAAAGTCAGCATCCATCTTACACTGAAACACTGCAGTGTGTTGTAAACCTGCAAATTTATCAGAACCAGCTGGAATCATTTCACTTACTGGTGTCTACTTTCATGATACTTTTTAAATAAAGATGGCAAGTTTTTGTTCACACTTCTTCGGAAAGATAGTTTGTAGAAGTGCAAACTAATATTCTCTCTTCATCACTTGCAATTCTGTGACAATTAAACCAACTTGTTGAGGAAGGAAACTGTGTTAAAAATATTTTAGAAAGGAAGGAAGAAGCGGTGGCATCAGCTCATCGTGCTTGTCGCAGACAAGAGGAACAGCAATTCGGAGAAAAACCAAATCCGTCCATGTGACACAGTCTGGTTTCTATCTGCTTTAAGAGTGTGTGCCAGAACACGCTGTTCTCTCAATGAGGCCTGCAGCCTTCTGTTATGCAATGCATCTTGCAAAGGGAAGTGTAGTTATTTGCACCTTTTTTTTCACAAATTTCACCTTTAACAAATATATTTTACCAAAAGAATGCAAGACTTCTTTCGTATCTTTTACCCTTTATTTTTCCTTCATTTGTGAGGTGATCTAAAAACTATTTACAGATCAATTTCAACACTCTCAAAGAGCTCTTGACAAATATAAAACATCTATGTCTATTGGTGTCTCAATGTATTTACATTTTAGCATAAAACATAAGAAAAGCATGGTAAATCATCATAAAAGTGCTTTAGTGTAGTGGAAGAGGAAGATTGTGAAAAGTGAAGTGCCTTGACAAAAAGCAAAAAAGACAGAAAAAATCAAACAAAAACACAAATCAAAACAATGAGCTGAATATTGCGTCGTTATGGCTGCAAAACTCCAAACAACACATAGAAACTTAGCATATTTCATCCACAGTGAACTGTGTGTTTATAGCTTGTGATAGACTAAATATCTATCTTAATAATGTAATATTTGTGCTTTTAAAAGCACTACTGAGCATGTGCAACCACACAGGCTGCACATGACGGACATTCAATCAAATGAAACAGTGAACAGATTTTTTTTTTTAAAAAAAAGGACAAACACTTATATAAACGGAGCTGCTCAGTGTGACAAACCTTTGCACAATAAAAGCTAAGAATTAGAGCCGAACAATCTGTCACTAAAAAACAGAATCCGCTGTTAGAAGAAACAGCTTCCTGTCTAACCTTTAAAATATATCACTGAAGGCTCAGAGGAATAAAAAACAAACAAACAAACAAAGGAATTCCTGGTTTGAACATTTTAGCTCCTCTCAGTGATATCAAACCAAAAACATATCAGTTTTTTTTTTTTTATCTATTATGCAAAACAGTAAATCAAACATAAGACTCCTTGGCGTAGGAAAACTCGTCAAACACAGGTTGGCTGCATCTCCGGGGCAGGCCCTCCTGTTGGCCTGCAGATACAGACTCAGACATGGCTCTCGGGCGAAAAGGCTGCCGCCGCTCCACAACGCTGTCCTGTGCCGTTTGAGCAAAGCAGTCCTGGTTGTAGAAGTACTCTCTGACAGCTGGGGAGTCATAGTTCACGGACGATGGGCGGGACCTCCTCTCCAGCGTTATGGCGTCTTGAACAGTCATCGAGCCGTAGTGTGGAAGGAGGCCCGCATTCTGTACAGCCTGCTTGTACGTTGGAGGCCTGCAGGGCAGCTTGCTGTCCACCTGCTTAAACACTTCAATCGCCGACAGAGGGCGTGGTTTGGGCAGAAGCTCCGCTGACGGATCTGCTTCGCTCTGCGAGTCCTCCTGAAGCGTCTCACATGGGAAGGATTTTTCCTTCTGAGAGTCTTTCTTCAGGCTGAACGCCCCCAAGCTCCTGGTCCTCATCAGGACTTTGGAGGTTACTCTCATGGACTGCGACCGCTTCTTCTCACCTGAAATCGGTCTGGGAATGTCCTGCTTGGCGTCGGCTTTCTTGGCGCATCTCGGTGACCCCATTGGGGAGCTGGTGAAAACAGAGCTCTCCGACTGGTTCGAGGCTGTGCTCTCCAAGGAAGAGCTCGAGCAGTCCTTGCCCATGTAGGGCAGCGGATCCATGTTGGACATGCTGCTCAGTTTTGGAAAAGACAGAATTGAGTTGGCTCCACCTCGACTTTTGAGCAAGAAGGAGTCGTCTGAGATCTGCTTTTTTAGAGGCTGTTTATCAAACTCCCCCCTCTCCATGGAGCAGTCCTCGTGGCTCCTGGAGTGGCTGTGAAAGTTCTCAAGACCAGCAGAGAGGTGGATGATGGGCTCTGAGCAGCGACGACTGAAAGACTTCGTGTCGAAAGCAGCATCGGATTGCCATGACGAGGCGGTTGTGCTCGGGCTGAAGGAGGAACATGAAGAAGACGAGCCTCGGTCTTCGTGGGTGGAACTGATCTTCTCTCCCGCCTCTCCATCTCCATCTGGATCAGTGCTGTCATAGGCAGAGTCATGATGCACTGAGGAGAGGGAGTCTGCACGGTGAGAAGGAAAGACACAATTAGACTCTCCTCGTTATATAATAACGGATTTATCTTCATCTTAAAGAAACATAGATGTTTTTAATTTACCTTCATCCGTGTCCAACAAACTTGGGATATTTTCTCCAAGAATCTTGAAGTTCTCCATCAGGAACTGAGTTAGCTCTGTGACCTGCAGCAGAAAACAACACCTCAGTAAGCAACAGGAATAATAAACAACACTGGTGTTGGACATGGCAAATGCATCTTAGATAAGTTCTAACACAATCCTGGTGAATTAAGGTTGTTGTTTTTACCCTACTTTTAGCCCTACTTGGCATCTGCTCAAATGCGAACTAGCTTGTGAAACCTTGTGAGGTTTTCTGCGCTGTAAAACCACAAAGCTTCAAAGCAGTAAAGTGAGAAAGCACATTCATAGCAAGACTTTCTACCTTCTGCATCTTCTCCCTCTGCCCATCCAGCGGGGTGTCGTCCAGCTGCAGCAGCGTGGGCCCGATGCACACCGCCAGGTTGTTCGCGGTCATCTGGTTGATGTCGGAGCTCTCGATGATGTGATGCAAGACACAGATTAAGTGCTGCAGGAGGACTTTGTTTGGCCCCGGGAGGTCATCGACCACCCTGATAAAAAAAAAAAAAAAGAGAAAAGTGTAGAAAAAAAACAGGAAGATTAGCTTGGCGCTCTTTTCCTTGTTTAAAGTTTCTTCCCCTTTTCTAAGGTGAAAGAGAGAAGTGGTTTGTATACGGCTAATGGGTGGAGTTTTAGAAAAGTCCACTCAGAAAAACCCCACTGAAAGCTTTAACCACATAACCACTCATCAAAACAGATGTTCTCCCACATAAAAATACCACAAATTCCATAAAATCAGGATGCAGGCACAGGAAATGGCACAGAATAGACTTGTTAGCAGGTATGGACTGCTTACTTTGTGATTTCCAGATCTCTCTGCTGGGCATCTTCCTGCTCAAGAGCTGTTATCCACCTGTTGTAAAGTTCAGACCTCAGCAGGCTGCCAGGAAGCTCCTTCAGAAAACACTATAAATGAGACAGAGAGCGTATGAGATTTACTGATGCAATCAAAAGTTGTTTAATAGCAGTAATATTTTTGCAGATAAATGGTATTAATCATGTTTTGGCTCATAAAACAGGTGTGCAGACTTACTTTGAGCAGTCCAACGAGCAGATTGACCGGCTGACCCTCCATGTCCACGTCCGTGCCGTTGTCCAGCTGCTCTCTGATGTCCTTCATGAGCCGGTTGTTGCACGTTTTACGAAACACCCCCTCCATGGACGGACCCCTCTTCCTGAGCAGCACCAGCAGATCCTGGCAGGGAAAGGAGGAGGAGGATTAATAAACATGCAGCTCGGGTTCTTGCACAGCTGCCACTCCTCATTAGCAAATGAGGTCAGCTAAGTAGGTGTTAGTTATTCATAAGTTCAGAATAGTTATGCTTGTTTGCAGCTACTAAAATAGGAGGAAACTCAGCCAGGATGTAATTATGTCAGACATGAAATGCAGCTTACTGTGATGGGTTTGGGGAGTGAGTCGTCGTCTGGGCAGATCTTGCAGAGAGGCCGTCCAAACAGCTGAGTCTTTACGTCTTTTTCTGTTTGGCAGACTTTGTTGGTGGAGCCCTTTCTGAACTTCATCTTACTCCTCACCACGTTCCACTTGGTTTCTAATGGAGAAGCAAAATCGTCACATCCATTAGTTTATTTTACTCAAATAGATTATTTTTTAATAAATGCAAAACAGCAATTACACAACATGTGCAAGGCTCAAAGCAAGTGGCACAAAAGGGTGTTTTGTTCACTTTGTACCCTAATCAGTTGTTATATTTCCTTTTTCTCTCTGTGGTTAATCTCTTAGCAAACCTAACAAAGGGCCCTCTTTCCTCTAGCAAAACTGCAAAGAAAGAGAGAGAGAGAGAAAGAGAGAGAGAGAGAGAGCGACATCTGCAGAGACTCTCAGACTCACCAGTAGGTTGCTTCTCGTCTTGATTGTTTGACTGCTTCGACAGGGCAGAGATCTGGCAAAAAAATAATGAAAAGGAGATGTGGTGATGAGTATGCAGGAGGAACATAAGTATGTAAGCAGAAGAAGAAGAAGAAGGGGCTGTGCCACTTTTTTTAAGCACCATATGAAATGTCTGCCAACATGTGACTGAGTTTGACTTATGTAACCAGCCTGTCAACTATCATCCATCCACATCAAATTCATGTTTTCCTTTCAAAAGCTATTTTAATTTCCAAAGCAGCCCCTTTATGTCTTGCAAAACAGAAAAGTGTTTGGTCTGGTTACTCACCTCAGGTAAAAGCTCAATCAGTTGCTCCATGCCACCTCCCGTTAGCGTTTTGTTCTACAAGGTAGTGGGGAAAAAAAAAGAAGAGAAAGACGGTGAGAAGTCTTTTCGAGAGACGGCTCTGGGTTCAGCTGCACGTGGCGGATCGCCCATTGGGAGACTTACTGCGACGCTGCCACTCAACACCTTCATGAGGACGTCTGGAGGTGAAGAAGAGCAACCGGTCCTCGCTTTTGCGTCTTTAATTTTCCTGTGGCGAGAGGAAAATGCATCCGTTTAGAAAAGCAGCATTCGTCCATCATGTTGGGGTTTTTTTTTCTTTTCAATTTTACAACTTCAAAAGGGTTGCTGATTAAAGTTTAGGACGCTTTAAGTTGTTCAAATGAAAACAGGTGGTCATTCGTATGCAGTTAGCTCCATAAAGCCCACACTATGAACCCATCAACACAGCATTTTGTTCTTATCTTCCTTGACTTTTACTTAAGTGTTGACGAAAAGTAATTTATCTATAGAGGGTTCACAGTCTACCACATACAGTCCAGCTTTCAGCAATAATGCAAACTTAGAGTTTATAATCTGAACGTTAATGTAGAGAATAATCTGGTTCCTACCTGTGAAGAGTATCTACCCAGTGTTCTTTCACCTCAGGAGAGCTGTGGGCGAAATAACAGCATGGTTTGAGTTACTAATCCACAGAGAGAATCAAACAAGCTCTTTCAGATGACAGCGGGTTGAGTGAGAAGTGTGCAGCCACGGCCTCTTTTAACAACTCTGGTGGAAAGAGCATCACAGTCATGGGAACAGGAAGCAGCGTCACGGCGGGCCCCGACCAGACACCTTCCACTTCCTCATAGTCTGAAGCGATGCTGCGGCTTCTTGTCCACCAGTGGAAACAGGACGACACGACGCAGACAGGATCGCCTACGTCGACACCTGTACAGCTTCACTTTTTATCCACCTGAGTTCATATTTGTGTTGGACAGGAAAACCATCGAACGCGCGCAGCGTTTCATACGTTGCGTCTCAGAAGGGAGAGAGGAGTGAAGCTTTCACACAGTCAAGCACTACCAGAGTCCAAGCATCCAATGAGAAAAGGGCTTCTCCTTCTCAAACAAAACAACAAAAAAAAAACCCACCTGGGTATTAATCAGCTTCTTGGAATACAATAATGAGCTTCAATGTTTGAATGCAACACGTTTGTGAGAAGTGTAGGAGTCAGTGAATAACAGAGACTAGGCATTTGTCATCTGGTGCCACTTTGGGACCTTTGATCAGAAGTTCACAACAAGAAAAAAGCCCTTTTGTTCTTTTTGAGCCAAGTAAAATGACTAAGGTCTCTCCTGCTCTTCAGTCTTACAGTAAAAGCCAGTGTTTCTTGCTAAAGTCAGCTCACATGAACGCTGGTTTGGTGGTTATGTCCAAACTTCCCTATTTTTTTTTTTTTTTTGTTGATTTATTTTGTGAGTTTTAGTCTTGTGATGCTGCAGGACAGCTTTCTCTTCGCTGCTTCCCCATTTTCCTAAAGGTCACAGATCTTGTGACCGTTTACTACGATGTGGGCACATGTTCAGTGAAAGGTTTCATACGTGCTTCAGCTAACGTCTGACAAAAGAAACGTTTCAAAAAGAAACAAAAAGCTCATGTTTGCACGTGAAGTTACTGTTTTATTTTTTAACGCTTTAACATAAATGAATCTCACTGCTTTCTACGAAGACCTATTATCGTTTGAAGGGAAGCATATTGTTCACCACCTTTCACGTCAGGTCTTATCAATAAAAAGCTATGGCACTTTAGCCCCTTTGGTCAAATCTCAAAGGTAACGTGCACGATTACACGTGTTATCACAATGCATATATTGTTAGTGCTTGAAGTACAGTATGTGTTTTGGATGAGTCTCAACTACGACCAAATTTGAGATCAATATCGGTCAAGCTATAGCCATTAATTTCTGTTTGCTAAGGTTTGTTAGTGGTTTGTGAGATATTTTGAAAATACAACACGCAAACAGACTAAGACACGGGCGAATAAATTAGTGACCATCTTTTGGAGGGGGTGATAAATATGTTCAATATGTTCAGAAGGTAAATTCAGATCTTTAGAGACAAGAGAAGGAGTTACGATCACATCCAGAACCTCACATTTCCACAAACGCACGGCCGTGTTTAAGACGTTCAGGTGTTTGTGAATCAACGGTTTGTTCACGCGCTGCTGTTTGTGAGCGAGTCATTCTCACCGAAAACACACGAGGCAAAAAGTGAGAGCCCAGGCCAGGACGAGAGTCAGCCTGAGGTCAACGTCTTCGGCCGTCCCGTCGTCGTCGTCGTCGTCCTCCCGCTCGTCCCCAAAGCCGTGAAGCCAAATGTCCTCGAGGTTCACTCTGTGCTTCAGGCGGTAGCTGGCTGTCGACCTGTTTCCGCAGAAGCAAAAGGGAAAAGCAGCCATTTTATTTGACTTTAATATGTTCAGACGGTGTTATAGTGAGGTAACTAACAGATGGAAGAAAGCGTACACTGACCTGGACGAGTTATTGTTCAGTTATTGTCCACTGAACATCCTTCTTTTTCAAAAATCTTGACATCTTTGTTTAGTTTCCCCAAATTTCAACCATGGCTATTTGCTCTAAATGGTTTAATAGTTTTTCTTTTACCACTGCTACAATATAACTGATCAAACAGGCTGATATTTTAATGTCATTTTCCCCAATTACTTAATTACCAAATGAAAGTTATAATTCATATGTGCACATGAGAAAATGGGACTAGAATGAACCAGGTTAGGAAACGTTTTCACGTGATTGAAGCAGTCCCAGATTCTTCATCATAACAAACTCAACAAACAGAATGAAAAACGAGCCGTGCCGCTTTGAATCATCAAATGGAAGTAATTGTTGCTCACATGTATGTTTACTGTAGCTCGCTGTTGTCCCAGCTGTGCATACCTACAGGAACAGTGGGCAGGTTGTGGTACAGAGATGACTGATTATCCTCCCACTCAGGAACTATAAAACTTCCACCGGCTTCGACAAACAGGTCGAATCTAAATCACAACATCACGTGTCACGATAACCGAGTCGTTTTCTATTAACTTGGCAGGCTATTAAACAGAATACATGTCAGTGGGAGGTTTAATTATAATTAAGGTGTAAAGTGTTCAAATTATCAGACTTCAAGGTTTGTTTTTATCTCTTGTGAGAATCATAAATGATCACTTTGAATGAAAGTAAAAGCAACTCAAAGTTACGGTTGGGTTTAAACAAGTTTCTGTATTTTTAAGGGAATACCGTTGAGATTCCCCTCCTCAACGAAGTTCTCCAAAATGGAAGCACTTACTTTCTTTTTCTATTCAGAGCAGAATGACTAAACATAAACAGTGTGCACCTCTGGGAGAGTCCCCAGCAGCCCAAACGTGAAGCCCAGTTTGTTTTTAAACTTCCCTTTTTTCACTTTGCAGTTTCAGCTGTGGAAACATACAACATTCTCAACAAAATGTTTCTTACAAAACTGCTTTTACCCAACTTATCTTGGGTTTTTTGTTAGCTCAAATCTGTGTTTAAATTTTTGAAAATCCAAATATCTCCAACTGCAAAGCAGGCCTTCATAGTAGAATGGTGATGTCTCACTTCAGTTTGGCGAAGACGATGGCATCGCTGAAGAGGAACAGGTGTCGCTCCCTGGTCTTTGTGCCCTCCGTGACCTGGACGCACTCGTCCAGCAGCAGCTCTCCGTTCTCGCTGGTCAAACCGAGGACGAATGGACTCTGCTCCACAGACACCCAGCACGAAGCCTCCTCCCTTCGAGACGAAAGGACACACAGGATGACAGGACGGTCCACAGCCTGATCAGTCTAATCTCTGGCTCCTTGTGTCATCAAAACAAGTCAGATGGAAATTCTCACATCCTTAAAATTTGCATATGATGGGAATTTAACACAGTGAAAACTGCTGAGTTTACAGAGGTGGTGTTTGAAAACCAAACCAATTCATCTGAATTATTAACAACATTTAACACATGTAGAAATTTAAAGGGGACTTACTACACTCAGCTTCTTGCTTTATATTGTTTTTCTTACTTTGGAAGCGTACTTTCTTACTTTTGACTCCACTTCAGTACTGGTTTCAAGCTCTTTAAAAAACAGTCATAATATATTAAAAGCAGGAACACTTTACAGATAGAAATACTTAGTATTTTGGTCACATGAAGAAACTGTAATACCAAATATTATATAGCTACTGTAAAAAGCTTTTGCAGTCATTTAGGCTAATTATGTAAACTATATGATTCAGTAAAGTAAAAGTATATAATACTAATAACTTGCTGAATACTTGCTGTTGGTTTTTCCATTTGCTCATGTTTATTTAATTATTATTATAACAGGGAGAGATGAGATATTATTGCTGTTTGTGAACTAACAAAGTGTAGCATAAGCGGTTAAGCTAACTAAGGTTAGCGATAACTAGCTACTTTGGTTTACGTGTATGAAAAATGTAATCGTTTTTTTACCATAAAACAGTTTGTTTGTTGGCTTAATATGAACAATTATAACTAAGAACAAATTTTTATGAAACATGTATGCATTTTGTAAAAAGTAAAAGGCAAAAGTACTAATAATCACTGTTCTAGACCAGTGGTTCCCAAAGGTTTCAGCTTCTGACCCATAAAATAATAGTGACAAAGGTGTGACCCCATTTGTTGTCAGTTTAAATATCCAAAAATGCTACTGACCCTATTAAAAAAGGGCGTAATGACAACACAAACAGTCTTTACATCAATTATGCTAATTTTTTTAAAATTAATTTATAACATATATTTAATTTCTCTGTAACAATTATGGTGCAAATATGTCATATAAACTAGTTTTTTAATTATAAGTTTAAATCTGGAGATTATCTAAGGACCCCTACTCGGTGTTGGGTGACCCACATTGGGGTCCAGACCCCAACATTGGGAATCATTGTTCTAGACCATTATCATAAAAACATAATTTCGTTTTTCCAGTAATGACTAATAAAAGGAACCTTTCATCGTAGAGTTTATTTTACACTATTTGCACCTCAACATATGAGAATGCTTATTTCTTTAATAAAAAAAAGTTTATAAAAATAACTCTGGTCACTTTGTTTTTGCCCTGTTTTGTCTCCAACACGTTTAAATACAAACCAAACATGTAAGAGTTTGTGTGATAAGTTTGTGAAACCAGTTTTGGTGAACACACTTCCCACTGTGTCTCAGTTGGGAGCAGAAATTCAAATTTGTTTCAACGGAGGTACTTTCCCTGTCACCTTTCAGGGGCCTGCCGAAGATCATACTTAAAACACCAAACCGTGAACTATTTGTGTTCTCGCTAAACAACCCAAGTAAAGAACACAATTTTTATTTTTATTGCCAAATATGGTTGTTTACTACACCGTGTTGACAGTTCATGTTTTGCTGCATACATTAAATGAGGGAAATCAATGGTGAGCAGGAAGCAAAATCAACCAAATCAGTGAATTATATTCCCACTGGGCTTTAATAATAGCAATAAAACTAGTTTTCTTTGAACAAAGTAGGCTAAGTGGTAAGTTATTACTAATATAATTTGTGTATTTGTGTTGTTTGTTCTGCTTCGATCGCTCCCCTGATATACCACATCTCACAGTAATGTGAGATGTGGAATTAGAGTTGTTCAGCCTAGTCGTCAGCTCATCTATCCAGTCAAAATTACACTATTTCTCTTTTCACAGAGCTATCTGCAACAGGTAAGATATTAAATGTTCATAACCTTTCTGTAGAACCCCGTTTTCAAAAGATCTGAACTAAGATAATTTGCTACTTTAGCTTTTAGCTCACCTTTTGCTACATTTAGCTAACATTTGCTTCTTTTAGCTACCCTTTTGCGACTTTTAGCTAACATTTGCTTCTTTTAGCTCACCTTTTGCTACTTTTAGCTAACATTTGCGTCTTTTAGCTCACCTTTTGCTACTTTTAGCTAACATTTGCTTCTTTTAGGTAGCTGTTTGCTACTTTCAGTTTCGACCTACCATTTTGCTACTGTTAGCTATCCTTTCAGCTTTTAGCTAGTCTTTGATACATTTGGTTTTTAGCAAGCCTTTTGTTATTTTTTAGCTATCTTTTAGCTGTAACAGCTCAGTTTCAGCTTCTTCAGCAGATTTCAGCAGAGTCATTTGGCGCTCACCGCCGCATTTGTACAGTAATTTGTTTAGCTACTCAAGTTGTATTAATATCATTCTGAGTAATCAAGTAGGTTTTTCTTCCACTGCAGCCATAACAAGAATACTCTAATGATGTCAAGGGTTATGAACTGTTAGTAATTATAAATAACTTAATGTCTCCTTTTTCTTTGACAGGCTTTGTTTTTAGGAGTCGAAGGTAACCCCGCTGCAGTGAAACCACCGCCCACGTCGACCCCCCTCCGCCGTCCGTCATGTTCAGGGGTGTGTGGATGTGCGATAGTGGGATGTTTCAGGAAGGTCTCACCCACTTCTCTGGTGGTCCTCCAGCAGTTTGTGACGTCGACTTTGAAAGGTTAAATAAACAGAACGGGGGAGATCCAGAGCCCACGGGTCTGACAGGAGCAGATTTTAAAAAGGTTGAAGATGTTTGAAATGTGTGACCTTTTCAGGCCGACAGAACATAAAACCTCAATAAATAGTGTATTTTTTTTTTTTTTTAATAAAAATGAATCCATGAGTCCAGATCTCTTCCACGGTTCATCCAGTAACTTAAATAACACGAACCGTAACACATTGATAGTTATTTATTTGGGTTGTTTATCAAGTTAGCTGCTTTGGAACATGGAAGAGAAGCATCAAAATCCAAAAACATCTAAAAAAAAGCATAAAATAAGTTAAAGCTTGTGATTAAAAATGTAAATCCTGCTAGAACAGAGATTACAGTTCTGAGAAACGTGGCCAAAAGTGAAACACAGGAAAAAAAATCTTACATATTTTACTTTTAATACTTTAAAATGGTGTGGCACTTCTGGTTTTACTTACCCTGTTTACTTTATTTTGTTTTATCGGCCCTATTTTTAACAGCTTTTTTATGTTTTCTTTTATATATTGATTTTGTTAAACACTTTGGTCACCAATATTGTGGATGTGGAAAGGGCTATACAAAGAAATGATTGATTTTAGTTTGTTGCCTCTAAATATTATGATGCTTAAATAACAAAAGAGCCAAACAGAATATAATAAAAGTAGCAGTTGTTTAAGGAAGTTTAAAACAAAGATTTCATCCATTTTGTTAGCCCTCAGATGGCGCTTTGGGGACGACTCTCAGCTACTAAAATACAAAATTTTAGCTCAATAACTGTAAAATTGACTGAGTTATAACTATTTATGTGTCTGCTAAGGTTCATTAGCTGCGGCAGCCATCTTGAATCACCACAACCTTCCCTCTGGTTCATGAGATATTTTGCTAACAGACGCATACACGCAGTAATTACAGAAATTAAAGATTTATTTAAAGTGGGCTGCAAATAAAGGCAGACTTTGGAGAAAGTTTTCTCATATTAAAGTGGAAAAACAAGCGAGGAGAGAGCCGTGGTCCACAGCCGGCGTGTTTACAGGGAGGTTCAGGTGGTGTTGTTTAAAAAAAGGCCTTTGTTGGCGTAAATCCCCCCCCGAGGGACATCTGTGTCTGTGGCGTGATCAGGGTCGGCCGCCGGGGGGGAAACTGGGGGGTGAACACAGATGCTACACGTGGTTTGATCAGGGCCGGAGGAGGAAGTGTGGAGGTTTTTTGTTTTTTTGTGTGTGCGTGTTTTTCTGTGTGCAGCACATGAGGCGGGACTTTCAGGCTGGGTTTGTAGGTGCTGCCACCTGTCTGCCGGAGGCCGCGGTGAAAACAAACTGGATCAGAAACGAAATTCACTACTTCTCTCAGAGGTCAAACTGATTTAATGGATTCCAAACTCAAAGCGAAGTGAAAACATCTCTTAGACGCGGTCTAATAAAGTTAATTTTAGAGCAAAAACTCTTCAACAGTTGAACAAACATATAAAAAACGGACAATTAATTACAGACCTAGCACTCCTTGAAGGAATGCATATCACCCTTTAGTGCCAGAGTTTCAGACTAATGAGAAATGATGGAGTTGTAGCCGTTTTGGTCAAACCTTGAAAATAAATTTAAGCTCAATCTGAGGCAACGTCACATCACACTCAGAGCATCTGTTGTGAATCACTCTCAGCTACAACCATATTAAATTTGAGCTCAATAGCTGTAAAACTCACTGAGTGATAGTTGTTTGTGTTGGCTAATGTCAATTAGCTGTGGTGGCCATCTTGAATCGGGCTCGCTCCAAAAGTTAATCAGTTGTAGACGTGCAACAAATGGCTACTTCCTGAAAGTTTCATTAAAATCTGTCCAGCGGTTTGTGAGATATTTTGCCGACAGACAGACAGGGTTGAGTTTAAAAGTTAATGCTGAAATGTTGAGCAAAGATCTTGTGCAATGAGTTGCGCTCGGAGTACGTGTTGTGAATGACTCTCAGCTACTACCGCGCCAAAGTTTAGCTCAATATCTGTAAAATTGACTAAATTGTAGCCATTTTAGTGCTCTCTAAATTGACTTGGCTGCAGTGGCCATTTTGAATTGTGTTGGCTCTGAAAGTTAATCGGTTAAAGATCCAGTTATTACTTCCTGAATGTTTCATTGAAATTCATCCAGTGGTTCTTAAGTTATTTTGCTAACAGACAAGGGCAAAAGCATATTAGTCCACCTTTATCAGGGAATTAAAAACTTTATTTAAACTCTGAAGTTAGAAAAGTTTATTATATTTAGTAACTTTTGACCAATCAGAATTACACACTGAAGAGGACATTCAGTCCTAAAAAATAAAGACCTTGTTTTATTTTGATAAGAGCCGTGTAAGAATAAAGACCGTCGTCTTATTTTGTTGTGTAAATATTTGAAACAGCTCTGGTTTTACTTTCTTGTGATTTGTGTGTTTTTGCTCCGCTCCATCCGTCTGCAGGGTCGACGGGGAGCAAACAGCTGAACTCCAGCAGGCGCTTCGACCTTTCACCCTCAGAGATTCTAGTTGAACCATCAGCAGATATTTGGTTGGTTTTATTAAAAAAAATTCAAATAACCCCCACCTGATAGGAGACCAGGTCATCCCCAGAGCTTTCCCAAAGACGAGCGACGGAGCCGAGCGTCGCCTCTGAGCCAAGTGTCTGAAGTGCTGCAGGAAAAACCAGAAACAAAAACCAGAAAATCAGATTTATTTCCTATATTTCCCTCCTGAGGCAGAAAGGTTTTTCTGTTTTACATCAGATCAGTCAGAGGATGTTTCGGATATGACTCTCAGCTACTACCACATCAGTGTTCAACTCAGTATCTGTAAAACTGACTGAGTTACAGGCATTATTGTGTTGGCTAATGTCGATAAGCAGTGGTGGCCATCTTGAATCAGAATGACTCCAGAAATGAATCAGTTGCAAATGTGAAGCTAATGATTATTTCCTACAAATTTCATTAAAATCTGTTCTGTCGTGAGCTATTTTGCTAACAGACAAAGAGGGTTGATTAGTACTCGTAGAATGTATGTGATTGACTCTCAGCTACAACTGTGCCAAAGTTTAGCTAAAAATCTCTAAAACGGACTGAATTATAGCCAGTTTTGTGAGTTTTAAGGTCAGCTGGTTGTGATGGCAGATTTTAAAATGGGTGTACTTCAAAAGGTTATCAGCTGTGAAGATACATCCAATAAATATTTCTTGAACGTTTCATTAAAATCCGTCCAGTGGTTCATGAAATATTTTGCTAACAGACAGTCAGAGTTGACTCCAAGTAGTCTACGGCAAAGTTTTAAACAAAGAACTTCTGTGAGCTGTTTGCCCCCAAAATATGTGTCTCAGCTACTACCACACCAAATTTCAGATCAATATTTGTAAAATTAATCTGAGTTATTATCGGATCGGATATTTGTGTTTTAAGGTCATTCAGCTGTGGCGGCCATCTTGAATTGTATTGACACCAAAGGTTAATCACTTGTAGACGTTCATTCAGTGATCCTTTTCTGCAAGTTTCGTAAAAATTCGTCCTGCGGTTCATGAGATATTTTGCTAACAGACATAGGCAAAAACACAATTGTTCGCCTTTGCCTTTTGGGGGCGGGTGATGATGCAGCTGAACAGGTGTGCACCTCTAAATAACGAATCTTCCAGCTGGATTGTAATCTGAAGTAGAGTGCTCATGCAGATTATCTGTGTGGTGAACTGACCCACAACGCTGCACGAGTTACGTCAACTCAGGCCGTCTGAGGTTTCCCCTTGTGTCATGTTGGTGTTCTACACCTCTGAGCATGATCGGATTTAGATCTTCTGTACGACATGAGACTCTCAGCTGAAGCAAAAAGTAAAGTTCAAACGTCTGTAGAAACGACTGGTGGAAAGGCGCGTCCGTGATCTGGTCCTAACCGGGGATGATTCTCTGTCTGGTCCTGAACACACAATCATTTGTTCACTTGTTTGCAAGAAAACAAAAAGTGTTTTGGTGCCAGCGAGGCTGCTTTTGTGGTTCTAATTGGTGGACTGAGAAATGAGGCGAAGCAGAATTAGAGCTGAGGGAAAACAGGGCAAAACAAACACAACCTGGAACGCTGAACAGAAGCGAGAGTTTCTCTGCTGCTCAGCGAAACCAAAACACAGCCGCTTCTGCCAAGTCCGAAAACACAAGAAGGTACCACACCGCCGTCAGATCCCTCCTGAGCGCCAGACGGACTTCTCAGTTCTGGATATTCTGCTTCAAATGAGGCGAAGCCCTGGGTGGATTTTAATGAAACTCTCCAAAGTAATCATTGGATCTACGTCTACAACTGATTAACCTTTGGAGCCAACCTGATTCAATATGGCTGCCTGAGTTAATCTGTCCTAGCCTCAGTCAGTCCTACAGATATCCAGCTAAAATTTGGTGTGGTAGTAGCTGAGAGTCACTCACAACACATACTCTGAGAGCTAACAGATCATGTGAAATACAGCTTTGTTGCATGAGATTGAGCGTAACGTTGTTTTTCAAGGTTCAACCAGAATCACAGCTTTATTATTTCTCAACATGATAAATTTTAGCCTAAAACTTGGCGGCGGGTGACAAGCAATCTTTCAAGGAATGCTAGGCCTTTAGTTAATATTGGTTCTGCCTGGTTTGCTAAAACAAGCAACACCTTAAAGTACAAAATCTCATCTCAAAGTCTCATCTTGTCCTATAAAACTAACTTAAAATTTCTGACTAAAAAAAGGAACCTTATGTTGATTTCTGTCAGACTTGTTTCTTCTGAGCGGATTAAATAATCTGAGATCTTTCTCATCTTTTTGGTACTCACAGGACGCAGGGAAACGGATGCGTCGTCGAAGCTCCCTCTCCTCAGTGCTGCAGCTCCGTAATCTGAAGGGTCCATGTCGGCGTCTCAGAGCGGGTCCTCGGCCCCCCAATGTCCCCCCTGATGTCCCGGACCGGAGCTTCTGTGCTCACTTCTCAGTTTGTTGAAGTAGAAGTTCTGCTGAGAAAGAGAGAGAGAGAGAGAGAGCGGAAAAACAGCCTCCACTGAGTGCCGCTGCTAATGAGGGTTTGAACAATGGAGGCCTGGCAGGCACACAAAGGAAGGGTGGAGAGGGGGGGCTTTGTGCCTGACCTGGACCTCCAGTGCCCCCTCTTCGGGAGACACCCCTCCCTCCCTGTCTCCATCCCAGCCTGGACTCCAGCGGGGCTACTTCCTCCCATAATGAGATCGTCGTGCGTCCAATTTGGGCCTTCCAGCACGTCCCCGTTTCCAGGCTAATGAGGGTTTGACGGGCCGGACTTACAAACAAACAGGGTCCCATGAAGCTGCTGTTGGACCCTGCTTCACATGAAACAGGTGCACACGGACAGATCCAAGGCCAGCCACTCAGAGTATGACTCTCAGCTGTGAGCGCACTAAACTTTAGCTCAAAGCCTGCAAAACTAACCGAGTTTCAGCCATTTTTTTTTTTTTGGCTAAAGTTAATTAGCTGTGGTCGACTCCTAAAGTCAGCGAGTTGCAGATGTATATCCAGCGAACACTTTCCGAGAGTTTCACTGAAATCCATCCGGTGGTTCAGGAGACGTTTTGCTAACTTTCTGAATCCATGACACGGGCTGACCAATCACAGCGGCGCCTCCTCCTGTCCTGCTTCTCACGCAAACCAAACAACAATAAAGGAGTTTTGTCCCCCTGATATTCCTCACAGCAGACCTGACATGTAAAAAAAGATCCCTGCTAAAGACAAATAACTCTTATTGTTCAGAGTTAACAGGGCAGCAGTAAAACATTTGCCCGATTTTAGCAGAAACCTCGTTAATAAGAATCAGAGAAAGAAAAGAGATGAACTTTGTGAAGGTTAAATGACCTTCTGCTGGTATTAATACAATAACAGATAAATAACAGTGAGGTTTGTTCTCCTCATTTGTATGCAGCCAGTGTAAGAAATAGAATAATAATAGAGAATAAACTACACGTTAAAACACATTAGTGATAAATCCAGTAAACCTGTGTTCAGATACCAAAAGAAATCTGATTAAAAACTGGATTGGCACAAAAAAGGAGCCCTAAACTTCCTTCTTCCCACGTGATCCAAACCCCGTCGTGTCCTGTTTGTCACACAAAACCCTTTAATGCAGACAGGCGTTCATAAGGAAACTCTTCGTCTCACCCGATCTGCAACTATTTCAACCGGCTCCGTAAACTCCGGGCCAGAAGACGCAGAAACAAACAAACAGAACCTTTCACCCTTCGGTGTTCGTCATTCAGAGCTGGCTCTGGTTCTGGTTCTGGAGGATCCAATTCAGCCTTGTTTGACGGTTTGTAAAACTCAGCGTGGAGTCCATTCAGAGGAGGCCTCTGTTTTCACCACTGGCTCCATCCGTGGCACGTTCTCTGCAGAACTTCTCAGATGCAGTAACCCTACGTTCCTCGGTACCCCCTAATGTTCCCCGAACCAATGTTTGGCTCAGGTTGTGATAAAATGCCTGCACTGTAATTCAGTATTTTGTTCATTGGTGTTAAAAGACATTTGAAGGGGGAGCCAGTCATCTTTGGTTATTAACCCAGGAGAACACGGCATGGAGTCGTTTCCACTCTGCTGTCATTAACGGGTCCAAAGATCACCTGTCTGACAGCAAATCTCTGCTTCTGGCTCCTTTAGGTAACTGATGGTGTTCTGTTAGAGATCTTTGCAGCATTTTGTGGGTAAACCTCTCAAAGCCCTGCGAAGAGCTCATGGAGGGGAAAGGCAATTAAAGCCTGCAGCTGATTTGGACGATGGGGGGGAAACACTGAGCTGCTTTGTGGCTTCGCTCATCAATGCAGCCTTTTGTCAGGAGGTTACATCACCGGCAGCACAAAGCTCAAAGCTCCTCTTTGAGGACTGCCAGCAGAGTCAGACAGCATCAGGGACTTTAAAGTGACGCTTCGGTCCTCCTCCTGTCTCCTTTGTTGTTTGTCACATTGAGCTTCTTGAGTCAATGATTTCGTTTTGCCGCTGCGTTTGTCTGTGTGACTTCTTCTCTCGTGGATGGCTGAAGGTGTTAGATGTGGGGAATCCTCCCATCGGATGAAGTCTGATCAGGTCTTACTGAAGACCACAGCACCTGCCGCAGACATCCATCACCTCTAGTTAGCATTTTTGGTGCCTGCAGTCGTTCATTTCCATTTGCAGCTGCACAGCATTATCATCTTAAAGTTGGAAAAGATTTACCCACCCTGCAGCCATTTTGTGACACAAACATCTGCCGCCAAAAAGTGGGAGATTTGTCAAAAAAGTGTCTTGAACCAGAGGACAAATTCGAATGGTTTTAACTTAAATGTAAATTTTTCATGTCTCGAACTGAAGCGCCTTTGTTTTCACACAAGAATAAACAGATTAAATATAAACCTGCCTTCAGCTTGAACTTTCACTGTTCTTGCCTTGCGAGCTTTCGACGCCAACACTTCACGCTGAAGTTTGAAGCAAAAAACATCAGGCAACATGTAGCGCTCAGAGTGTGTATTGGGGATGACTCTCAGCTACTCCCACACCAAATTTCACCCGAGTGTCTGGAAAACTGGCTGAGCTCTCGCCACTCCTGTGTTCGCTGAGGTCGATAAGCTGTGGCAGCCATCTTGAAATAGACTGACGTCAAAAGTAAATCATGATGACGTTCTCTGAGTTAAGGTCCATTAAAATGCAGCCGGCGGTTCATGAGATATGTTGCTGATGCTGCAGACATACGAACACAAACACGGGCAAAGACATGATCGCCCTTTAGCCTTTGGTGGCAGGTGGTGGTATTTGGCATGTTTATTATTAATGAAAGTGTTCTTCACTGCGATATTAAACCTTTGGGCTTGTTTCTGCTGTTTGCTTCGTCTCAGATCAGAACTAAGTTCCTTTATTTCGACGCAGCCTCAGTCCTGGAGCTGAATGCGGGTGTTGACTGGGGTTGACCCCCCGGCCCAGATTACGGACCTGGGGTCTTTGTGGGACACACGACTGCGTAAGGAGGAGCCCAGGCGTTCACAAAGCCCAGAGCAATGCAGGAAAACATCTGGAGGAGGAAGTCACAGAACCAGACGGTCAATGACTCATCTGACAACAGTTCCAGGTTTCCAAGGAGACCTTCATCCTTTAAAGAAACAAATCAGTAACTGTCGTTCAGCTGAACTGTCTTGTGTTTATGTTGGCCTGGTAACAGAGAACAGCCATGTGATGATGATCCCGAACTGACAGATGCTCAAAATAGAATTATAAACTGTTTTTAGCTGCAGTGATGTAATGTCTCCACGTCAGCCTCAACTTCTTTTGAACATATTTTATTATTTGACTCGACCAGGTGGAAGAGGCTTTTTCTTTTTTTTCACTGCAGCATTTCCCTCAAGATGAAACTTTATCCAGCAAATGTTTCTTTAAATGCCTGAAGTGCAGGAAATTGGTATTTTTACAAAAAAAACAAAAAAAAAAAAACACATTATTTTCAGGATTTGACCCAAAAGGTCAAAACAGTCTTAGTTTAAAACTCTGGCTGTAGGAATTTGTGGACCTCCGGTCTGTCTGAACCCACCCCAGCGAGGGGGAGAACATGAGGAGACTCCCCTACAGATTCAGGCTGAGGACCCTGATGAGGAGGAGCAGCTCGGTGCGCTGAACACACCTGAAAGTACTATAGTAAAGGAAATGGGCCCCCGGACCGGGCCTTCAGGAGCCACCAATGAAAGAGTTGTTCTGACTGACCCTAACAACTGGCAAAGGATCAGCATGGTTCGACCCCGGGTGGGTCCCAGACAGGCTTCCCTATCGTTTGTGGACCACCGGAGAGGCTTTGGAGCGGCTGAACGGGTCAAAGCTTGTGCAGATGGAGGAGAACACATCATCATGATGACCATGGCCCGTGGGCCGTAGTAGAAGCTGTGAGAGAACGTACCGACGCCTTGCCTTTCACTGTGTTACCTGCAAACCTGGTTGTTTGTTTGAAAGCCTGAATAATCTTGACCTGAGTAAAACAGGCGGTTTGGTTTTTAGTTTCTGTTCAGGTAATTATTGTAGTTCTTTTATAAGGATGTCGGCTGTAACTCGAGTTTACAGGTTACATAAATTCCTCAAATTTTATTGTAGTGGTTCTCAGAGGGACGACACACCAGCTGATGTTTTAATGTGAGCCTGGAAACCCCTCCTCCTGTTGATCGTAGTCCTAAACCTCTGAAGGAGACGGACGAGGTAGATCACTGAGTGTCTGAGGACAGATGGACGGATGGCAAAATATAGAAACAAAATAAAAAGAAAAAAATGACTTTTGCACAGCACTGTATGTAAAGAATATACACAGTAATATGTAAATGTAGAAGACACATGGGCAACATGAGTGCTCAACATCCTTAAGAACAACTTTAAAATAAGTTGATGGAAACCTGCATTTTATCTAAGTCTAAATTAAACATCATGGACAAATACATCTAAAACCTTGTCAGGAAAGTCATTGTTTGTGTTTCCAGAACTAGACTGAACCCTAAAGACTCCAAAAAACAAACCTTTTTTTGTCACTAGAGCCAGTTTACAGAAAGTAGGTCTTAGATTCCTAGAGGGGATCTGGGAGACATATTTTTAACAAACATGTCCAAACAGGAAGTGGAAGAAAAGGCCTGGAAACGTCTCGCAGATTATTTCTTTTCCAATTCACCATGCGGCCCTTTGATTGCTTTAAATAACTCGATATGGCCGTCTAGAAACAAAATGTTGGCCCAGATGATGATGAAGAGCTTTGATCCTTGAGGGAAACTTCTTAATTCTAAATTTAGCTTGCAGAAGAACATCGAACACAAAGACAGAATCAGAATAATCCATCAGCAACAAAGAGAAGGAATCCTGCAGCAGAAACCTGATCTCTGAGTCGCTCTGAGGACCTTTGAGACAACGATCATCAGCTAGCATTACCAGCTAGTTAGCAAAATATCTGATGAACTACTGAAGTGGCACATCGTGAGACATCACGCTCAGTGGTGAAAATCACTCAGCTACTACCACGCCCAATTCTAGCACAACATCTTTAAAATGGACTACAACACAGCCATTTGTGTTTCTAAGGTCAGTTGGCTGTGGCGTCCATCTTAAATTGGGTTGGCTCCAGACGTTAATCAGCTGAAGAGGCACACCCAATTATAATCACTAAATTCATGAGACATTTTGCCAACATCTTGTATGATCTGTTAGTGATCTACTGCCAAGTCAAACTTTAGATCAATAGTCGTAAAACTGACAGAGTTGCAGCCATTTTTTTGTGCTTTCTAAGCTCAGTTGGCTGAATGAGGCTGCCTCCAAGAGTTCAGATGCTTCTTAGCTTTCATATAAATATAAAAAAAATACTGATCATCATCCCTGAAAGCATCTGAAGAAAAGGTAGCGCTGCGCCCTCTGCTGACCAACATCATGAACTACAGCTCAGTGCTATAATGATCTTAAAAGAAAAGAAAAACAGGCTGCTGTACTTTTAGGTAGAAAGATAAAGTAGACTTTATTCGTCGGTGAAACCTAAATAAGCTCTGTGATTACAAAACAGGTTTCCCATTACAGTTTCTTTAAAGTTCACAGAGGCTGGAATGCTGTATTTGACACAAAGGCATCAGAAAAGACTGGACCTGACGGACGAGCAGAACAGACCAGACACTGAGGTACAGAGGATCCGGTTTCACAAAAAACAAAAACATCTCAGAAGTCTTTCCTACGATCTGCGGCAGCCACCGTCTTTAAGTTCTGGTCAGGAGAGCTCCTGTACTGAATCACAGAGCGCCATGTTGGGAAATCTTTGCCTTGTTTGACTTTCCGGGTATATTAATGGCTCCAGATAAGAGCTGAGCGGCGTTTAAGTTCAGCTCTGAAAACAGCAACGAGTCACTGACTGCACAGAAATGTTTCACTGAGCAGAAAATCCAAAGCTGAGTGGCATTTTTCCCTTTAAGTAGCCTCCAAACCTAAAAAAAATACAGCCCAGATATACACGCCGGCAAATCCTGCATCTCATTACTGTGTGTCCAACTAAACAATATCTGGGGGAAAAAAAACACGTCTTTTTATATCAGCTGTTTGGATTGGAACAGTTCATCATTCTGGTCAGTATTGAACAGCTTTAACTGAACTACAGGATCATTAGTGTGCGTTTTTTATCTTGTTTTATCTCAGGGCAATGTCAGGCTCTCATTTCGTTTCCCAAAATGCTTAACTATTCCAAGAAAAAGCTCCTCTTTTGATCATTTTATTGTGAATAATTGTACGCTAATGAATGCAAAAATATTTACTGACACCTG
>JAOXNZ010000085.1:7547692-7560361 GCA_028566095.1 Kryptolebias brasiliensis
TCTCAGCTCTTTCAAATAAATGGTCAAAATAAAAAAAGCTACTTTTTTCTTACCAAGTAAAGTAAAAGTAACGAAGTCAACAGATTTCTGATAATTCTGGTGCTTTAAAACAGTCTCAAGTCGGCCTGTGTTTCTTCATATTTGGCTCCAAAAGGATCAAACTTTAATTTAAATGTTAAAAGGGTTTTTTAGCAAATATTTTCAAGGTTTAATTAAAAAATATCTACATTTTAGCCGCTTTTGCACCTAATTTGGGTCCAGCTGGCCGTTTTCAGTGAAAGATTTTTAGTTTAGGCCTCTGAGCTCTGATATTTAAAGCCTTCAGGCATTAAAAAGGTAAATAAATCAAAGAAATAAAACAGTGTTTTGTTTAAAATGAAGAAACAGAATCAAGTGACATGACGCTTGCACTTATAAAAAACTCAAACATAAGACAGACTGGTTTGTAAGGGTATTTCTACACCAACAAAGTGACTCCAAAAGATCTAATATTTCTTATGGAGATTTTTTTATATGTGTCTGTTTGTATACAAGTACCAGTTGTTTCTCAGAAAGGCAGCAGAAAAAAAGCTAAATCAAGAGTGAAATATGATGGTGGTGACGCCTTTAGGTCTTTTTGAAATGTGTTCATGTAAACAGAATGAAGAGCCGCTCATGCTGGCAGCTTTCTGCAGGTTTATGGGCTTTTATTTTGTGTAAGAAGCCTTTATTTAGCTCTTCATCTCAAGCTTCAGCTGTTACAGCACGTACTGGTTCCAGTGCTCCTTGGAGATTTTGTACAGGCTGCCGAACATGATGGGAAGGATCTTGTCGATGTTCTCCTCGATGAGGCTGAGGATGTACTCGTTGTTCCAGAAGTACAGCGAGCGTTCTGCTACCTGCGAGGACAGACGGGAAATGCTGCCGTTAAAGAGTAAAACAAATCCACTAACAGGGAACTGGAGCCGCTTCCGTTTGAAACGCAAACACAGACACAAAAATGACAAATATACAGAACAAAAATGCAAAAAACTGCACTTCACGCTGTTTGTTTGGTGCAATCAGATCTGAAACATCCAGGATCTTTACTTGAATATTCTTTGTTACACGGTTTTAAAACTTGAAAGCTGAAAAGGGTTTTATATCTGAATCAGGCCTCAGCTTTCCTACAAGGCCGAGAAAACACACACAAATGATAAAACCTCTGAAAACCCACAGAGGGTTTCAGGTGCTCAGACGCAGCCTCACAGAGAGAATATTTACAGTACTTCAGCAGTACAGACACGTGTTAAAGGCATATAAAGACATGCAGATGGCTAATGACTCGGGACCCGTGCTGGAAAGATGAGTCAGAATGAGGCTGCAAAAAATGTGAAAATATTGATTTTTGCTGCAATTGGGATTTGCACAAAAATGAGTCCATAAAGATGTGATCCCAGTAAGTAAAACAGAAAATAATCTATCTTTAAATAAAGAAATAATCCTTTTAATTTCCTTCGAAACTGACAGTTTTTCTCTGCCGGCTGCCGTAGCACCGGGAAATCCCTTCGTGTAATGTTTGGCATCATTGTGAAGCTTGAGGATTCTCCTTTATAGATATAGAGCTGGGATTACCAATGGCATCACTCCAGACCAATAAAGGCTTTTTAAACCTGCGCTCTTGTAAACAAAACTAGCTTGTTTCCAGGTGATAAATTCGCCAAACATTAAACAAACTACGGCTCGTTTTGAAGCTTTAGAGACGGAGAATCTGAAAATATTAATTTCTCAATAAAGAAGTTCATATTTGTGGACTGAGGAAGCCCAGATGTTGGGCACAGAGGAGAGAATTTGTTGAAAAAAATGAGGTTACTTTAGCCATAAATTCACAACGGCCAAACGTTGTGTTTGTCGTGGTGACACCAGGGGAGGCATCAGCAACCAAAACAAACTTTGTTCTTGTTCTCGTGAGTAACAACCTTAAGACCTTTCCTTCTATCAGCTCCTAAAACTGTCATGGATTTAGGGAAAGGGGTGTTTAAATGTGCCGACTTTGAAACTTTTAAATGTAAAGAATCCAATTTTGCTCCTTAAATGAAAGTTAAATAAAGATGTTCTAATGCTGAGAATATGATAGTATTTTAAAGAAGTACTTGTTCTGCTATAAAGTAGTTTAAAGGCTTCATTTTGTGTTGCTGTAACTGTGCTGAGTTTATTGAAATGGGGAAAAAAGTATAATATCCAAGTACTTAAAAATAAAAATATAACAGGGCTTTTATTCTTACCTGAAAATGTGGGTTGGCCACACATTTACTGATCTGTTTAAACAACGGCTCCTGGATCTTTTTGAACTGCGTTGGTTCAATGACGTCCAGAATCTCCTCAATCTCACCCAGAAACATCACCTGAGGGGGTAAAAGGTAAAAGGTCAATACGCCGTACGCGGCAGACGCACTCACAAGCCAACACGGTATGAAGAGATCTGCAGGATACCTCCTTCTGGCTGCAGGTTTTTGGCCAAAACTTCAACAGACCCCGGATCACCTGCAGAGACAACATGTCTGTTCAAACGGGGGGGGTTCTAGTTTCTAATATAGTGCTTTAAGTGGAAGGATGGAGGAATTAAAAAAACAAAACCAAAGTACCGGCTCTGTCAGCGTGGGATCTTTCTCCAAAAACTGGACCACACAGTAAGCCAGCTAAAGGGTCACAGAAGAGGAGGAAAAAAAATAAGACTTGTGTTTTCATTTTTAAGCCACCAGATGGTGATAAAATACAGAGAGAAGTCCATCAACGTGCCTAATCCTGCTGAGATATTCCTTACAAACAGCTGGAAAACTCAGCTGAGTGCAACAATACAAAACTCAAACGTTTATTCTGACCTGTGCGTGGAAGAAGACCAGTCCTTTAGCCGTATGTAACGGGATGAGCACCTTCATCAAGAACTGCTTGTGCTCTGCTTTCAGGGGCAACGCAAACCCGTTGATGATACTGTAAACAAAAACAAACAAAACAGGAGAGCTTTGGTAACAGTTAAAAGTTCAGCGCTCAGAACAGATTACAGAATCAACTGACCATTTCTCACAACATGTGTTACGGTTTAATTAAGCTAGATAAAACTTACAGGCGAAAAAGAATTTCATCCGCAATTTCAAAAATAGTAAAAGAAAGCATCAAACCCTGCAGAGGCTATGGTCTGCAGAAGCTTTGCGTGGTGAATAATTTAATAATTGTTAGGCTCACCTTCCCAGAATCTCCAGCAGTTCACTAACACCATTAAAGTGTTCGGTTTCATAGATGAACCTGTGAAAAGTAACAATCAGGACAAAAATGATTAAACCAACACCAACCAGAAAAACAGTCTTTTTATACATGTAAAAGCTCACAGGACTCGCTGCGTGTCTGAGGACCGAATGTTAGGGTTTGACATTTATGTTAATCACAAAACAAACTATATGACACCACCGATTCATCCGCCTCCACCTCGCCGTGCCAACGCTGCTACGTATGAACAGAGCCCGACAACCGAGGCGCTATTTTTATCCCCGGTGGCAGATGGCCAAAGCGGGGGCACCCGTTCTGTCACCTCGCCGGTTGGAAGAAACTGTGAGCGTCCCCCGTCCCGAAGCTCGTCGTCGCGCGGCAACAGGAGCCGTAAAGCTGCAAGGCGCCGCCGCTCAGAGGTTTGCTACAGAAGTGAGTCTGTTCAGAAACTAACGAGCAAACTGACACAGAAGACGTGAAACCGAGCGGCGTTGTTTTTGTTCAGACTAATGACCTTTAAGAAGAAAGAAAAGCTCATTTTAAATCAACAACTAAGCTATCAGACAAAGGAAAAGCTAAAAAAACACGTTCAACAGCCTTCAAGAGCTGTCCAGTTTAGATTAAAATAAATCAAAACTACTTGATTTCTAAAACTTGTTCATTTATTCATAAGCCGCTGTGTGACTCAGTTTGGTCCAAAGTTAACAAGTGTGATTTACTGAAGGTCTCATGGATGCATTTCTGCTGCTAGGGGACAAAATCAAAGCATATTTGAGTGAAAAGGATTTTCAAAAAACGATTCCAGGAAATCAACGGCTGCAGAGGATGAACTCTTTCGCCAATAAAGCAGCTCACATGTCGGAGCCGTTTTCAGATGCAACATTTATTAAACTCTGACTGGATTTAAAACGTCCCGACACACAGAAAAGTTGGTTTTTGTTATTAGGGCTAAATATATCATTTATTGTTGTTGCAATATCAGTACTGCAAAGGACCGCTTGGATGTAAGAAACTGCATCATGATAGAAGAACAGGAAGAGAGGAGTGGGGAAAATGTGGGTTAATCACAACTGATATCTTCATTGAAATATTTAACAATATCAGAATTGTTGAAGAATGTCAGAATGTTCCTCTAATACAGCCGAAGCCTTAAACTGTACCATCAAAACGTTAACGAGTTCAGTCACTGGCTCAAACGGGGGTTTAATTATTGCACAATTCAATTATCACATGCCTGTGTGTGTGTGGTGTTCTGGGAGCAAAATTTCTCACAAACCATTTAACAGATTTCAATGAAACGCTCAGAAAGCAACCACTGCATGTTTATCTACAACTGATCAACTTTTGGAGTTAATTCAAGATGGCTGCCACAGCTAATCGACACAAAAATGGATCCATCTCTGTAAAGTTTAGAGATTCTGAGCTGAAATCTTTGGTGTGGTTGCCATCACCAATGCATACTTTAACAGATTTGAACTAAATCTGTGACCCGGATGAATGGATGAATGGCTTTTAGCTAGTATTTTGCTACACATAGCTTGTGTTCTGCTTTGTTTGGCTTTAACTATTCATGTCAAACTCCAATTTGTCTTGGAGGTTTTTCTTCATATCTTGCGTTATTTCAGTCTCAGCCTGTTTGTTTCATTTACACTTTGTGTTTTAAAGCAGACAAGTTTCTTATGAGAAAGAATAACTAAATCCCATTTAGACTCCTTATAAATACAAGACGACAGTGGAAGCACAGCAAGACGAACAGACTCTGAACACGCAAATGAAACCTCAAACATACTTCCTGTCTGCTGATGGATAATTCACCTTAAGAAGATGTTGTTGATCTGCTTCCTGATGAAGGCTCGCAGGCCCAGGAATTTTCCATAAATCCGATGCAGGATAGTCTTCAGGAAGTCCCTCTCCCTCGGGTCCTCGCTGTCAAACAGCTCCAGCAGCTGCACAGTTTAAGACAAAACAGACGTCAATCCTCAGCGGCTTCATGTTCAGAAACTCATCAGCTCTACAGACAATGTGGTCTTTAATCAGATGTAAAGGAAACTTTACTCCAAGTACATTTTAATACGGTTAAAGATCTTTTTTTTCCCGTTTGTAAAAAAAAAAAAAAATGCTTTCAGGCTAATTGAGACACCAATAGGAACCTTATCAATCACCTGTGGAGCTAAAATCAGACTGACACCTTTCATCCGTGCTGTCACTTTACTGTGGTATAAACTGATTTATATAAGTACTCCTGTTGATGGTGTGGGACGTCTTTATCTCATGTAGTACAGAAGAGGAACATGAAGGTAGTGAAAAAGGCTCAGTGATACACCGCCGAGATCACATCCAGGTTTCTCTGGACTGAGCGCTAACAGATGAGCAATGAGGCGGGCCGATCCTGCTGGAAAGCTTTTTTAACATTTCTTTACAATAAGAAAAAACAAAAATTAGATTTATAAACATGGTTATAAAGATAGGTTTTTACTGATACAGATGTTGCGTATTAACACAATCGTTTAAATGTTCCTCCATGTTCACAGTATAATGCTTGGCGCTCAGTGGGTGGCATACGGCGGGTTCACTTCTCGCCCACCGCCGAAAGCAAAAGGCTATAAATGTTCGTTTGTAACGGGAGCAAAATATCATGAACCACTGATAGAGTTGAACGAAACTCTCAGAAAGTCATCATTAGATGTTTGACTATTGATTAACTTTTGGAGTCAACCCAAATCAAAATGGCTGCTGCAGCTAAGTGATATTAGCAACCCCAAAGATAGCTGTAAGTCAGTGAGTTTTACAGATACGGAGCTAAAATTTGGTGTGGCAGTCGCTGGGAGTCATTCACAACTCATTCTCTGATCTTAAAGATCTCAGAATAATTGCATGAGATCACGCTTAACTTTATTTACATAAAACAGCAATAACGGGAAAAACATATCAACACTTATGACTTAAGTAGAATAATGTGAAGTATAGATGTCCTAGCAGATTACAAGTACTGAACTGGAGCACCGATCAAGGCATTCTTCATTGGTTGGTATCTCCCCGCTGTCTACGGTCTATGGTTTTATGTCAGCCGCGACCCAGTGTGCCAACATGTCTGCAGTACGAAAGTATTTTTAATACAAACTAAGAGCAGTTATGTAGCCATGTGTAATGTTTGCAAATTGAGGTATTTCTTGTGGCAACAGTGATGGGACACATTTAATGCCACCAGTTTAATTGTATTAATGTAAAATTAATACATCTTGAAACCATAAATAACATTGTTTGGTATTCCTGCGCAATGAGCTTTCAGAGTTACATAAACAGTCTGATCAACACTAGAGCTGAGCTGATCGATGATAATGACATTGGGATATGGACACTGGGTCCGTCTCTCTTATGAAATGAAAGCAGCCACAGTTTGATACAGACGTGCTGGTTGTGCCTGAGGTAACGTCAATATTCAATCACAGCGGGTCACATCAGGACCCAAGTTCTCCCATGAGCCTGATCGACATGCAGTAATCACACAGCCAACGCTCTCTTTATGCCAAAGCCCTAAAGAGACATTAACAAACAAGATGTTGATGTACTTAAATAGAACAAATCTTTACTTATGGTTTAGTTTTATGGTGTATAAGATCATACTTTCATAGTTATAATGGTAAGAAACCTGGCCTAATAACCTGCATTGATATAAACTTACAGCTGCAATATGTAATTGTGAGATAATGCAAAAAAGTGGACATCTTGCTGTAAGAAAATGCAACTCTAATCACATATTGTATACATATATACTTGAGATGCTTTCTTAAACTGCATGGATAGGAAATCAGAAAACAAAAATCTTGACTTGAGCATTCTAGTAAATATGAACTAAAAATGATAATAAAAAGGTAAATATGTCCACCTGTCCCCTGCTATCCCAAACTGCAGGCATGATATTCTGTTTATGTGGGTAACACTCTTTGACACGAGTTTTGATCACAGCTCAACTTGAAACATAAAAAAAATATTTAAACTTAGTGAATCAAATGTAGATTTTACCAAAAAATTAAAAGCAAATAAAGTTCTGAAAAGGCCCTCATCGTGCTAAACCATAAGCTGAAATCCCACACTGCAACATGCAAACCAATGCTTCATTATAAAAAACCCTGAAACACACCCTGATCACGTGTCCAACCACATGTTTCACATATGGTTATTTTCCCAGGATGATGGCTGTTTTCTGCAGCAGCTGAGCACGAGGCCATCCAGTATCACCAGAACAGTTAAAACAAAAATAAGCCAATAAACTAGCGGGGCAAAAACCAGGCGGCCACCAATAGTTTACTCCAATTTGGATTTTTTTTTTCTATCTTGTGAACCTCTGTAGGGCTTCTCCCAGGCACCCTTTTAGCACATCTCAGTGGGGAACTTCGAGGATTTCCTCCCATGCCGTGTGTCTTCAGATAATTTGACCCAATCAGGATTTGTTCCACCTCCTTTAACGGCAGCCAAACCTCCACCTTGTTCTCTTTGCCCACACTCTACTTTTCTCTTACCAAAGCCTAAACAGCAGACAGCTATTTAAAGCTCCCAAACGACTCACTTGCATCATGGAAAGTCGGAGCAGGCACCTCGGATGTGGCCCGGCCAGCATTCCAGACCTTATAATGCCTGTTAGCGACGGCTAAGCAAGAAGTGAAACATTCCTCCAGTAGGTGGGTGCTAAACATGAACATATGGAGACGAGCGAGAGCAGACTGTTTGATTCATCCGCAAAAATCTTCCTGTAGGCTGGTGACGAGTGGTGGTAAATATGGTTAAACTCAACACATAGGGGAACATTAAGCTCTGGAGAAATAATACATTTTGCAGATATGCTGCAGAAACCAAAAAACAAACTTCTGGAAAAAAGGTGCCTACCTGCAGAACAAACTTCTGATCAATGTGTCTCTTTGCAATGCTGGGTTGAAAGTCTGGATTCTCCAAGAAGCGCAGCAGGAACTCATACACCAGCTGGGGGAAAAAAAATGGGAATAAACGCTCGGCAACTATCTCAACACAGTTATGAAATATTAAGAGTGACCAGGAGAGACAGACAGAGTGAAGCATCAAAACATACTTGAATATGAGGCCATGAAGCTTCCAGAGTGGGTTCATCTTCTTCTGGGTCAAAATCTGGATTTTCACTGGGCGGAAGAGCCCGGAAAATATTGGTAGTGATCTGTAAAAACAAAAAGGGATTTGTCTGATTAATTAAATCAAACACATGGAAGGAGACAGAGATGGACCATAATTTACAAATACAATTATAATTTTGTCAGATTATGATGACTAGTGTATACATAAAGAACTGTGTACCTCTTCTTACTTTATGTTTTACTTCCAAGAAGGCAAGACTTTTAAAATTTTTTTAACTGATCCTGTTCAACAGATCTCGAGGCTTTCTAAAGATCTATCAAAGTTTTTCTTTGATTCTTACCTGCTTTTTTCACTTAATTTCTGCCCAGTCCTTGTACCTGACCATGACAACATATTGTGCAGTTTGTGCTTAAAAATAATATAAGTAGAGGAGAAAAGAAGAAGCATCTACAGCAGATGAACAGTACCTCAAAGACAGGACTTTAAGGAACAGGGGAGAAAAATAAAATCCAACAAGGACCTGACACAAGACCTGCGAGATGCATCATCCTTCAGTTCATCGATTGTGTCTCAAGATTTCAGTCAATGGCTTCTTCTTGGTGCTACAATATCACTTTAGCACCAAGAAGGAGCTAAAATACCAAACTATCTTTGGTATTTTTATGATTCAACTTACGAAATAGGAACAAATTGTGGCTATGTGAAACAATCTTCCCAAAAACCCACCTTAAATGTTATTGGGTATATCATTTGTTGTTTGACAAAACACGGGCGCATCCCTTTTTATGCCTGAATTACTCATCGGTCAGAGTTCAACTTAAACCAAACCCATTTGTCTAAAAATAGTTAGTCACTGCTCTTAAATGAATGAAAAACCAGCCAAAGTCCAAAAAAAAAAAAGTGAAAACACTTAAAATATGTTGACGACCTGCTGATCAAAACCACTAAAGATTAAACCAGTGAATATCCAACCCTGGTCCTTGAGGGCCTCCATCTTGCATGTTTTAGGCATTTCTCTGCTTTGACACGCCTGATTTAGACGACCGAGTGATTAACAGGCTTCTGCAGAACTTGAAAACCTGCGGAAGAGCAGAGAAACATCTAAAACATGCAGGATGGCCGCCCTCCAGGACCAGGATTGGAGACCACTGATTGAACGGTCTCCTTGGAGACAAAACATCAGTAAACGAGGGATAATTGAGACTTTTGCACAGTATTGTACATTTGAGCCCAGCAGGGACCATTTTTTCTGGATGTATTCTTCAGCATAACCAGTTCTGTGATCAGCCTCCAGGCTTTCACAGCTGTCTGTAAGAGTGGAGTTTCTGTTGTGATATTCCCACAGCTCAACCAGCTCCTGACACAGCGAAGCCGGCCTCCCTCTCCGTTTATTGAACCTCATTCTGTGAGCTTCGAAACTCTTCTGGTTACAGCTGATTGTGGGGACACTGAGACAGCATTCAGACTATTGTTTTCCCTTTTTATAGTCTCTTCTGTATGTTTTTGCAATCAAACTACTCTCACATACTTTGTTATTTAAACTGTTCATGTATCAAAATGTTCTGCCTGATCTAGAGAAGGGTGCTATGACTATTTGGTTTTTGTTACTTTTATATTTTTCAAATGATTCAGTTTATTTTAAAAACTTAATTCCCCCTTTAATCTGCTTCAGCAGACTTGCTCTGTTTTTGTCTCCTTATGGTACTTTTATTTTAGCTACTGTTCTGCTTCTTTTAGCTACCATTCTGCACATTTCTGTTTTGCTAATTTTAGCTGTTTTGCAATTTTAGCTTGTTTTGCCAATTGTAGCTACCGTTTTGCTCCTTTTAGCTTCTAGATATTGCTCTACTGCTTTTAGCTTTTAGTTTCTGATTTGCTAGTTTTAGCTCATACCGTTTTGCTGCTTTTAGTTTTTGTTCTGCCGCTTTTAGCTTGTGCTGTGCTCATTTTAGCCTTTGCCCTGTTTGCTGGGACTTCAACAACTCAGGTTTTAGCTTCTTCACCAAATTGCAGCAAAGTTTTTTAGCACCCACCATTTTTTTCATATAAAAAGCCATTTCTCTAGTTCGCCTCCATGTCTCAGACACCTGAAGATGCTGAATCACTTTTGTGATAAATAATCCATATCTGAGGCTGTGAATAAACCCTAAAACAAACATGTCAGCACAGCGGCAGCCTGGTAGGTGGAAAGGACGACAATTTATTTTCTGAGCATTTTGAGGCCATTTGTTGCTGTTATATAAACAGAAAACTACTTGGTAAACCATGACCGATTCAGCTTCTGTCACAACACCTTATTAAAATTCTGCACCAGAGACAATCACTGCAGACAGGTCACTGCTACCTCAATCCTCTTTGTTATTTTTAGCCAGAGTAAATTTGAGAGCAACAACCACACACACACACACACACACAGCAGTGGGGAGCTGGAAAAGACAGTATTATGTAATTGGATGCACAACCGCACGCTGAAGTGATAAAGGCAACATCAAATTAACTATTGGCAGCTGGAAAATCCAGCTGACACTAATGGGACAGGAAGGCGACAAAGGGATTTTAAACCTCAACAGCAACCCAAATTCTGACACGCTGAAATCTCTGCTAAAAAAAAATAAGAATAAAATAAAGCTTTCAGTTTGAGCAAAAGTTCTGCACAATCTGGCATCATTAAAAGCTGGTTCATGCACACTGCTGACAATGATCAAATGTGTTAAACTAGCTCGTAAAAGGACTTAATGGTATAAAGCACTAAGTGCTTCCCGTCATAAATCTGTTGTCTTGATTTGGTTGTTTATATGTACTTTGCCTCTCAAGATGCTGTAGATGGAAACAGGCTAGTGACTAAATCTGACACAATGCATGTTTCTCTCAGGAGTAGGATGTTTTTGTACATAGTCCCTATTCAATACACTAAACTGAAGAACTCCGATGCTCCATGAAAGTCACATCAGTCCTGCCTTTTTAAGGACTGTGTGAAAATGGCTAGTGGGAAGCTCCCTGCCAAGCCTCGCAACATCTGTTTCAAAGCACAGCTGCTTTGGTTTCTTGGCCACATCACAATACACACAGGGAGTTTGCGAACTCGCACTCGATAGGCCACTTCATTCATGGCCCAGACTGTTCAAGAAGCCCAATTAAAATGACCAAATGTGTTCTGAAAATAGAATAAATGCTGAATTTGAAGGAAATATTCTTTTGCTCCAGCTTGTGCTGGACTGGTAAATAAGAATACTTGTGTTGCTTTGACAATGAGCAGCTGCAGTTTTTACTGTTAGCTGAACAGAAGGGTAAAAAGTGTGCTCTTGTGCTGCCTCTTCAAGGACAAATTAGCCCCTCAGCTAACTGCAGTTAGCTGCACAGAGATGTCATTTTACTGATTGCCGCCTTCGTTTTACTTTGCAGGAGTCCGGCTCAGCAGAGCAGCTGTTTCTTAGCTGATGAAAACACCATCTGGCAACATTGAACATCTTTGTTTTTTTGTTTTCTTTCTTAAACACAACAGCCACACAACCTGTTGACTCCCTGCAGTGTTCATTCAGCACAATTACATCTGATGAGCTTCAGGCAGATTGCTTTACTGGGAACTTTGTGGAAAAGATGCAGTGAAGTCACAGATTTAAACGATAACTGCACCGCAAACGCAGTATCTGAAAGACCTTAAACCAACATATATCATTATTTTGTAGAATTAGATGCGTTAGTTCAATGCATCCTGTGCAAATTAGACAGTAAATGTAGTTCAACACAAAACTCTATGGTTCAGTCATTCATCACACACTCTGAAACTTGCTATAATGTCAATGAGGTGCTCTAAATGCTTGTTTTTGTTGGCAAATGCGTCAGTAACTTCCTTCACAGCAAATGTGAGATTTCAGGCAGCAAAAATGTAGCGCAGAAGGTCCAGCACCGTCACGCTTGTGTAACCGAGCATAGCTCTTTAAGAGGAACTTATTAAGAAATAAAGACTTGTTTTATAAATCATTCTAAAATCAGAGTACTCATTGAAATCAGTTTCTCAAAACATGATTGTTTTCTGTACATTTAAAAGTTTTCTTTTTTCTGGAGTGAGCTACATCAATGGCTAAACTGGAATTTAGGTTATTCAATCACAAGCTTGGTCTCAAAGTGAAAAGCTTAGTATAAGATATATGAACACCACAAAAAATAAGGAAATTTGTGTTTAGTCTATTAATTATTTTATGTAAAAATGCTTCTTATACCCTCCTAGTTCTGACTTTAACCTTATTGAACACCTATGGGTTCAGCTTGGGGTGGCACAGCGGCGTAGTGGTTAGCGCTGTCGCCTCCCAGCAAGAAGGTTGTAGGTTCGAAACCCGGCCTGGG
>JAOXNZ010000085.1:7564018-7576385 GCA_028566095.1 Kryptolebias brasiliensis
ATTCAATTTATAAATCTAAGTAACACTTCATTTCTTTCTGCTCATCACACAGGCTTTTTCTTCCCCACAGCTGATTCAATTAATCTTGTAAGTTAAATAAAAAAAATTTAAAAAAGTACACTTCCTAAAACAATTTAGATTTATAGGAACAGCCATAACAGCAATGAGTACCACATGTTTTTGGTACAAACTGGATGCACTTTAACTGTGTCATAATAAAAAAAAAAATAGAAAAAATTAAATGTTTGGACTTCCAACACAAGCTAGAAATGGCAACAAAATCAACTCCATCCAGGTGAGACTGCAGAAACTCCCTAATAATGCTGAATTACCCACGCCAGGCCAGCCGGTGGCAATAAAGTATCTGATCACGGTTAGTGGTTTTTCAAAAACAATCATAGCCCGTTTTTATTTAAACCTAATATTTATTATTTCCACAAATTTGTAATAAACAGAATCAGGATGAAGTGAGCCAGGCGTAGAAGAAGGTTAAATTTGACACCATTGTTGTTGTTTCATGCTAAATATATAAAGCAACAGTGGGCATGCACAAAGTTGGCTGTGATGTCATTATTTACCCAAAATCTCCATTTGTCAAGTACACACAAATACAATATTAACTGCTTCTTTAAAAAAAAAGTCTACTTTGAAAAACAGAAATCTCATTTTGAAATAACTAAAAAATTTTATTTCCATGAGGACGAGAGGTGCAAACGCAGCAGAAACGGTCTGTTTTGCTAACTATGTGAAAAAAGGCCTAATTTAAATTTTCATTCTAGCCTCATGAGCTCTTCTCAGCACAGGTTCAGTGGCTGAGCATAAAAGATGAAGATCAGAGTGCAGACTAATATTTTAAATTATTCCAAACTTTACAACGTGGCTCTCTGTGCTTAAAATGGAAGCAGTATGAAAGGTAGTTTTGCATACGGCTGCTAACATACTGCTGACAATAAATGCTTTTTCAATCTAAAACACACAGAGAAGCCGTCTTTGCTTTCATATATTTATCCCTCGTTATAACCTGAAACTTGCAGTTGTTGAAGTTTAGACAAACTAGTGACCCACAGACGAGCTAATCCTCACCATGTTGATGATCTCTGGGTACGCAGGCTCCACCAGCACCCCTCTGTTCGTGGAGACGTAATCCACCAACTCGTTAAGCGTCGCCCTCTTCACCTCCTTGCTCTTCAGGTCCGCCACAGAGTCTATAAAGTCAAAGAGTGTGCAGCACTGTTGGAGTTTTTGAGCGAACAGTTCCTGCTGATCTGTGGAGGGGGCATCTGGAACAAAAAAAAAAAAAAAAAAATTGTCATTCACTGCTGTTATACGCTAAAAATCCTGATTTATTCCACTACAGAGTAAGGGGACAAGTGAGACAATTATTGTAACTATGCCTTTGGGCTGATTTTTCTTGTTGGTATTCACCTTAATCTGGTTAAAAAGGTGCAATGAAACACCAGCACAACAAAACAACCCATAATTATGTGATTTATTGCATAATAATAATAATGCTTGATGAGGAGGCATGCCACACAAAGGCGACCCAGTCATTCTCAGCTCTGATTGCAAAGCCTTTTATGAATTAGGCGGTGAGAGCGTTCGGGGGTTTTCAGGCTCGTCAAACTTAACCTGAGCTTAGATATAAACAGCACCTGGCAGCCGACACACTGCACAATGATGCTGGGTTCACTGCAAGTGTGTCACACAGTCAGTTTGATCTGCAGCAGCTCAAAAACCAGATGTTACAACATGTACACTCTTTACGACAGCTGGTGCCACTAAAGAGTAAAAATTTGCATTAAAATAATGCCTAAAATCAACTTTGGTGTTCGATGAAATGAACACATTTTACAACCACATAGAACAGCAACTGATTTTGGCCTCTTATTGAAGTTTTTGAGAAACTAACAAAAGTGTCTTAGATTTATGACAGAGAAAAAGGATTTTCTAAAATGTTTGCAAACAACAGACACATGAAATTGTTAAAAATATGACATTTGCACATACATCGTGACAAATCAGCCCCAACTCAATCATTAATGGTCTGCACTTATATAGCACTTTATCTAGTCCCCAAAGGACCCCAAAGCGCTTCACACACATTGTTACATCAGTCATTCACCCATTCACCGATGGCGGTAAGCTACATTGTAGCTGCCCTGGAGGAGACTGACAAAAGTGAGGCGGCCATTACACCGAGCCCTCTGACCACCAGAAGAGTCTTGCACAAGGACACAACGGCTGAGAGCGGGGGTTTGAACCAGCAACCCTCTGGTTACAGGACGAGCCCCTACCTCCTGAGTCACTGTCTCAGATATTTATTCTTAACAATTGTCTTACTGCAGTGGTGTCCAATCCTGGTCCTGGAGGTCCACTATCCTGCAGGTTTTAGGTGTTTCTCTGAATGACTGAGTGATTAACAGGCTTCTGCAGAACTTGAAGACCTACCGAAAAGCAGGGAAACATCTAAATCATGCTGGATAGTGGACCCCCAGAACCAGGATTGGACACCATTGTCTTACTCTATCTTTCTCTTTTCTCCGAGATTCTACACTTGTCCTATTCGGCCATATTTGTTTACCTAAATAGACTACGACCAGCCCAACGTCGGTCAGTTTGTGACTCACGGGGTTTGTGGACCCACATCCAGAACGTCATATCAGTATATCTGGAAAACTACTGGAGTAAACTCTTCAAACTGCACCATTTGATATAGTTCAGGATGACTTATTGTGATTTGATTTCATAGTTTGCCTTGAGTAGCTTTGAGGAAATCACACTTCTCTCCACCAACGAGCACTTTTAGCATCCAAGTAAATATTAATCTCATGCTAAATAATCGGTACACAAAGGAGCTCCCAGGGCAAACTTAAATACTTTAAATACTTTTACTTCCAAAGTTTAGGTCTGCTATTCTAGTAGGTCACTTCCTGTACTGACAAGATAACAAACCCCCCATGTATTGAACTTTTTAGAGCTTCCATGTCCTCCAGTTTGACTTCTCTTTGATCACTGTGTAGTTTGCTCACACAGACTTCCTAAAAGATTAAATATACAATTTAGAAAAATCAGCAGAGCAGCAACTCTAGAACAAACTGAGCCAAAACTAAAAGCGAACCCAAAGGGAAGCTTTCAAATATCTTAAAAATCACTATATCAAAATAAAAACTGATTAACAGGGACCCTGATCTTATACCACTTCTTTTCAGACAGAAGAGTCTTTTTGTCAGTGGAGGAAAACTATACAATTTTATTTGATCCCACAGAGACTCATGAACATAAACATGCTTTGAAGGGAGTTTTTAAAAGGAAAAAGCGTACAAGCAGGAAATGCAACACAAAGGAAGAGAGGATAAGGATATCAACAAATGTGGGTTTATTAGGCCTTTATGTGAATTACTTTCTTTAAAAACAGCACAGAAAATAAGGTAAACTACAAATACATCAACACAAATTAAGTTTTTGTTGTCAAATGAACAACTGAGTCTTAATTTAAAGCTAATCTTCCCAACATTTATTACTTAATTTGATAGTAAATTAACATCCAAGTTACCTCCTGGCAGGTCGAAACATGCAGTTTTATTACGCGGAACCACAGCATATTTAAAATAAAGAGAATTGTAGTTTGAAGTTTTTTATTTTTTAACTGAAAAACCAGTTATTTGATCCTTTTTTCAGCCTTTAAAAACATTTGCACAGTTGTGCCTTCACACACCACAACCGCTTTCAACTTCAAGGAGAGAGGAGTTCTGGTGCAGAGTTGCTGTTTTTGTTGTTTGTTTTTTTGTTTACAACTGAGTGATATTACGCAAGAGAAGAGTCGTTACAACATGAAATGATGAGGCGCGGGAAGATCTCACAGGCAGGCACAACAGCCTCCCAAAAAAAAAAAAAAAAAGCCTCACAATGAATTTCACACGTAGAGAAAATGTTCCAGCGGTGTCGACAGCTGACAAAGTACTTACGCAACAGAACCTGCGAGGTCAGATGGCGGCTGTTGTTTGGAGTAAACTCAATATGCGAGCATAACCGTAGAGAGCCGACTCGTTAGCGCGCAACTCTTCCAAAGTATCACATCTCAGTGGATTCCAGGCTGAAAGGGCAGACTGAATACCAAACTGGAACAAGGAAGTTAAAAGTGCTGCAGAGCTCCTGCAGCCATGTTAACATGACACAAGGATGGCTCACTTTTCATCCCTGGAAGTGGTACGTGGCAGACGTGTGTAGGGTAGCAAGCCAACACTTCAAGCTGGCGTGCTAGATTCGAACCTTCAACGTTTTGTTGGCTTTTGGAGAAATATAAATCGCCTGAGAGCACATTTAAGGAGTGGTTTAACCATTTTCTGAGGTTGGTTTCTTGGTCAAATTCACACGAGTGTAAGATCAAGAGAGACTCCTGAATGAATGATAAACATGCGGTGCAAAACACATGGCTCCAAAGGTAAGAAAAATGAGCTGAATAGCATCTTCAAAGCTCCTCATTATCATATTTAATCTAAGTTATTCAATCTGTACAAAAACAGAAGTATAAAAAAAAAAAGAGGTCCTTGCTGGTTGCCTGGAAACCTAACAGCCCAAGTCCACAATTGTTCCTTTTTACACTTGTCTTTATGTATAGGTTTAACAAAAAAAAAAGGTTGTTATATAATGCATGATCCTCAATGCATTGATCACATCTCATGCATGGGAGGAGAAATCACACGTCGCCTTTTATTTGTTTTTCCCCATATATTTTAAATATCGTTTATGTGAGCTGTCTTAGTTAGTCGTGTAAGTTAAAAAATAAATAAATAAAAAATCCTTCAGCGGGGTTTGTTTTTATCCCCCAGTGAAAAGAGAGGTGGGCCTTTTAGATAACTGACATGCAGAAGCTTTCCCCGACGTCAAGCTATTTTTGTCTTTCACATAGAAGATGCATTAGTGCACAAATTCCTCAAGGGTGCTCAGCAAGGAAAGGAAAATATTTCCACTTGAACCGAGGAGCGATAAATGAGAAGGAAGAACATAAGAGAGACACCAAACAGATATTCTGAATAATTCAAACTGCCAAAACATGCATGTGGATTTTATTTCAAAGCAACATGAATTGATGCTAATTTTCAAGGAGGAGGACTCCCACGTCTCCTAAGCAGAGCTTCAGGAATCACTTATCCTACTATCAAGATGCAATAACATGCAATTTAATAACCACGCATTGGACAGGAGTCTAAAAGTGGCTCAGGGTTGGAAGGAGACAGATGAAGTCCAACATAATCACAATATAAGCTCAATATAATTACACCTTAGTGTCTGTTCAGTTTGTAAACATTTCATAAAGGGTCTAACCAGTGTCTCTTTTGATCTTTGGTATTTTACAGATGAACTACTGGATCCAAATGCCTCTTCGAAGAGGAAATTAATGGCACTAGAGCAACAAGCTTATTGGTCTCACTATTCCTACCTTACTTTTTGAATAAAAACAAAATGCATTCAAACTACGCAAAGTATCATATTTATATCTCAACATACTGCCGAAATTAACAAGTGAATATGAGTCAAATAAAACAAGCAGGAGATTATTTATAGAAGTTGGTTCTGCATAAAAATACTGATAGATTCTGCAAATATGAAGTAAAAAAACTCATCCAATGTTTAGAAGCCACAACTATGTAATCATCTCTGTACCTTTGATAAGATTGAAAAGGATCCTGGACAGATTGATTGAAGAGCTCTGATCTTCTGATAAAATATATACATATCTTAATCATGCAGGGTCTTTTATGTTAGTAAAAATATTATAAGATTTATTCTGAATTTAACTTAAAGTGAAATGGTGAGATGCCCTGCAAAATCTTTTGTCCTTTTATTTAAATCCATTTTGAGCATCTTAAATACAAGCGTCCTACATACAAGTTTATTAAAGATATTATGTCCCTAAACCAGTTCTTAAAAAAAGCTTGTGACCAAAGAGGCCAGGTTGAGATGGTTTGGACATGTGGGGAGAAGAGATAGATATATTGGACAGAGGAGACGATTAAGACCTCAGAGAAGATTCATGAAAGTAGAGAAGGAGAAGATGAAGATGATTGGTGTGACAGAAGAGGAGGCAGGAGATTGGGTGAGATGGAGGCAGATGATCCGCTGTGGCGACCGCTAAAGGGAGCAGCCGAAAAACGCAAGAAAGCTAGTAAAGAAACCAGTGGTATGAAAGGCTTTTTAAAAAGGAGGAGAAACATCTGGGGTTTCGATTTTTAGTACAAAGTCATAAAAATGACTTTAACAACCTCATCCAAAATGAATGAATGGCAGTTAATGACTGAATATTACAGGAATATTTGTCCTTCAGACAAATATCTCATCGGGTTTAGCTGAATACTAGATTTATTTTACAGGGAAGAAAAAAAGGCACATTTTGTTGCCTGTTTCATTAAGTGTGACATATTTTAATCCTCTGTTTGCATAAAGTACCACTGAACAAAGCTAACAAATGAAATAATTAGCCATTAGTAGCGTTATCTGTGCGAAGAACTGAAGGCAGCTGGCCCAATTTGCAAAAACAGATCAATCTATTTTAAATGAGCTGCATTTAATTTTTTGCACTCGAATAAAAGAGGTCAAGTCTGATTGATTCTCAGAAATACAGACTGGGTGAGAAAGATCTGATGACAAAACAGGAAATGTGATCTCAGCTCTAAAACCACAACACTGAGGAGAACCGGGGGGGGGGGAGACATTAGGTGCTGAACCACCCAGATCATCAAAGAAGAAAAGCTGCAGCTAACATTCGGTAAAAAAACGGTTTGAACATTAATAAATTCAGATCTTTTTGCTGTGAGAACATAAAACAATCTTTTTTCCATGATTATAAAGCATAATTAAATGGGTCAAGATGTTTGTGTGCACAAAAATAGCAAACAGTTTTGAATAAATCCACAGGAAAAAAAAAAAAAATAGATGTTGCGCATTTAATTTCAAAGACTGCTCTGAGGTAAGTGATGGTTTGAACAAGTTAAATACTCCATAAAAAAGGTGCCATAACTAGGAGCACAGAGCTCCTAATTACACACAACTATTGATTTAGAAGCTTTAAAGATCTTATTGAAAAACAGAGCGGAAACATCTTGAAATCTTGAGCTTGATGTTAACTGAGATCTTAGAATGAACCCAAAATCCTGTGGTCAATCATTGGGGTTATATTTACAGGCCAGGCATTCCTTGTAGTGTGGGTTGTAGCTGGTTTGGTCAAATCTTTAAAAAATAAATCAATCAGCTGTAGATGTGGATCTACTGATTATTACCTGAAGGTTACATTAAAACCAGCGGTTCATGAAATATTCTGGTGACAGAGACACAAATCACACCAAATACCAGTCCTATCTTGTCTTCCATAAATGAACGAAGTGTGACTTGATTACAAAACAGTTAAGATTACACATCAACACTATCCTCATTTCATAAAAAGCTCTTAAATCCATTCAGACCTGATGAGTGTTTTCAACATGTCAACCGGTGTTGCATGAAGTCTACGTGGGTTATTTATTCTAAATACACACCTTGTTGTTGTTTATAGCTGTTCTTGTGAGAGCCTGAGTACAGACAAAACCTCAGTCTTAAAATATACATTTAACAAAGACAGCAACCGTGCACCAAACTGTAACATTACTCATATTAATCTGTGTACTTCAGCAGATACTGAGCAAGTTTCTACTGTGAAGAAATCATTTAAATTATCTCTGCCAACTTGCATTTATCCGGAAATGCTGTCTTACTCTTCCTGTAAGAGTCACTCAGACAGTATTTCTGCTAACTAACATGAGCCTAATTTATTTTTGCCCCCACTGTATCATCACTACATCATTACATCATGTTAAACTGTTCTGTCACTTCTTGTAGTTTCTCACAGCAGCAACAAACTACAACAGACTACAACACAGATGCTTTTACGGTCAGAAAAATCCAGAATTTTCACAAAGACACCAAAGTGAGGACAGGATCCAGACATTTGTGAACAATGACATTATACCTGAGCTGATGTGACCAGCTTTGTTCTTCAGCACCTGTAGGCACAATTAATTAGAATAATTTAAAAAGCAAAGATGACAAACTTAAAGCAAGTCACTCTCAGCTAAAGTTTTACAGTGTTACACCAATGCATCAGAAGTCCTCAAATTTGCAGCCAATTAGGCACAAAGCTGTAATTTGTGTCGTAATTTTACACCTCAGGAAAGAAAATGAGAAAAACAAAACATTTTGGGGCAAAAACTTCAATTAGCGAAAAACAGTCCGGCAAAGCTGAACCTCTCATCGCTCAACGAGGGACTGCGGGGTGGTAGGTTCTGAAATAAAACCCCTTTTTGCTTGTAATTAAAAACATCCACGCAGCAGATGGTTTTCTCAACTGAATATGCAGATAAGAAAGCGATTACCATAGCTGGAACAGAAACCAAACGTGTGTGTGTGAAACCACACACGGTTAAATGATCATTTTTCATTCTAGCGTCTCATGTTTCATCATTCAGACAGATTCGTCTTCATCTTGGAGTTCTGCTGCCTCGCACTGCTGACAAAACAAAGTTTCAATTCTCTGTGGTATTTTTTTTTTTTTTTAAACTGCTGCAGGAACAGATTGGCATGATGCACTCACTTTAAAGAAAATTTAGCAAGAAAAAAACAAAACAAAAAAAAACATTAGCAATATTCTGCTGAGGCACTTTTGTGCTCTGACAGTTTGATAGCTGAAGTCAAGTGTTTGACCCATATTTGCATTTTGATTACTAGTGCTCAGAAGCAGCAGCACTTGATACCTTTTTTTTAAAATCTGAGTTGCAGTTATATATAGTTATATAACTAGGCCCAATGATTCAGTTAAAACTGATACACATACATTTACGTCTCATCGACGTAGCTTCTTTACAGCATTATCTGCCTTTTTTTGTGGCCGTCAACATTTCACAGAACTGGAAAGAGACCAAAACAAACAGAGGAGAGCATGCAGGTCAGAGAGAGATGAATACTAGGTTTTATTTTTGAAAAGCAGACAAATCAAACTCTACAATCGACCTCAAGACAGCCCCCCCCAAACAAAATCTGCTGGAAATGGAGCTAAATGCTAAAAACAACCAGGCTGGAATAAACAATTTATGTGGGCTTATTATTAAAATCATTTAATGATAACACCAGTTTACATAACAAACACCCACTTCTGACAGTTTTCTGCTCATTTAACAACAGATATATCTGATGAGTGCTGCCCTGGAAGCTCCGCTAACAAAGACCATTTCAACTAAGAATACTAATAATATTTTCTGGCAAGACGTTTCACAAGACTTTTCTTTGGCTAGGCTTTTTAATGTCTCTTGTGTATCTATGTTTTGCTACGCCAAACTTCTTTGAGTCAACAGAAATATCTTTCACTACAATTACAGCTGCGGGTCTTCTGGCGTTTGTCTCTAGCAGCTTTGCACCTCTAAGAATTGAAGTTTTTGCCAATTCTTATTTGTAAAACAGCTCAGTCAGATTAAATGGAGAGCATATGTGAACAGCAATTTTTAAGTCTTGGCACAGATTCTTTGTTGGATTCAGGTCTGGACTCTGACTATGCTTTGATCTGACCCGTTCCACTGTAGCTCTGACTGGATGTTTCAGGTCGTCGTTCTGCTGGAAGGTGAACTTCCGCCCCAGTCTCAAGTCTTTGGTTTTCTCAAGTGTTCCCATCAACTCTGACCAGCTTCCCCTGTTCACGCTGAAGAAACGCTTCCCCACACCATGATGCAGCAACCACCATGTTTCAGGGTGGGGATGTTGGATTCTGGGTGACATGCAGCATCAGATTTCCGGCACACAGTGTTTTGAATTTAGTCCAGAAAGTTAAGTTTTGGTTTCATCTGACCGGAGCACCTTGTTCCACATGTTTGCGGCATCTCCTCCCCAACTCAAACTGCAAATAGGACTTCTGATGGCTTTCTGTCAACAATGGCTTCCTTCATGCCCCTCTTCCATAAAGGCCAGGTTTGTGGAGCGTACCACTAATAGTTGTCCTGTGGACAGATTCTCCCACCTGAGGTGCGAATCTCTGCAGCTCCTCCAGAGTCACCATGGGGCTTCTCAGATAAATGTTTTCCTGTCAGTTTAGGTGGATGGCCCTGTATTGGCAGGTCTTGCGTTGTGCTATACTCTTCACATTTTCAGATGATGGACTGAACAGAGCTCTGAGATGCTTCACAGCTTGGGATATTGTTTAATAACTAACCCTGCTTTAAACTTCTCAACAATTTTATCCATGACCCATCTGGTGTGTTCCTTAGTCTTCATGATGCTGTTTAGTCACTGTAACAAGCCTCTGAATTTATACTGAGATTAAATTACACAGAGGTGGACTATTTACTAATCAGATCTGAAGGCAACTCTTTGCACTGGAGTTTAGTTAGAGGTTGAATACGAATGCACGCCACATTTTTCAGATTTCTGATTTTTTAAACACCCCGCATCCTTTTCCTTCCAGTTTTTATGTGGTACTCTGTGTTGGATTTCTGCATAAAATCCAAGTAAAATACTTTGAAGTTTGTGGTTGTAACATGACAAAATAGGAAAAAGTTCAAGGCGTAGGAATACCCTTTTAAAGCACTATAATTTAGGATTTATCATGAATAGAAATCTTTAAATATCCTGCTTCTATTTTTTTTTTTCCAAAAGAATTTTGACATAGCAAAACAGATAAAGATAAAAAACAACTTTAGTCAAAACTTATTCTTGTGGACTTTCTTGTATTTCTTAAGAAAAAACTGGCAGCAACTTTCAGAGAACCAACTAATAACTTACAGTCCGAGGTGACAGAAAACACCCTGGAGTCTCCACATCTGCAGGTGTTCTTCTTAATGACTTTGCTGCTTTGGGCTTCATTTTTGTCTGTCAGACATAATTTCAATTCCCAATGTGGGAAAAAGTCAAACTATAGCTGCTTAACTGGTTAGATACGATTCTTCAACGTGTCTATGTCTTTAGATTCTTGTCTCCACATTTGTTTAGGCTGCACATTAAACTAATGCTGGCAAAATAAAGCTTAAAGCTCAACCGCAGTCATTTAAACTACAAACTGGAAATGTAATGTTATGGTACTATGGAAAAGGTAAACCAAACACACAGTTTTGTAAGACCTGGGTGTAATTATAAAGCTACCAAACAGGCGACCTGTCTGTCAAGACTCAAAAATGAATGTGCTGGAATGCCTTCGGGGCATTTTACTGAAATAAGCATTGCCTTGTCTCAACGTGTAGTAAACCGCTAAAATTTAATTGGAACCATCGCCCTGCCTCCAACAGAGTTCACAAAATTTACATATACCCCACTAAACTTATTATATCTTCACATTAAATAATGCAAATGTAATAAAAATGAAATAATAAAAAAAAAAAACAGCAGTGATGCTGTGATTTTACACCCTATGACACAAATGGTTTTGTTGTGGATGAACTGTCATTCCAAATAACCAACGGTATTTATTGTCTCTTCTTGGCTGAAGGGTGTAAATAAGAATATGCCCTTCTGGCCAGATTCAGGTGTGCGAGTTCAAAATTAAAAGCAAGGTGTGATTTTACACATGTGAAAATCAAAGGTGATAGAACGTGAAATCTTAAGGGAAATAAACCGTATTAAACGCAATGACAAAATGAGTTCATTACATCAGAAATGTAGAAAAGTTAGAATAACTCCATCAGGATTTTCTTTTAATTCAACCCCTTTGCAGCCAGTCATTCTTACAAATAAGAGACTTTGTAAAAAACTTTAGTCATTGTCACAATAAGACAAACATAAAATAAATAATAAGTACAACTTGTTACCAGAAGTTATCATAATAGAATATTTTGGACCTTTTGAAGTGAGGTAACGTAGGCAGGTGATGAATAATTAATATCTTAAAATACTGATAGCTCTTTGAATAACCCCAATTTTGGCGATTAAGAGCTTAATTTTGATCAGACTGATGAGTAGTTCAAGCAGGACCAAGACCAAACGCTAAACTGACGACAATGTAAAATTCTGCCAACAATTTCTGAGATTGAAGCCGTTTTAAGGCGTCAGCAATCAACTTTGACTCTGCTTAGAGTAGCAGTCAGAAATTAACCATTTCTTCAAACCGAGGTAACTGAAAGAGCCATCGACAATAGGTAAGATATTTATTGTTCATAATCTTTTCAGAGACCCCCACTTCAAAAGATCTGAACTATGACTTTAAATGAATGTGTGCCTGAGAAAGCTAGATGGAAAGGTCCTTAATACAATCAGTTATATTGCGAAGAAAGTTTCAATTGAAACTGTAATGTCCTATTTAGGCCTTACTTTTGTGGTTTAAAATAAATAAATAAATAAATGTAATTTTAAAGGACCTTAG
>JAOXNZ010000085.1:7593358-7606528 GCA_028566095.1 Kryptolebias brasiliensis
CTGTGGGAGGAAACCGGAGCACCTGGAGTAAACCCACGCAAACACGAGGAGAACATGCAAACTCCACACAGAAAGACGCCCCAGATCCAACCGGGGCTTGAACCCAGGACCTTGTGAGGCAACACAACTAAACCGTTGTGCTGCCAAGTCGGCAGCACTTAATGGTCAGTGAGTAAATAAACAAACAAAATCTGAAATTAAAGGCTTAGCATTTCTTGTAAGAATGCATATCACCCGCTGTCTTTCATGCTAGAGTTTTACATTAAAACAAAAATGACGGAGTTGTAGTCGTTATTTGCAATATGTCATGCTCAAAGTATGTGTTGTGAACGACTGTCAGCTACTACCACACCAAATTTTAGCTCAACATCTGGAAAACTGATTGAGTTATAGCCATTTTTGTACTGGCTATTATGGATTAGCTGTGGCAGCCATCTTGAATTGGATTTACTCCAAAGGGTATTCAGTTGTAGAGTTACAACCAACAGTTACGTCCTGGAAGTTTCACTAAAATCTGTCCAGTAGTTCATAAGATATTTTGCTAACAGACAGACACACAAACATGGGCAGAGCACCTACATCTGCTAGTAGCAGCCCATAAGTATTATTAAAATAACCCACAAATATCACATTTTCCTTTTTGCCCATGTAGTGGGTCCAGAGATAAAATTAACTGACACTTCCTGTTTCTGGTTACAGTTAATTCAATATGCATTTCAAAATGGCTACCTGTCTTGAATGATGTCATAATGAACCACGTGATTCGCACCCATTTACTGCCTAAAATAAAACTTTAACATATTTTGACCTAAAGCTTTAAAATTAAGCTTATTAGTCGTGCATGTTTAGATAGCTAGATTGAACCCTTGGGAAGACTCCTTCAGGGAAATTAAAAATATTTATATTTCCAAAAGTGTATCTTGACTTTTTTACTTCCAGACACTGTTGATCTGCCCCTCATCAGAGTAAAGGCACAAAGCATCAGCGCCATCTAGTGATAAAAATAATGAGAAGCAGGAGAATATCTGTCGTTTCAGCTTGCAGACACGTTACCTGGAGATGTTTTTATCCCACAAACGTTGAACATGTAGATGCTGTCGTCTGTGCAGTTACACATGACGTTGGATCTTGAGGAGTCCAGAACGAGACCAGAATAACCTGCATGGAAAAAAACCCAGCTTATTTGTGATCTTCTGCACATCTTTAGGTAAATTTGTTACAGTACTGACCCAGGCGCATGCGTGTGCATGAGCCGGCATATGGATACGTCTCCAGAGGTACGGGGTCGTGGCGGTACGGGCTGTAGCTCTTCCTCAGATCCCACATCTTTATTACTCTGAAGAGGGGTGAGGAAAACATAAAACGATCGTTTCAAGTCTTAAAGTTGTTTTACATTGACGAGCAAAAAGAGGCGGCGTGTTTTTACCCATCGACAGCCCCGGAGGAGATCAGTGTGTGCTGATCCCGAAACAAAACCACAGTTACACTCTGCTGCGTGTCCTGTAAACAAACAAACAAACAAACACAAGATAATGTTAACCTCTTCATCTGAGATACACACAACTGAGAGCTGCACAGAATGATGCATGGTCAGAACTTCAACAAAGCTCATTTGCCAATATCTGTTCTAAGACTTTAAACATTAAACTCACCACACTGGGAGCCATCCCACGCATGCCGCTCCGCCTCCTCTTTACTCTGGAAGGAGGATTCGTCTCGGCTTTGTTGTGAGCACCGCTGATCTGTTTCACCTGCTTGTAAAAACCATCTGAGAGCAAGATGGAAATGGTCACAGCTCTATATGTCGATCAAACTGCAACTATCTGTGAGATGTATACCGGGAAAATATGTTTCCATGTCACAAGCTTTAAGCACCTTTACCTTTCTGGCTGCACCTGATATCCCAGACCATAATATTCCCATCTCTGCCTCCAGTGCAGAAAACAGCTGTTAAACAGAGGGAAATGAAACAATATTTTTAAGAAATACAGCATCATGCATGCACGAGATGTCTGGCACTGTTAATCAGCTTTATTTACATCGTGCACCTACTTAAAGTGCTCAGAAGTACAGATCTGTAAACGTATATATACATATACATACATGTTTTTACTGTGCATTTTCTTGTGTGATTTATAGATTTAGTAGTAAACATTTTTAACAGTAAACACTTTCAAACTGCACCTTTTGATATAGTTCAGGACCCTTTTGTATGTTTAATTTCATAGTTTGCAGTGAGGACCTTTAAGATAACGGTTGACTTCTTGATTCTCTGTCCATTACTGAACAATACATTTATTCAATGTCAATCACTTTTAATTTGCCTGCAAATCAACTTATATTCAATTATTCTATCTGGAGTCTGAGTTTGCCTTCTTGGGTATGATCAAAACAACATATGCAGGATGATTTATACAAATAAGTTATTCACAAAACACTGAGGATAAACTGCTATAGTGCAGGTTGTGTTCAGGATCCATTTTGTGATACTAAAACTCTGAGTTTAAGCTCAACACATGTGGCTAAAACAATAATCTGGCTTCACGGTACAGTCCTATAGCTTGGGTATTAACCCACAATGTAGCTCAGGGGGAAATTGTGAACACATGTAATACATATTTATTAAATGAAGGCTAGAAGAAGGCAAAAACTACTGTGTCGACAGAGTCCAGTACAGGACTCAACAACAAAGTGCCAGGTTTGGTTAAAAGTCTACCTTTCTCCCCCGGAGCGAATGCAACAGACTTGAGGCTGCAGAGGTGGCCTTTAAAGCTGCCTAAAGGCTCTCCGGACCTAATGTCCCACAACTTGGCCATCTGGTCACCTGCAGCAGTCACCTGAGGACGGAAGGGAGGGGAACACATCAGAAACAGCTTCGTTTGGAAAGAAAATGTGCAAAACGAGGCGCAGATTCGCACTGACCAGCTGAGGCTCCCCTGGCACCCATGCAATGTCAAAGACAGCATTCTCATGAGCCAGCCATTCTGTAAAGTTCACACTCAGTCAGACAACAATTTATTCTGATACTGCACAGAACAACTGGTTAGGAAGTAATCTGTAAAAGTACCTTTAAGAAGAGGGGTTTCACGGCTCTCTGTGTTGTAGATCCTAACAATCCCTTCTTCATTAGCTGCTGCGAGAACATTATGCAGCTCTGCAGCTAAAAGGAAAAGATGCCTTTAGTCAAAATAAACAACAGCAATGGCTCGCTCCTGTGTGTGCATGTAGATTACCAGAGGAGAAGGCCAGTCCAAACGGTGGCACAGAGTCGCCTGTGTTCCCATAAGAGATGTGCTCGTCGTGCCGGATGCACTGGTAGCCCTCCAGCAGGGAGGTCAAGGGGATCCTGGAGCAATAATCTGCAAGGAGAGCTGCACAGAATGATGCATGGTCAGAGCTTCATATAACAAAGCTCATTTGCTAATATCTGTTCTAAGACTTTTATGATCTGGCCATATTTGATTTCCAGTTATACAGTTGTAATGTGACATGTGGTTTCATTTGGTTTAATGCAAACCTTGCACCCTAAATAATTAAATAAATAAATAAACAAATAAAAAAATATATAATGAAGAGACAAGCGGTAAAGGCAACATAAATGTGAGTAAATCCCCACATAATTCACAATTTAACACATAACCGCTGCTTAGATGTGTCATTTTGAAGGTGATTATAAATTCATCACGATTTATACGCCTGACAAAGTTAAATACGGGTTTAAGCAGGAAGGAGTTTGGTAAATTTTGTTGTTTTTAGCAAATATTTAAGAAAACTTAAAACGTTGCATTCACGACTCAAGCTAAAGGTGGGTTTAGTTGACTCGAAAATAAATATTTTTATTAAAAAACAACATAATTGGAACAAAGTAAATGATCCGACCTCAGCTACACAACCTTTAACACCCCTAACATATAGATATATATAAAAGGTTAAGTTGCATTTCTAATCAAGCTGAGACTCCATCAGGAGCTGAGAACAACACAACAGGTCGCCAACCGTTAAGTCCCCTGAACGCATCACGCCTCACCATTCTGCCTCCGTCTGCCCACTCCTCTGTCAACAATGGAGCGGAAAAACATGCCCATGGTCCGGAGAAGAGACGATCCGAAACAGCCAAGAAGTTAGGTGGATCATAAGCCGCTGGTTTCTTTTCTCCGGGGTGACTTTCCCGCGAACGGATCGTCCAAAAGGAAGAAGAATTTCGCGCTAAAGGCTGCGATTGGTGGTTCAGACTGAGACTTCCTGAGCGGAGCGACCCCGCTTCCGGTTTCCAATGCCAGTTACCCTTTCAACATAAGTGCACGCAGTGACGGTCAGATGGCAGGAGATGAAAATTTGCCATAGAGATATATAAAAGTTAGTTGCAAATTCATAAACTAGTTAAAGTCATAATTATTAAACTAGCTGAAAAGTTTTGAAATCATTGGAAGTCAGTCAACAATTAGAGACTGACTGTTCAGTTTAGATCATTATTAGTCATAACCCAATATATTTTCCATGTGTAATAACATCTAGCTGTTTTACATGATTTATATATGAGATTAAAATTAATTATGAATTATGTAAAGAGATTAAAATAATTTGTGACACAGATCAAGATTAATTAAGGCTATAGTACATAAAACTAAACCACAGTAAGCTTTAATAGAGGTTTATATTCAGCTTTTTAACACTAAAGGTGCGTTTAGATTGTATGTATACACCAGAGGGAATATTGATTGTTTAGGTCATGATAAAAGGTCTGTCTTTATATGTCGTTAAACAGTTGTTTTGTCTGCTGTGAGCAGTTGCCTGTTTTGGATGCCATCTTAGCTTCTCCTCAACGTCACAAATGTAAACAATGGGCAGGTTGGACAGTGTTGTTTTATATAACTCTATGCAGTTGGCCTATATCAGAAGCTGATTCTCCAACTCCCACTTTGCAGTATTTTTTTTTTTTTCAAACAGCTTATATATGACAACAGCATGAAACTCTGTCATTGTTTTTGGCTTTGGTGTAAAACCGTAAAATTTGAAAACTTTTCCTGGAGAAGCAACCTGCAACAAAAAGATAAACCATAAACCTGCAGGGAGCTTATTATGCAGAATGATTTCTGATAATAGCAATAACTAATATGTTTGTTAGAAAAGCTGGTGTCCCATACTCTGTAATGCAGGATACGTACAGCTCATACCTGTTTATTTTTCAGTCATGCACTTCCCTTTCATGTGTTATGTGCATCACACATTCATTGGTGTGAAGTAAACTGATGCTCTGTACTTCTGGGAAGGCTCTTTTGTCTCGTCTGTTGAGGTTCTGGGCATTAATTTTACACTGATGCTTAGTCACTGATATCAAGTTGCAAAACACAATTGAAACATTTGCCTTTATGGAGGGCAACTTGATATGCACAGCACTGGTTAATACACAAGCAGCTTTTCTTTCCCTGGTTTGTTTATTTATTAAAAAGGAGCAATGCACAATAATGAACATGAGCCTTAAATGTCTGGTATGAAGAAAACTCTTAAACTATTTGAACTGACAACACAGCTTGTCCAAATGTTGTACAGCACTTCATAGATGGGTCACTTACAAAAAGATTAAATTAATTTAGTAATCACTACATAATATTTTAGGAACACCGGGTGTAAAATAGTTTGTGTGAAGAAAAAATTACATCAAGTCTCCTTGAAATACCAGCACAACATGTGCAGTTTGTTTATTTACACCACTGAAAATGTTCTCACATTTAAACAGAGATAATGTTACTTAGTTTTAAATTATTATTTTTATATTTTGACGTAAGCCAAGAATCTAAAATTTGATAAATTGCCGAAATGCGTTTTATTTTGAAAACTCCAGACCGGATGTAGTATTACGCTGAGTCTGTTGACTGTTTTATCGCCACCTCAGTAGCGAAATGCTAATGGGCGTTGTGTGTTTTAAGCCATTTTAAGTAAAAAATTTAGCCTGAAAAGCAAAAAAATGTCGCTTTCAACAGCCCGTTCGTTCCTGTCGGAGGCTTGTTATGGCGAACAGGAACTGGACGCTAACTCCGCTCTTATGGAGCTGGACAAAGGTGCTAACGAGTTAGCATTTGGCTCATTGATTCGGCGTTTTCTCTGTTTTGTTAAGGTTTCATCAACTTTACGAGGGTCGTGTGGCTGGCTGTGACTGGAGTGATGTTTATAATTTCAGGGCTGCGGTCAGGGAAGCTCGGAGAGCAGTGTGAGGCCGTGGTGTTGTTCCCCAAACTCTTCCAGAAGTACCCATTCCCCATCCTCATCAACTCGGCGTTCCTGAAGCTAGCTGACATCTTCAGGCTCGGGTATGGCAGCTTATCTTATAGCCGTTTTTGCTTTAAATATAAGCCACCTTTCTTTATACAAGTGGGCCGTGCTCCTGCACAGTTACGGCATTTGTCAGTGGAGCAAATACCTACCATAGGCTTATAAAAAAGCAAAACATTTTCACAATATACAGGCATGCAGAGTGGACATCAACAGCAGCCTTAATGCACATTTAACCCACACTTTATTTAACATAAATCATGTGATGATGAGCTTGTGATAACACTGCAAATACAGTCACATTCTCATACCAGTGTGCTTTAAAAAATTTAATAATTTCACTAAAATATTGCACAGTGTTCATGTTTTACACCAAGTTGCTTCCAAGAATATACAAGTAAAGCTATCAAGATTATGCTTGTATTCAAATGTAATTTCATTCTGGATATTGATCAGACATAAAGTGGGTTTCACTGCTCAGGTAAAACAAATGGTCTGGTTTTCAGGAGTAAATATAAATCCACCTGCCGTCGTTTTTTAATGTGCCTCAAACATGTCTGTTTTAAGAAGCTCTTCTCTCTCCCCAGCAACAACTTTCTGCGTCTGTGTGTGCTGAAAGTAACACAACAGAGTGAGAAACATTTGGAGAAGATTCTCAACGTGGACGAGTTCGTTAAGAGGGTCTTTTCAGTCATCCACAGCAACGATCCTGTGGCCAGAGCCATCACTCTGAGGTAAAGCTGCACACCAAGCTTCAGAAGATCAGAACTGATGCACGCTTACAGAACATTTCTCCTATAAAAGCTTTTAAAGAAACAGTTTCCTCGTTGTTTCGTCTGTTCAGGATGCTCGGTAGTTTGGCCTCCATCATCCCAGAGAGGAAGAATGCCCACCACAGTATTCGACAAAGCCTGGACTCTCATGACAACGTGGAAGTGGAGGCTGCTATTTTCGCTGCTGCAAGTTTCTCTGCACAGTCAAAGTAAGGAAAGGCATCTCTTAAGGCCCTATCTCACTGGGCTGTGGGTAGTTGGCGAATGACATTTATGAGGGGGTGTTCCAGATGTCTCCAGAATGTCCTGCAACTTTCAGGAGTTCTCCATTTTTCTACGTACATCCAAGGCAACATTCCAAGTCTAAAAATCACACTGATGATGGATAATAATTGTTTTAACTGGTCCAAATGTACCTGTCTTAATTTTTCAATGTGTGCACCATCAAACTAGATCATAGATGTGGGGGAGGCTGCAGAGGTGGGAACAAAGTGAGCCGAGGCGGCTATGATGTTGGAGGAGGTGGACAACATAAAATGCGCACAGCCAAGAATACCGTGCAATAAAATAAGCTGTGATCTAAAAAAAAAACCAACAAAACAAAACTGGCTGCTCAGAATGCGGGCTCACGGCTCGATGATCACTTGGTCACAAACATTCAGAGTTTAGTGAAATAGCACCTTAAAAATCAAGCTTCAGTGTCTAACAAGGAACATATTTGACTTGCTTACATGTTGATTTTACTGTTTTGAACTTTGCAGAGACTTTGCAGCTGGAATTTGCAACAAAGTCAGTGAGATGATTCAAGGTAAAATGTGTCTTCGCAGATACATGATCAAATGATGTATTTTACGAAATCCAAAGATGAAAGTAACTTAAGCCCTTTAACGTTGTCGTGACGGGTGTTAGTGTTGTTCATAATGTGCTCTCCTTTTGTTGACCTTGATGACCACGGCAGGTCTGGACACTCCGGTGGAGCTGAAGCTGAAGTTGATCCCCATGCTGCAGCACATGCATCATGATGCCAGCTTGGCCTCCAGCAGCAGGGAGCTTCTGCAGCACCTTGTCAACTCGTACCCCTCCACCCCCATGGTCATCGTCTCACTGCACACCTTCACGCAGCTGGCTGCCTCCTCGCTCATCGATATCCCCAAGCAGGTAGCTTCGTGTCACATATTTGCCCGATGGTTTCTGTCATGGCAGAATACTCAGAAATGAGCTTTTTGCTGTTAATATTAAGAGTGATTAAACGTTTTTCTTTCCTACCCAGTTGCAGCTTCTCCTTCAGTACCTGAGAGACGATCCAAGAAAAGCCGTAAAGAGGCTCGCCATCAATGACTTAAAGCTCCTGGCTAAAAAGGCTCCTCACTTGTGGATCAGAGAAAATACTCAGGTAGAGATGCTGCGTGGCATCGTTGTCTCAGTGTAGCTTTAAAATCGGCCCAAAATCTAACGAGTTTAATCCCCACAGACTCTGTGTGAGTGCGCTCTGGCCGTCCCTTACAACAGTCTGAAGCTGGGGATGTTGGGCGTCCTCTCCACCCTCTCTGGAACGATAGCAATGACGCAGTATTTCAGCAATGCAGCAGGTAACGGATGCTTTTAAATCAGTTTCTCTTGTTTTAGCTTCTTTTTCCTACAAAATGTTGCTTTTTTTTTTTAATCTAGTAAATTGTTTGAGTTACTTAAAACTGAGTCGGTAAAACTTTCCTGTCAGGTGGATCTTCGGTTCCCCCCCGCCTCACTGACCTGGTTAAGCTGGCACAAGAGTGCTGTTACCATAGCAACCTGGTGGTGGCTGCTCACGGGGTCATAGTCCTTTGCAACATTGCCATTTCCTGTTTAGAAAAAGGTGAGTTCCTGTGGACGTTTTGACAAACTCTCTTAACTCCAGTCCCTCTTAGTCTCTTTGATGCTGTCTGCTCCCATTGTTTTTCACTGCTGGGTGGACCTTCCTCTTCCTCAGATATCATACAGTTGGAGCAGGACACGGTTTTGGGCGTGGAGTCCCTTCTGATGCTGTGCAGTCAGGACAGCAGCCCCGGTGCACAGGCTACACTCAAAGTAAGACAACACTGGAAAAACAAGGCAGAACAGAGACAGAAAGTACCGAAAGCGATTGTGTTCATAACCCGCTTCGTAACCGGCTTCCAAAGGCCGTTAAGGCTGTTTGTAATCGTTCTGTAATTCTGATTTACGAGCAAAACTATTGTGTAATTCCTGAAATGGTGAAAATCTGTTTTCTTCGTGGGAATGAAGACCTTCGTGTGCTCAGTCGGGGAAAAGTACAGCAAAATGATGTGTTCAAACTGTCCCGATTTCTTACACAACAAATCGAAGGAGATAATTTTCCTGAGACGTACCTTTTTGAAAGGATGGAGATTCCTACAAGTAAAGTTTCATCAAACCTGCTTATCCAGTCAGGTTGAAGGCTCCCAGAATCTGCTCTGCTTTAGTTTGTTTTTGCTCATCAAATATGCTGAATCTTGGCTCCATGTGACATGTAGAAAAACATACACAGACACAACAAAGTGAGTTATTTTATTACAGAAAGGAATCGTATCATGTAGATAAGACTGTTTTCAGGGATTTAATTGTTGCACAAGTCCTTCTTTTGAGACTTTTCTTAGTGTGAAACAGTGTCTCAGAAATACACCTCATTACTTTCTGCTCATTTTTTGTAGACAGCCCTAACGTCGCTGGTTAAGCTGCTGAAAAATCGACCCCACCTCAGCCAATCGGCTGTGGAGTTCCTGCTCGGCCAGCTCCACCTATCGTGCGACTCCTCGCGCGTCCTGATGTGCCACGCCCTGGCAGCCATCGCCACCCACCTGCCCGTTCTGGGGGACGGCATGCTGGGAGACCTGGTGGATCTCTACCGAGTGGTCGGTCACTCCTCCACAGGCGAGCAGCAGGAGCTTCTGGTGAGAACCGTTTTCACGGGTCAGCTTTTAGCAGTTCGCACTTTTGTTTTTCCTGATTTTTAGTTTTCCATTCGATCTGACTACTTCTGTAGCTATTCATACATCAAAACATTCAGCTCATTCAGGAGATGGGTGCCATAACTTTTGTTCTTTGCAACTTTTTTATAGTTTCCAAAATATTAAAATTTATTTACTAATATTTCTTCAGAGAATGTACTGATATCTCTTTAGTTCCTGCAAAAACATTGTTCTCTTTAAAATCTGCCTCAGCATTGTTGCTCTGTTTTTGTCTTCTTATGATAATTTAGGCTTTATTGTTTTACTTTAAGCTTCTAGCTATCATTCTGCTACTTTTAGCTTCTAACAAGCCTTTTGCTACTTTAGTTTTTAGCTAACCATTTGCTGCTTTTAGCTTGTGTTTTGCTGTTTTTAGCATTAAATATTCATTGTCAGCTCTTTCAGCCAACAGCATGAATCTTCACAGAAATTCTCTTGCTTAAAGTCCTCAGTTAGTTTCTTGCTCTCTTACGTCACCTTTAATGCTGCAGGTTTCCTTGGCGACGGTGATCTTTGTTGCCAGCCAATCGTCTCTGTCTGCTGAAGTGAAAACCATCATCAAGCAGCAGCTGGAGAATGTTGCTAATGGCTGGACGGTGTATTGTATCGCACGGCAAGCGTCGCGCATGGTGAGTAAGTGTTTCTGTAACGTGGCTATCTCAAAGCCTTCAAACGGTTTAACACCGGAGCGTTTTCTGCTTTAACTGCAGGGCTGCCATGAGTTTTCCAGCGAGCTGTACCAGTGTCTGCGCACCCGCGTGGCCTCAGAGCACTTCTACTTCTGGCTGAACAGCCTGAAGGAATTTTCTCAGGCCGAGCAGTGCCTGAGTCACGTGGAGGACGGAGACTACAGCGGAGCCATGAGCGCCATCGCCGAGGCCCTGCGCTCGTACCAAAAGGGCATCGCTTCCCTCACGGTCAGTTAACAGCCAGGCAGCTGCTCATCAGAAACATGAAGGCAGGTTCTCTTTCACAAATGGCAGCAGCACTCGTAGCATGTGATGGTCAGCTCTGTGTAACACAAACTGTGTTCTGTTTGGTCATACCAGCAACAACTTTGTACTTACCTGAATGGTTTTAGGGAATTTATTTGATTAATCTTTCCCTGCAGGCTGCAAGTACTCCTCTTAGCCCGCTTACGTTTCAGTGTGAGTTCATTAAGCTGCGTATCGACACTCTCCAAGCGCTGTCGCAGCTCATTTGTACCTGCAACAGCCTGAAAACCAGCCCTCCTCCCGCCATCGCCACCACCATCGCCCTCACCTCCGGGAACGAGCTGCAGCGCTGCGGCCGCATCTCGATGCAGGTAAACCTGCTGAAGGTTTCAGGTCAAAATACACCAAGACCGTCTCTGACTTCTCGGTTTGACTTTATTGAATGAAAACTGACTCAGTAAAACAGACACATCATGTAGCTGACCATAAAGTGAGCAGGATTTGTGTATAAAAGAGGAGTAAATGTGTCCTGATGTGGTTAATCAGGCCGTTCCTGTTTTTGTTCCCAGATGAAGGTATGCATGGATGAGTTCAGAGGTCTCGCTGCTCGTTATGCTGATTTGCACCAGTCGTTGTTTGACGCAGATTACGCCACCCTTCGCAATGTGGAGTTGTATCCTTAAACGTTTATCAGTCCAGTCACACTCGTCTCTCTGACAGTTCTGTGTTCCCTGCTGTAGTTTTTTATTTTATTTTAACCATCTGTCCAGACAGCAGCAGAGCTGTTTGCTTGTGTCTCACGTAATCGAAGCTTTGATACTGGACCCGCAGGCAGCCAGGTGAGAGCAGCTGAAGCACCTTTTTTTTTTTTTTACTACATTTTGTTGTTTTCTGCTTTCAAAGCCCTGAGAAAACAGACACACGACTGAAAATTTTAAAATATCTTCTCAGTTTTCATGAGAAATAATTTGATCAAGGCTTTTTATATGCCCCTTTGTTCCCTAGATTACACCTACAGGTGGGGGGGTTCTGTACCTTTGATGGTACTCTTGTTAGCAGCTGTCTGTAAACTCGTCTTCTCTTATCTGCTGTTTTCTCTCCTTTAGTTTTCAGGAATATGCCACTTTGGGCTCTGTTCAGACAGAGAGCGAATACGAGCGACGGATGATGTCCGTCTTTAACCACGTGTTGGAGGAAGTGGAAGGCCTTTCCAAGAAACACCCTCCGGTTTCACACCTGGTGAGACTGACGCTGATCACCAAGCCTGAAAGAACTTTAGCTGTTTACCGTCCTGCTGCCGTTGGGTCAGAATGACCCACTGAGGCCTCGGGGGTTATTTTGACCCAAATGCAGCAGGAGGGTTAAACTTGCAGGGTTTTTTTCCTGTGATGTGCCCCCAAATGTTAAAGTGTAACAACTTTAGTTATTTTATTCTCTATATTTTCTGCTTTAGATTGTGTTTACTTTAGATCAAATGGAAACTCATACTTGTCTATACAAATTCAAGAGTTTGTTAATCGCTGTAAGAAGTTTTTAAAAGCTCCAATTTTGCGAAATCTCATCTGGGAGTGACAAATGACAAAAAATGAACAAGCAGCAACAAACTTTGCTGTTTGATTTTCAGCATACAAGCTGCCTTTGTGATGCTGTCATAGCCCTGCTGAAAGTGCCACTATCTTTTCAAAGATATTTCTTCCAGAAGCTCCAGTCAACCAGCATCAAGGTAACTATTTTTTGTTTTGTTTGTTTTAAATATATCAACACAACGTGTCAGTGCTATTGACTAACTGTGGGATTATATACAGAACTATATATCTGAGTCAAGCTAGTCTGTTTATGTTTCATTACAACGTCAGAGTAAATCAGCTCTTCGGACATTTTTCCTGTTGTGTTTTGCGTTTTCCTAGCTTGCACTCTCTCCGTCACCTCGAACACCCAGTGAGCCGATCCCGGTCCAGAACAGTCAGCAGCTGACTCTGAAGGTGGAGGGGGTGGTGCAACATGGTTCCACCCCGGGACTCTTCAGGAAGATCCAGTCTGTCTGCCTCAGTGTTACCTCAGTCCTCCAGAGCAAGACGGGGCCCGACTTCAAGGTATGGCCATCCCTTTGTTTTTGAGGTTTTTCAAATAAGAAAATACAAAATAATACAAAATACAACACCAATTCCAAAAAAGTTGGGTTGATGTGTCAAATGTACATAACTGCTTTAC